>JAFMOD010000550.1:1570678-1772701 GCA_019802435.1 Corydoras maculifer | reverse complement strand
ATGTCTTACACTGTTAACACTATAGAGCCGCTCAAGAAGAATTCATTTATTTATTCATTAATCATCTTCCGTTTAATGCTATATTAGAGTCGCAGGGGGGTTTCATAATAACCTTTATAATAACATAATAACCTTTATGTGTTCTTGCAGGTAGTGGTAAGTGGATTGGATTCCACACTGCTGCTGACTGGGCTGTCTTCTCAGACACAGTACCATGTGTCAATCTTTCCTGTTTATCAGGACAATGTGGGCGCTCCACTCAGAGGGTTTTTCACGACATGTAAGACAATTATATAAAACATCTATAAAAAACATCTTATCTGGATCTATATATTATCTAACGTGTCCCCTCTACAACACATGCAGTGATGTTGACAAAACCTGATTCTTTGGAAGTCACTGCATCTTCTCCCAGCAGCCTCAGGGTGCGCTGGAGGCCGGCTTCTGGAGCTACTCAGTACATGGCACTTTACTCAGCTCTAACTGATGGAGAACCTGATGATGCTCGAGAGGTCAGCATTTGTATTTCTGCATAATTCTGCATAATGATCACACTTTAGAAACAGTATAATGTGGATGTGTTATAATGTTGCTGTGGCTTAATGAAGACGATCCTTTGTTTTCCTTTGCTGGTGATTGGTGATATACTTAGTTATGGCCGAACAGAAGGCTTACAGTAGAAAAGTTTAGGTCTGCATGGTAAACACAATATTTAGAATTCACATTTTAGAGACTGAGTTGTGTTTGTGAGTGGACACACACACACACACACACACACACACACACACAGCAAGAAAAAGTTTAACTCTCCTGCTCTCATTATCCTCTGCTTAATCCTTGATTGGGGTCACTGGGGGTCACCCATGCCCATCACACTTACTCACACACACACTATATAGTGGCAATTTAAAACAGCCAATGCACATTGAGTCCATGTTTTTGGACTGTGGAAGAAAACCAGATAAACCACAGAAAAGTCACTTAGACTTGGAGAGAACATAGAAACTCCACCCAAATCGGGATTTGAACCTTTGAACCAGGCACTGAGGGGTGGATGTTCTAACCACCATACCAGTTTCATTACATTACTTAAGTTTTATAAATTGTGATTAATTCAATCTAAATGTGCTAAGGTGGCTTAGTGGTTAGCACATTCTCCTCTCAGCACTAGGGATTCCAGGTTTGAATCCCCATCTGGGTGGAGTTTCCATGTTCTCCCCGTGTCTGCGTGGGTTTCCTCCGGGTTCTCTGGTTTCCTCCCACAGTTCAAAAACATGAATCAAGTCAATTGAGTTCTCCAAATTGCCCCATATAGAGTGTGTCTGCGTGCGTGTCTGTGTGAGTGAGTGTGTGCCCAGCTATAGGTTGGCGCCCTGTGTATCTGCTCATTGCCCGAAACGTTCTTCCCTGGATGGGCATGGGGAACACTACCGCGACCCTAATATAGAATAAGGCGAAAGATAATGAATGAATGAATGAATAAATGTGCAGATATATGTGTCCTGTAGAAAATTAGTTTTCGTTTTCTTGTCAAAAAAATAAATCTTTCCCGATATCCAGCAATCGTGAAATGAACTGAAACAGTGAGACTGATGCTATAACTGTGAAATTATTATTATTTATTGTGAAATTTATATTTTATGGAGAGGTGTGTTTATGTTTAACATGACAGGTGAAGTTCAGGGCTGAAGAGACAGATGTGGAACTGAAGGATCTGATGCCCTCCACAGATTACTCAGTTACTCTGTACGCCTTATACGATGAAGAGCCAAGTGATCCTGTCACTGCTGTCGCAACCACATGTAAATATTTACTTCTTAAGAATTAGTTTACTTAATAATATTTGTGCAAAGGACAAGTTACATATTTATCAGTTTTGGGTGCATGATTTAAGTCAACTTCACTGTTATATAGACACAGTTGACTTATATTTATCTGCCTCTTAAGATCCAGCCAAAGTAAACAGGACTTATTTACTCACCTTATTCTTTCTCTCACTGTCTCTGTGTAGCTCCTTTGCCTTCCCCTCTCAGTCTGCAGTTTCCAGTGGTCAGTCATAGCACCCTTAAAATCACATGGGTCCCTGGTGTTGTTGATGTTCCTGGCCATCGTGTGACGTACAGTACTAATCATGGAAGTGATGTCAAACAGGTGAAGAGAGAAAGAACTTTGGCTTTCACAGCCATTAGATTCAAACTTATATTCTGACCTCACTGTTTTCACTTTCAGGTGGAGGTGACCGGGGTGAACATGGTCATCCTACAGAATCTGTCTTCTCTTTCCAGATATCTGGTTTCTGTGCAGTCCAACTATCCAAAAGGCCTGTCCTCACCACTTACCAGCAATGTCACCACATGTAAGACCATCATGAATTACACAGCTCTTTACTCATCTGAATTTTTATTGATCCAGTGAACCTGAAATTGGCTGTGTAGTGTGCCTCATTACATTTTATTATCTTGACTAATTAATTCTATACTAGTGTTGCAGTGGTTGGGTTCCCCAAGCCCATTCAGAGGAGAACGTTTTAGGTGCTGGGCAGATACACCCCGGGCAGGGTGCCAATCCAAATTTGAGCACACACTCTCTCAAACATACAAACACAATATAGGAGCAATTTATAGAATGCAATCCAGAGCAGCCAATTTACCTTGAATATATGTTTTTGGACTGTTGGAGGAATCGGATAACCTGGAGGAAACCCATGTGGACACAGGGAGTAGATGGAAACTGCACCTAGATCAGGATTTGAACCTGGATCCCCAGTGCTAAGAGGCTAATCACTATGCTTCCACTACGCTAAATTCAATAAACACACATATGGTGGCACGTTCGCCTCTTAGCGCTGGGAATTTAGGTTCTAATCCAAATCTGGGTGTAGTTTTTATGTTCACCACATGCCCGCGTGGGTATTCTACAGGTTCTCTGGTTTCTTTTCACATTCCAAAAACATGCATTCAAGGTGAATTGGCTGCTCTAAATTTTGCCTAACTAAATTGCCCCGATATGTTCTATGTGTGTGGAGTTTCCATGTTCTCTCCGTGTCCACGTGGGTTTCCTCCGGGTTCTCTGGTTTCCTCCAACAGTCCAAAAACATGGATCAATTCAATTGAGTTTTCCAAATTGCCCCATATAGAGTGTGTCTGTGTGAGTGGGTGTGTGCCCAGCGATAGATTGGCGCCCTGTCCTGGGTGTATCTGCCCAGCGCCCGAGACGTTCTCCCCTGGATGGGCATGGGGAACCCCACCGCGACCCTAATAGAGGATAAAGTGGTAGATAATGGATGGATGGATGGTGTATGTGTGTGTCTCTGTGTGAGTGTGTATGCGAGTGTGTGTGTGCTCATGATTTGACACCCTGCCCTGGATGTATCTACCCTGTGCCTGCATGTTCTCCCCTGGATGGGCATGGGGAACCCCAACTCAGCACTCAGTTGGGGTTTAAAAACTTTTACCTATCTTAACTAATATGGGTTAACTCTTAAGGATTTGGTTATCATGCTATAAACTGAATTTTCATTCATTGTCCTTTAGTAAAGGTGCCAGCTCCTTCTGATCTTAAAGTCACTAATTACACTGAGAGTGCTCTGAAAGTTCATTGGGCGTCAGCTGCAGATGATGTGACCTCATACTTAATTAAATGGATCTCCTTAAGTGGAGGAAATCTGAAACAGGTCAGCATGATTTAATCCTATTTACTTTAAGGATTCCTCTATTCTTATGCTATTTACGTAAATGTTGTGGATTCGGACGTGTTTGTCTTATAGCTGAAAGTAAATGGGAGAAGTGAAGGAGCCATGTTGAGGGGCATAGAAGATGACACAGAGTATCAAATCTCACTGTCTGCCCTCTATGCAGATGGGGCACAGAGTGAAGCTGTGGCTATAAGATACAGCACAAGTAAGTTACACTTTAGATCAAAATCACCTAAACAAGGTAATAAATATAATGCATTAAGCATTGCCTTTTATTAACAAAGGGTTTATATGACATATCACCTAATCAGCAATCAATAATCATTATCTCAATGTACAATTGAGCACTGAGTGAACCCGCATATACACCCACATACATCAGCATTTGTAACCGTTGTGGGCTTGTGGTTAAGGAAGCAGCCTCATGACCTTACGGTCCCCCAGTTTGATTTGGCTGAAGTGCCCTTGATCCACGTTTAAATCCCAATTTGGTTGGAGTTTCCATGTTCTCACAGTGTTTGCATGGGTTTTCTCCAGATTCTCCGGTTTTCTCCAGCAGTCTAAAAACAGGGATTCAATGTAGATTGGCTCCTTTAAATATCAGTGCGTGAGTGTTTACTCTCTAATGGATTGGCATCCTGTCCTGGGTAGCCTAGTGCCCAAATGTTCTCCCCTGGATAAGCATGGAAACCCCCCCTCGCGACCCCATAGAGGATTTAGCCTCTGATAATGAGATGTTTTATTTCTGCTCTTATTCTTCTACTCCAGTGTCAGGAGGAGGACCCAGCAGTGTGACCATCACTGAAGAGACTCCAGTCAGTATGCTGGTCAGCTGGGTTCCACCTAATGCACATGTGCAGCAGTACCATGTGTCCTACACCCCTTTAACCGGGGAAGCACGGGAAAACAAGGTGAGTAGCTCATGTAACAAGATTTGTTTTCAACTTGTTTGTTAATCTGCTGCCTGTTAATTAACTGTATGATGCTTTATTATAATTAAAGCTATATGTTCACATTCTGCATTACATACAGACTTACTTGACTTGACTCTTGGGTAATGTATTTTTTGGGGGGGAAATCTTGCCTCATAGGTTTTATTGCCAGGCAGTGAGACTAGGGTTCTTCTGCAGTCTTTGCATCCTGATACTAGGTACAGTGTGCTGGTTACTGCAGAATACCGTAACAGGGAAGGAGGCAGTGCCTCTGCACAGGGGAAAACCAGTGAGTCTTTGTCTCTTTCTATTGTCAATCATATTTCAACATGCAAGACCTGAATACAAAAGATTAACCAAAATGTATTTTTTTACCTTACCCTGGTTTCCTTCTTCTGAATTTAGCTAGTTTGCGTGTGAGCAGTTTGAGTGTAGTTCGTTCTGACCATTCAACTGTCTGTGTGTCCTGGAAGCCAGTAGCATCGGTCACTGCATACCGGGTTGTCATACAGGGTCTCAAAGGTAAAATGTTGTGCATTCTGAAAATAGCAGAAAATATCAGAGCTCCTAAGTGCAGTGTGTAGTCACAAACAGTGAAGGTGTTTTATACATGAATAGAAAAAGGGTAGAAAATAAAAATTTGACTGAAAAAGATCATTTGTTTTATCATAAATATAAGACATTTACAGAGAGATATTGTAGTTTCTTTCTCACACTCTCTAATCCTCTAATCCTAGAGGTCATCGGGGTGATTTACAATGCCCAAATGTTTTTGGTGCTGGGCAAATACAGCCAGAACAGGGTGCCAAATCATCGCCGGGCACACAGTCACTCACACACTATATGGGGCAATAAGGCAGCCAAATTACCTAAAGACTGTCCTTTGGAACATGGAAAGTACACAAGTACAGGATCCCCTGCGCTGAGAGGTCAAATGTGCTTAACCACTTAGTCACCGTGCCATCCCCAGTGAAATATAACATCTAATAAAGGGTGCAGTAGCTCAGTGGTTATGGTGTTGGGCTATCAATCTGAAGGTTGGCGGTTCAAATCCCAGGTCCACTGAAGTTACCAGTGTGGGTCCTTGAGCAAGACCCTTAACCCTCATTGCTCCAGGGATGTTGTGATCAACCCTGTGCTTAAGTCGCTTTGGATAAAAGCGTCTGCTAAATGAACAAATGTAATAAAATTTAACCTATGACATACTTAATACTGTGGTGCATTGCTTTTGCATACTACATTGTTTGGCTGTATATGATATTAAATGTGGTGTGTTATCACCACAACCCACAAACATGTCCCCTTCAAAAGTCATGGAGTCAGATAAGATGTCTGAAGTTGAAAAATGTAGCTTTTCAGTTTAGCTGTATCAAATTCCTATGTCTCAATAATCCAATTGTTGCCCCTTCCGCCACTGTCACAGCTGCCTCTTTGACCTCAATCCAGAGTAAGGGATCTGCTGGAAACTGAAAGACTTGCAGGGAAAATCACATTAATTCTTGCTTTTCTCCTTCCAAGTGCCAGATACGTTAGCAGTCCTTATTTAGTGGTACCAGTTTATCAACTTAGGTTAAAATCCAAGTCTTTTCTAGCAATGTGTTAGTGTTTAAACAGTGGCATGACTACTGCCAGATGTAGAGACTGATTTACAAAACCACTTAAATTGATTCATTTTCTCAGTATAGTACAATTATGTTTGCTTACTTGCAAATTCTAACAAGATTTATTATTGTAAATTGATTAAAGTTGTTCTTGTTTTTATCTGATTACATTCTGATATGTTTATGCTTGTTAATCAGATAAGCAAAGAAAAGAGGAAGTGGTTGACTTCACCAGGAACAGTCACTGTTTCTCAGAGTTACGCCCTGAAACAGTGTATCGGATAAGTGTGCATTCTCGCATTGGCACTGTGGAGAGTGCTGCCGTTACAATTCTTCATCCAACTGGTAAGCCAAATTAAAATAGCCATTTCACATACAAATGTACAAGGGTTGAAACGAGTACAAATATAAATTTTTTTCTCAGCTTCAGCCCCAGTACGAGTCGAAGTTCCTCCCAGACTGCACCCCATAATAAATGAAGGTGAGAATCCTAAAACAAGATTACATGTGATTGTGATTATGAGTACAAATCCAGCTGGTGCACTGTGGTTTTCTTTACAGCCTGTCCTGAGATGACCATAAGGAACAGCGTGGTTAAAGGTAATCACTATCTCATGAAAAGTACATTTAAATATCAATGGTTGTTTAAACTTACAACAAAGTTGACCTTTTAGGCTTTAACATGATGGAGGCCTTTGGTTTGACACCAAGAGCTCATTCCACTGTAGAAGGGGTTGCAGCGGAGCCATTCATCTTCAGCTCTCTGCCAAGCTACACATTGTACAGAGACGTACAGCTGACACAGAGCACTGGGTAAATATACAGACAAATTAACTGCAAATTGATCAGAAGTTATATTAAATATATCTGCTTTGTTCACATTTCTGTACATATGACCACATTCATTTCTGTGCTGCAGCTTCATTCATCCAGCCGGCTTTGCACCCGAGCACACCATCAGCATATCCTTCCGTCTTCTGCAGGATTCGCCCAAAGAACCTTTTGCTATCTGGCAGCTTACTGACAATGATTTCCAGCCCAAGATGGGGGTGGTGCTAGATCGTAAGTTCAGCATTGCACTAAATAAACAGGTTCTGTGTATTCAAAAGTATTAAAATATAGACAGCAGACTTTCACCACAAATGTGTGGACAAGTATTATGGAACAGCCAAATAACATTTTTGTATCAATCACATGAGTGTCATCATCATTGTTAGTAACAGAAGTACCAAAATCTCAAGTGAATGTTTTGGCTATTTTCATTCATTCATTCATTATCTTCCACTTTATCCTACATTAGGGTCGCGGTGGGGTTCCCCATGCCCATCCAGGAGAGAAAGTTTCGGGCGCTGGGAAGATACACCCAGGACAGGGCGCCAATCTATCGCTGGGCACACACTCACTCACACAAACACACTCTATAGGGGGCAATTTGGAGAACTCAATTGACTTGATCCATGTTTTTGGATTGTGGGAGAAAACCGGAGAACCCGGAGGAAACCCACACAGACACGGGGAGAACATGGAAACTCCACCCAGATGGGGATTCAAACCGGGAATCCCTAGCGCTGAGAGGCGACCGTGCTAACCACTAAGCCACCGTGCTGCGGCTATTTTCAATTTAATTATTTTATATAATTAGTAAAATACTAGCTGTATTACAGAACTGTAGAACATGTGCAAAAATATACATAATATAACTTTTGTAGCAATTAATATAATGTATAGTTGATCAATTTGTGGACTACACTACATACTGTGTACGTCTCCTTTGCTCTGTTCTGTAATGGTCAGGACCTTAATATTTATATAATATATAAATAATACAGGTATTATTCGGTTGGTGCATTATTCCTACCCCAGCAGTGTCACTGAGGTTTTTAAATGAAACTACAGCAGCACTGCTGCACTAAAACCCCCTCAGCGCATCAGTGTAACTGCAGAACTGACAATAAACAATACACCACCCAAATTATACCTGTTCTGTGATGGTCCTGACCAATAGAGAACCGACAGGGGACTAACTAAAAAAGAAAACAGATGTACTTCAGTCTGTAATTGTAAAACTACAAAGTCCATCTATAGGGTAAATGGAGGAAATGACCAATGGAACAAGAAGGTGGTGCTTATATAACTATAGATATTCTAATATTTCATTTGACTATATTTGATCATCTTACCTGGTACGGTAACTTTTTAAAATAATTTTTACTGCGTATCTAAGTAATGTGCCTTTTTGTGATCAAATTTAAATTTGTTTTCTTAAATGATTGCTGCAGCTAGCAGGGAAGAGGCTATCACAAAAAATGCTATTGAACAATTTTAACATACTAATATATTAATAACATTTAAATTCCAATATTTTTTTGGTCAATCTACATCAGAAGCATAATGCTTTACAAGAAGATTTGTGATAATCTTGTTATTTACAACTGTTTACAACTATTTTTAGTTTTAGAACACATACAATTTGATGCCTTGTGCTGATAAAATGTTTGTGCATGTTGGTTGTTTTATTATTAGCTGAAAGGAAAATGCTGTTATACTTCAGTCTGGATTACAGAGGAGAAGTACAGGAGCTGACCTTTGACCAACCTAAAGTCCATACTCTCTTTTATGGCAGCTTTCACAAGGTACATTTTTTATTTTAAAAAATTATTTATAGGGTGATAAGTTAAGTTTTTGGATTTTATGTTTAAAATATTGGTGTTATCTTTGGCAGATTCACATTTCAGTTAGTCAGGTGAGCGTATCATTATCAGTGGATTGCCAGCGAGTCGGTGAGAGACCATCCCGTCCATTGGGAAACATACCAACTGATGGCTTTGAGATGCTGGGAAAACTAGTAAGGACCCGAGGCCCTCGCAGTGGCTCTGCTGCTGTAAGTATAAAGCATGGGCACATGATGTACTTAACAATATTACATTATTCAATTAAACAGTATTAACTACAGGCGGCACGGTGGCTTAGTGGTTAGCACGTTCGCTTCTCAGCATTAGGTTCAAATCCCCATCTGGGTGGAGTTTCCATGTTCTCCCTGTGTCTGTGTGGGTTTCCTCCGGGTTCTCCGGTTTCCTCCCACAGTCCAAAAACATGGATCAAGTCAATTAAGTTCTTCAAATTGCCCCATGTAGAGTGTGTGTGTGTCTGAGTATGTGCCCAGCGATAGGTTGGTGCCCTGTCCTGGGTGTGTCTGCCCAGCGCCCGAAACGTTCTCCCCTGGATGGGCATGGGGAAGCCCACCGCGACCCTAATAGAGGATAAAGCGGAAGATAATGAATGAAAAAAAGTATTAACTACACCCTTTAACAACTCTTAGATAATTTAAACTAAGAGACTTTGCCGAGTTTATGCTAACATAACAGTAATAGAAATTCATTCATTCATTCATTATCTCCCGCTTATCCTCTATTAGGGTCGCGGTGGGGTTCCCCATGCCCATCTAGGGGTGAACGTCTCGGGCGCTGGGCAGATACACCCAGGACAGGGCGCCAATCCATCAATGGGCACACACTCACTCACACATACACACTCTACATGGGGCAATTTTGAGAATTCAATTAACTTGATCCATGTTTTTGGACTGTGGGAGGAAACCGGAGAACCCGGAGGAAACCCACGCAGACACGGGGAGAACATGGAAACTCCAGCCAGATGGGGATTCGAACCGTGAATCCCTAGCGCTGAGAGGCGAACGTGCTAACCACTAAGCCACCGTGCCGAAGTAATAGAAATGTAAATGTAAATTCTAAATGTGGACTGGGTTTGTGAATAAACTGGTAGCTATTGGATGACTTTGAAGGTTTATGCTATCAAAATCCAATTACTTTATTAATCCCTGGGGACTGTTTGCTCTTAATTAGCAAGGCTAGAGTAGAGTTTTCTCCTATGATTAATGCATAGCTTATGATGAATTGAAGAGTTGGATGATGTTAACCTCAGGTTGTTGAGCAATATGCAATAATAAGCATAATATTTCCTCACAACATAGTATGCTCCGTTTCAAAACAATTAAAATGTATATTTAATTGAGCATATATAGTTGTAAACTATAATGTTCATCGCTTAAATTCTTGCAGAGGCCAATAAATCATAAATTTTGTTTATAATTTAAGAATTTCTAAATATGAAAAAATCTAATTCCATATCGAGTTCTCACCTGTATACATTTGAATTAATTATAATTATAACAAGGCGGCACGGTGGCTTAGTGGTTAGCACGTTCGCCTCTCAGCGCTAGGGATTCCTGGTTCGAATCCCCATCTGGGTGGAGTTTCCATGTTCTCCCCGTGTATGCGTGGGTTTCCTCCAGTTTCTCCGGTTTCCTCCCACAGTCCAAAAACATGGATCAAGTCCATTAAGTTCTCCAAATTGCCCCATGTTGAGTATGTTTGTGTGACTGAGTGTGTGCCCAGCGATAGGTTGGCACCCTGTCCTGGGTGTGTCTGCCCGGCGCCCGAGACGTTCTCCCCTGGATGGGCAACCCCATGAATGAATGAATAATCATAGCAAAATTTTTTACATGAAACAAATCAAATGAATAAATGTCCTAATGTTACATACAACTTAATTAAATCTTTTTATGTCTTAGTTTCAGCTGCAGTCTTTTGAAATCATATGCAACACTACTTGGGCCTTAGAGGATACATGCTGTGACCTGCCTGCACAGGTGTGAAGTCTGTTACACATGCATGCACTTACACATAGACAAATGTGTTTAATTAATCACTCGTATCAGTACATTAGTGCTACCATGAGTCTGTTTAAAGTTTTGGTCAAACTTTAAAAATAACATTACACTTTTTAAAAATTGACATTACACGTTTTGCATTAATCATATGATAATTAAAGTGGATGATTAAATCTGATGTAATTATTTAATATACTAATAATAAATCAAATACAGTCACTGATTTTTTCGCCTCTGTGCTATTGATAAGACACAGCAAGTTTTCAAACTTTTTAAAGCAATTGGTGAACTCCATACGACATCAACAAAACCTTTAACTACACACAACATTGTTTATTTATTTATTATTTTTATGTATTTATTATTTTTTTAATGGATTTCACTTACATATTTGCATATTGAATACCTACATTTAACATTCATTTATGTTTATATATTTATATTTTCTTATAATCATAACAATTTGATAACTGTAATGTTTTAGTAATATACTGCAATAATACATAACAATACAATACAGTTTTACTAAACACAAAAACAATTAACATATTTAGTAAGTGCTTTTAAACAGACAGTCTGCACAGAATCCTTGAGAATAGGGAAAATAAAATGATGTAACAGAAAACCACCATATACTGTACATGTTTTTATTTTATTTAGTTTTTTTTTTTTTTGTCTTGAGATGCCCATGTTATCTATACCTAGTTAATGCTCGATAAAAAAAAGATTACACTGTTTACAATATGACAGAAGACCTTGGTTATTATCTAGGTTGAATGTATTCTGAGACTAAAACAAGCCTTGATGCTACTAACAAGACGAAGGTTGCAGGGCTTTAATCAAACCTCACAAAACACAATGATTAAAAAACAGTGAGTTTTTAAAGAAGTGATGTCTCCATTTATATCCCTTGCAGAGAGATGAAGAAAGTTGTCCTGCATTTTCATACGCATGCACCTGCACTTCTGATGTTCCAGGAGAAATGGGAGATCCGGGATTTCTTGTAAGTCCAAACATTTATACATCTTCACTGTTCTATTAATAAATCATTTATATTGTAACTGTTACCTAATGGTATCTTATTGCCTCAGGGAAAACCTGGTCCACGTGGACTTAAGGGAGAGAAGGGGGAAGTAGGCCAGAAGGTAACCCCTTACAATATTTTCTTCCAGTCTGTTTGACCTTAAAACCCAAGTATCACAGATCGCCCATGTTTACATCTCAAACAGTTTATGATACTTATTTTCATTTTAGGGTGAAACCGGACCTCCTGGCGAAGTCGGACCAGATGGGGGCTTAGGTCCATTGGGGTCTGTTGGCCCACGTGGAATAACCGTGCTGGGTAAAATGGTACTGTATGACTTCAGAGGTCAAGGCAAAAAATATAATGTCATGCAGCACAATCGTAAACCTCTGACTCTATCCATTTGTGTTTAGGGGCCTCCAGGGCATAGAGGAGAGAAAGGTGAAATGGGCAGACCAGGAAACCAGGTGAGTTTGATCTGTTTTATTATCAGACCTGTGGTAGATGGTCAGAGCTCATACGGTTTTCTTTTTTTAAGGGTTTTCCAGGACCGCCCGGGCTAAAAGGTGAAGAGGGCAGGCCTGGCCCTATGGCAAGTCTACAGCATTTTTTGTCACATGATTATTTTAAAACTACAGTGATCTCTGTAGTTCCGTTAACTTACCTTCGTTCTGATTTTAAACTACCAGGGAACCAGAGGTGTTGAAGGTAATATTGGACCTCCAGGAAACACAGGGCCAAGGGTAAGGTTACAAAACCAGACAGAATAAATCCAAGTAACAATCGGCAAAGTCTTCAAATTTCTATTAATGTTGTTTCAGGGTCCCCAGGGTTTTCAAGGCCACCAAGGACCTTCAGGAGACAGGGGTCCACTAGGACCTATAGGTCCTACAGTAAGTATAAATATTTATTCTACTGTTTTATACTGGTTGTCAGACAAACAGCAGGTTAATGGATTACTAATGAGACTATTACTATTAATGAATCATTAATGTTTAATAAAAGAATGAACAACTTCCTGATTTGTGTAATATAAATTAGCTAAAATCATACTTTTAAAGGTGTCTGTTTGTGTTTACTTTATTATTTTACCTATTTGCCAATAGACTTAAAAGTTTCAGTGTATTAGGGTGGTGGATGATTCTCAGTACTACAGTGATCCTGACATGGTGGTGTGTCAGTGTGTGTATTGCTGGTACGAGTGGATCAGACACAGAGAACAGAACACCAATCAAAACATGCAGGTTCCTGATCCACTCGTATCATCATCCACCACCCTAATACCTGCTCTGTGGGGGTCCTAATCATCAGAGAACAGAGTAAATGGGACTAGCAAAGTATGTAGAGAAACTGATTGAGCTACAGAATAGAATTGTAGAACAACCATGTCTACTCTAATGAAATGGCTGGTGAGTGTACATTTGGACTGGTGAGTGTACAGACTCGTATAATTCAAATTTCTGACTTGTCAGTGATGTTTGTTTTACTGTAGGGTCTTCCTGGGATTAAGGGAGAACGAGGCGAGAAGGTAAAAAATACTGCAGTATATTTTATTTAACTTTTTTTTTTGTTTTTAACAAAAACTTTTCAATGTTTTATTGTATTATGTTTTGCAGGGAGAACCACAATCACTTGGTGTTATCTATGACCTTGTCACGCGTGCTTGTGAGAAGCTAATGCACGGTATGTTTCAGTTTCAGAAAAGTTGCATTTAGTGACAATAATTATCCCAAGGCGGCACAGTGGCTTAGTGGTTAGCACGTTCGCCTCTCAGCGCTAGGGATTCCCGGTTCGAATCCCCATCTGGGTGGAGTTTCCATGTTCTCCCCGTGTCTGCGTGGGTTTCCTCCGGGTTCTCCGGTTTCCTGCCACAGTCCAAAAACATGGATCAAGTCAATTGAATTTTCAAAATTGCCCCATATAGAGTGTGTCTGTGTGAGTGAGTGTGTGCCCAGCGATGGATTGGCGCCCTGTCCTGGGTTTATCTGCCCAGCGCCTGAGATGTTCTCCCCTGGATGGGCATGGGGAACCCCACCGCGACCCTAATAGAGGATAAAGTGGGAGATAATGAATGAATGAATTATCCCAAGTACAGTTGGAAGTAATGAACTTGTCACTATATCCATCCTGGTAAAGGACACTTTCTTAAACAGTACCACCTAAGGGACTAACGCCATCTACGTACATCAAGCGGCAGTTTTTGCTTTATCAAATATATAAACCTATTTCAAATCTCACAGACCTTATTTTTGCATCCACTGAAAAACTATACTGGAAACTATAAACATGGTTTTCTTAATAACTTTGGCAAAAACTTTAAGCCTTTATTGGATGTGCATTTTATATTTTGCTGATATTGCCCATCACCATTAAAAAACACTTTTAGTTTTATTTTTTCTCTGTTCTAATGTTTTTGAATGTGTTGTATCACATTTCATTCATATTTTAAATTACAAAATATCATACATTTTTCATATGACTTTATTCACTTGTTAACATTCACATGTTACTGTACCATAGATGAAGTGCTCAAGTTGGATGCCTTTCTGAATGAGATGCGTCGAAATCCTACACCTGTAGAGGAGCCTGTTGGTCCTCCAGGGGAACCTGGAATCCCTGGAGGCAGAGGGGGTCCAGGGCCCAGGGGCCCTCCAGGACGACAGGGCAGCAGAGGGGAGCAGGGTAAACCAGGGTATCCTGGCGAGCAGGGTAAGACTTTAGTTTATTGCACTTAAGTGAAAAAAATATAGCAGGTGATGTTGATGGTACACCGAATACTGTATGTATCAAAATTAGAGCCTTCTTGCAGCTCTCATGCCTAGCATGTTACAGATTAGTTTTTAATATGAACTTTTAGCCATTTATTGAACATTAGAGGGGATATTGCTAGCCCTATAGTATGCAGTTAAAATTCAATAAAATAATTTATTGAAAGAAATTTGTTATTGATCAAAATTTCTGAAAATTCTTACTAAACATCAGAGATTTTATGTGCGACAGCTGTAAAACGGACGAGTAACAGTATCTGAGGACCGATGATCACCTATAGCTGCAACCCATTATAATACATTATAATATCGAACTTTATAAGCTGTCAATTGGTAAAATGTTTTTGTTCACTTGGTTGCTGTGCAGGGTGGCACGGTGGCTTAGTGGTTAGCACATTCGCCTCTCAGCACTAGCGATTCCCGGTTCGAATCCTCATCTGGGTGGAGTTTCCATGTTTTCCCCGTGTTTGGGTGGGTTTCCTCCCACAGTCCAAAAACATGGATCAAGTCAATTGAGTTCTCCAAATTGCCCCATATAGAGTGAGTGTGTGTGAGTGAGTGTGTGAGTGAGTGTGTGCCCAGCGATAAATTGGCGCCCTGTCCTTGGTGTATCTGCCCAGCGCCTGAAACGTTCTCCACTCATTATCTTCCGCTTTGTCCTATACTAGGGTCGTCCCCCCCCCCCGCGACCCTAGTATAGGACAAAGCGGAAGATAATGAATGAATGAATTAATTAATTAATTAATGGTTGCTGTGCAAGACTAATTCATTTGTATGCCACCAGGGCGTAGAGGTTTGCATGGTGAGAAGGGGGAATCTGGCTCTAATGTGCAGGGGTCACAAGGAATGAAAGGTCTATCAGGTATTAACTACTTTAATATTATAATGGTCAAATAAATATTTATGATTCCTGGGATGCAATGTGATGGTCCACAATTAACCTGTTGGGGTTTGTATGGTCTTTTACTAGGACCACCTGGAGAAAGCAAGATGGGACCACCAGGACCTCGAGGTGAGGATGGTAAAACCGGTATTCCAGGCATTCCTGGAGCACTGGGACAGCCAGGTGAGATGGGTCCTTCTGGTGTGTGTGACAGCAGTGGATGCCAGCCGGGAGCCTTCCCACCAGGTATGTTAAGATTATGGTTCTGTTCTCATCTCATTTTAAAACGCTGATGGACAATGTAAAGGTCAGTAACACTCAAAAGTTTGGACACGCCTCTTTTTGCTCAACTTGTTTTCCATTTTTATCACTTTCAGTTACTGTAAAGATGGTTCTACAATTACAGACTGTAGTCCATCTGGTTGTGTTTTTAAAGTTAATATTGATTACTGAGTAACCGGATACTGGTTTCTCTACAATGAAAAAATGCCAACCATGTTACAGAACACATTTCATAAATAACAGCTGCAACAGGCATAATGCTCATCAGCAATCAGCTTGCTGTTAATATTAATCAGTATTTCCATTTATGGTACATAAATTATTTTAAATCCTGTAGTGGTCAGAGGTGTGTATTATTGTCAGTATTGTCAAAGCTGGACTAACAGCTTAGCCAATCAGATTTAAGGACCAGAACTTCTATCAATCTGTATTTGGTGCTGTCCATTTATAATCTGTTCACTTAGGATGGTAGTTAATGATAATTCTAAATAATGTGTCTTTTGACATTACTGTGATATTTTATAATTAATGTCCATTTATGTTTGATTTATTTATTGTTCTTTTTATTATTTCAGCAGATCCATATTTTGCATACCAACCATAATCACATTCCAAGGATTAGAATAATATTACTGGAAGAGAGCTGGTATCCCTCTGTACACCCATCATTCACAATATTAAAACCACTCAGAGGTTTTAACTGACCTGTGCGTCAAACACAGCAGGATACAATATAAAACTGGACCTGCATGAAAAGGAAATGTGTTTTCGCCAGTTCTACTAACCTGATAGAGAATCTTATTCTCAGCACGATTCATTATGACTGACATCTTGAGGATCCTGATCGTCCTGCCTTCAGTGCCAAGTGGTCTTATATAAGTTGACTGTTTATCATATGCAGCATTTTGCATATGAGCAAAAATAGGGCTATTTTTGTTGACATATGAGGATATATCTGCTATATAATTGCCAATTTTCGCACTGAGAATATTTGTAGTATTATTAACCAATACTGTGGTTTGTTGTATTTATGCACTACAATGTATGTGTTTTATAATAATGTTGTTGAAGGCATATTATTTCTACCCCTTCCTTTGGAACCAAATTGTATTGATTGAGAAAATCATGATTGACTGTGATGTGTTTTAAAATCTTTGCTTTTCTAAATACTGCCCCTTGATTTTAACTTGATTTTATATAAATAGTAAAGCGACAAAATGCTTAGTTTCTCTATAAGTGCAAATGTGTTTATGCTTTAAAAACTGCCTCTACTTTATAACAAATCTTGTGTGTAAACATTGCCCAACTTCTCCAGGACATAGGACCCTATCTTACACCCTTGCCAGGCACACTGTGGGGATGATTGCTATCTTATATCCCGCTATAAGTCTATTTTAATGGCTTGTGCCTGCGTCATTTAAATAGCAATGTTGCTTGTGTATATGTAAATGCTGATGGGCGCAGTGATCTCGAGGTGTGTTCAGGTAAATCGCTGCCATATTGCTATCTTAGCAATAGAAACCACTGGTGCACCACTGACTGAAAACCTAGGTAGATGGCAACAGTCAGACTTTGATTGCAATCTTTGTAGTGAATTGTCAGCATTGTACACCTCTGCTTATTATGCACACAGAGACATACAGCTGTGCACAAATGCAGAGCATGTGCCAGTTTGCAGGTATGCAAACTTTTAGATCAAGAATAAACAGAATTCATTCATTATCTCCAGCTTTATCCTCTATTAGGGTCGTGGTGGGGTTCCCCATGCCCATCCAGGGGAGAATGTCTCGGGCGCTGGGCAGATACACCCCGGACAGGGCGCCAATCCATCGCTGGGCAAACACTCACTCACTCAGACACACTCGATATGGGGCAATTTGGAGAATTCAATTGACTTGATCCATGTTTTTGGACTGTGGGAGGTAACCGGAGAACCTGGAGGAAACCCACGCAGACACGGGGAGAACATGGAAACTCCACCCAGATGGGGATTCGAACCGGGAATCCCTAGTGCTGAGAGGCAAACGTGCTAACCACTAAGCCACCGTGCCGCCGAATAAACAGAATGTAAAATATAAAAAGCCAAAGTCAGAACGCACCAGGCTCTTAAAAGGAGTTTATTTATATAGTGCTTTTTAAAAACATTACATTGTCACAAACAAGCATTACAGTATTCTGAGCCCAAAGAGCAACCAGAAGCGACAGAGCAGGGTGGCAGACTGATAGACACCCTAACCACTGAGCTACCACACTCTCAATTTAAGTGTACAGCATGAGTATAGATTGAAAGCTTTGCAGGCCACTAATGTAGATGCATGCATTGCTTGTATTTGTAGTATTTGCCAGCCCTTGATTAGCTTCGTCTGGTTAAAAGTTTGCAAATGCTATTAAACTTACTTCCCTTTATCTGATAAAAAGCTAAAACTTTGCACAATTGTTCATTATCGATGACAACACACTAATCAATTAAAAATGTACCAATTAATTAATTTTGTTTTCTATGGATTAATTGCCTATTTTCTACTAAATGTTATACTTTACCAGCAGAATTAATTTAGGAAAAAGTCATTTAACAAGATATTAAGGTGGTTTTGAAATAATATGTTTAAATGTAATTTGCTTGGGCGGCACGGTGGCTTAGTGTTTAGCACGTTTGCCTCTCAGCGCTAGGGGTTCCTGGTTCGAATCCCCATCTGGGTGGAGTTTCCATGTTCTCCCTATGTCTGTGTGGGTTTCCTCCGGGTTCTCCGGTTTCCTCCCACAGTCCAAAAACATGGATCAAGTCAATTGAAATCTCCAAATTGCCCCATATAGAGTGTGTCTGTGTGAGTGAGTGTGTGCCCAGCGATGGATTGGCGCCCTGTCCTGGGTGTATCTGCCCAGCGTCCGAAACGTTCTCCCCTGGATGGGCATGGGGAACCCCACCGCGACCCTAATACAGGATAAAGCGGAAGATAATGAATGAATGTAATTTGCTTGTTTTCTGTAACTAACACCATTTAAAAAAAAAAAATACAACTAGTGTCGTTTTGAACTTACTCACTATGACCGCTAGAGGTCGCTGAGTCAACAAATGCAAATAAAAACCGCCATAGACGGAACCCGTGCTGAGCAAGTTGAGCGTCAACGGACGCTTCATTTCGACGGAAACATCCGTTGAAGTATTTTATCAATAATGGCGAGTCGGAAAGGTAAAAAGAAGACTTCTGAGGAGACGGATAAATATTCGGTGCTGCTCCCGACATATAACGAGCGGGAGAATCTGCCTCTAATCGTGTGGCTGCTTGTAAAATATTTTGGAGAAAGGTACATGTCTACGTTAAGTCAAGAGCATTTCTTTTGCTGGTTTATCGGCGACATTGTGGGAGCGTTACAATCTGCAGCGCAAGCGAATCTGAAGTGCACTAAGTAGGAGGTCGGAACATTCGTGTCATCTCGAGATTAGGTTGCCTAAGTAGGAAGTGCTATGGCGTCTGATATTCGGGCTAAAGCCTCTAGTTAGTGATGAGCTGTCACTGAGACAGGGTTTCACATCATGTAGTTTTGTCCGTTTAAGTTGGGTTTTCAAAAGAAAAGCACACTCACCGCCATTTTATTACCTACCCCTTCTTAATTCTACACTCACTGTCTGTTTTTTTTTTAGTTTCATTGATGACATCCGGGGCGGCACGATGGCTTAGTGGTTAGCATGTTCACCTCTCAGCACTAGGGATTCTTGGTTCGAATCCCCATCTGGGTGGAGTTTCCATGTTCTCCCCGTGTCCGCGTGGGTTTCCTCCAGGTTCTCCGGTTTCCTTCCACATTCCAAAGACATGGATCAAGTCCATTGAGTTCTCCAAATTGCCCCATATAGAGTCTGTTCGTGTAAGTGAGTGTGTGCCCAGCGATGGATTGGCGCCCTGTCCTGGGTGTATCTGCCCAGCGCCCAAAATGTTCTCCCCTGGATGGGCATGGGGAAGCCCACCGCGACCCTAATAGAGGATAAAGCGGAAGATAATGGATGGATGATGGCATCCGTAGAGTTTGTAGTTACATTCTGTAGTCCATCTGTTTTTCTACATACTTTGTTAGTCCACTTTACTCTGTTTTCTGATCACCAGGACCCCCACAGAGCAGATATTATTAGGGTGGTAGATAATGGTATGAATGGATCAGACACCTGTATGTTTTGATTGGAGTACTGTTCTCTGTCCAGCAGCCTTCTGTGTCTGTTCCATTTCATCCACCACCCTAATAACTCATCTTTGATATATCTATGTCCTGATCATTAGAGAACAAACTAAAGCAGACTATTATTATTAGTATTAGTATTAGTATTTATTTATATACTGTATGTGGTTATTCAGTGTATGTCTGCACCAAAACAAAAAATAATAATTCAGTGCACTTATTCATTCATTCATTCATTATCTTCCGCTTTATCCTATATTAGGGTCGCGGTGGGGTTTCCCATGCCCATCCAGGGGAGAACGTTTCGGGCGCTGGGCAGATAGACCCAGGACAGAGTGCCAATCTATCGCTGGGCACACACTCACTCACACAAACACACTTTATATAAGGGCAATTTGGAGAACTCAGTTGACTTGTTTCATGTTTTTAGACTGTGGGAGGAAACCGAAGAACCCAGAGGAAACCCACGCAGACACGGGGAGAACATGGAAACTCCACCCAGATGGGGATTCGAACCGGGAATCCCTAGTGCTGAGAGGCGAACGTGCTAACCACTAAGCCACCGTGCCGCCTCGGTGCACTTAATTGATTCATAATCTTCTTTGTGTGGGTTTCCTCCCACATACTAAAGTCTTGCTAACAGGTAAAATGAAGATTTCTTTAACCCCTATGATGAATGCTTGTAAATGTTTTGTTGGGGAAAAGCTATTGATGCTGTCCTGGTGTTAAAACCTTTAAACAGATTTTTTTTTTACTAAATATGTACTAAATGTACTAGATGTACTAAAGATTTAAATTTAATTTATGCATTTTTGCATTTATAATGCAGACAAGGCTGTGCACAGTCTTTTTTCATAATTTTTAAGCTTGTTATACAGTTGGGACTGTTTTTACATACTAAATTTGCCTTTAAAATGCAGGCTGTGATGCATCCACAACATTTATTCAACTTTATTCATTATGCTTCACAAACTAATACTTCTATTTGAAAAAAGAAATTGGGTCACAACTAATAATAAATAAAATATTTGTACTTTGTGCCGTTGTTATGTGTATAAAATCGAGCACAGAGGCATGCATTTTTGAGAATTGTTTTCAAATTTGGGGAAAGCCCTTTTCTGTTCCAGTATGATTGTATCCAAATAGGTAAGGCAAGGTCCATAAAGCTGTGTGAGTTTGGAGTAAATAAACCAGAACCAATCTACACACAACCCTGATCTCTATCCCATGAAATACCTGTGGGATTAACTAAAATGGTGATTGAGGGGCTTTCTCATCCAACATCGTGTGATTTCACAAATGCCTTTCTGGATGAATAGGCAAATAATCCCAAAGACAACCTGCAGTTTTTTGTTAAAAAAAAAAAAAAAAAAACTCTTTCAGAGAGGTGGGGAGACACCCCTCTGAAAAAAATCTGATGTTATTTAGCAAACACACAACTTTCATGTAGGTTGTTTACGCTGTTACAGGTCTGATGGAACTAAACTTGTAAAACTATGTAATTTAACTACAAACTGCTACCTATTATATGCGATTAACACACAGGTTTAGACTTTAAGTGTTAGGTTCACAGAAATGTTAACTATTAACAAATAACCCGCTTTCTTTCTGTGTGCAGTGGCTATAATTATGAGATTATTGTCATTGATGATGGAAGTCCTGATGGTACGCTACAGATTGCAGAGCAGCTACAGAAACTTTATGGCGAGGAGAAGATTGTAAGTTTTAACCCATTAACCTGCTAAATGACAGCATGGTTTGTGTACATCATACTTATCTATATCCTATTCTAATCCTGCATCCTTTTTAGGTCCTCAGGCCGAGAGCCCAAAAATTGGGTCTGGGTGAGTTAACAACACATTGTTAAGGCCACACAGTGTGAATTCAATCTGTAAAAAACATTGTATGAGCTCACATGTAAATCAAAGATTCAGAAACAGTCACTGTGGCTTTGTGATTTTAGAAAGTAATATCCATGGCGACAAAACGAATGCCTGCAGGCGTGTAAAAAAGTAATAAAAATGTATCTGGTTCGTTTAAGGTTAATGTAATTTTTTTAAGTATTTTTTATATGGACTGTGAGGTGGCCTCTGGAAAATACCTTTATTGTCAAGGGATTTATATATAAACGAAAACTTGAGTACCACACCACTCACCCATCTATTAAGATGTGACCTTCAGTAAGAGTTTAAGTATTATTCTGTTTCAGGGACTGCATACATTCATGGCATTAAGCATGCTACAGGAAACTTTATCATCATAATGGATGCTGATTTGTCTCATCATGTAAGGACAACATTTTCTGTCAGTTTTAGTAGCTAAAACTTTGATTCAAATTCATTCATTCATTATCTCCCGCTTATCCTCTATTAGGGTCGCGGTGGGGTTCCCCATGCCCATCCAGGGGAGAACGTCTCAGGCGCTGGGCAGATAGACCCAGGACAGGGCGCCAATCCATCGCTGGGCACACACTCACTCACACAGACACACTCTAAATGGGGCAATTTTGAGAATTCAATTGACTTGATCCATGTTTTAATGTTTATAATTTAAGAATTTCTAAATATGAAAAAATCTAATTCCATATCGAGTTCTCACCTGTATACATTTGAATTAATTATAATTATAACAAGGCGGCACGGTGTCTTAGTGGTTAGCACGTTTGCCACTCAGCACTAGGGATTCCCAATTCGAATCTCCATCAGGGTAGAGTTTCCATGTTCTCCCCGTGTCCGTGTGGGTTTCCTCCGGGTTCTCCAGTTTCCTCCCACAGTCCCAAAACATGGATCAAGTCAATTAAGTTCTCCAAAATTGCCCCATGTAGAGTGTGTTTGTGTGTGTGAGTGTGATCAGCGATAGATTGGCAACCTGTCCTGGGTGTATCTGCCCAGCGCCCGAAACGTTTTCCACTGGATGGGCATGGGGAACCCCACCGCGACCCTAATAGAGGATAAAGCAGAAGATAATGAATGAATGAATGAATGAATGAATGAATTTTAAATAATTTAAAATTGAGTTACTAAACAGATCTTCAATTTTACAACATATGGTGGTGAATTTTTTTTATTTATTTATTTTTATTTATTTTTATTTTTTTTTTGTGTTACAGCCCAAGTTCATACCACAGTTCATAGAGTAAGTCTTTAAGCTTTTTTATGTTTTTACAGTAGTATTTTTTTTTTGTAATACATTTATCAATATAATGTGCACTGCTGTATTTCACCTTCTTGTGTAGGAAACAAAAACAAGGTGGATTTGACTTGGTATCTGGAACACGGTACATAGGAGATGGTGGTGTGTATGGATGGGACCTGAAAAGGAAACTCATAAGGTGATGTATTAATAACATTACTGTTCAGTTATCCCATTTTTTGGTCATGTCTTTTATCTATTTTTCAAAATGTACCATTTTAAAATTCTTTATAAATAAAGATGTCTTAGCCATGAACTTATAGTCTTCGTGTTTGCCTGTCTCTCCCGTCTAGCCGAGGGGCGAACTTCATCACGCAGGTCCTGTTGAGACCAGGAGCATCAGATCTGACGGGGAGTTTTAGGTATGAGGTCTTTTTTAAAAGGCTTTTTTTTTGTTGGCGACAGCTGGGTGTAAAAGTAATCACTCAATACATAAAAAAATGCAGTGGGTTTACCATTCCCTTTAACCTAACCACATGTATCTTTCTTATTTTTTGCAGGCTTTATAAAAAGGATGTGCTGGAGCGTCTGGTGGAGCGTTGTGTATCCAAAGGCTATGTTTTTCAGATGGAGATGATCGTCCGTGCCAGACAACTTGGCTTCAGCATTGGAGAGGTTGTTTTACTTAAATAAAGACTTTATTCAATTCATCGCGTGGCACACCGATACATAGACACACACATACAATATAAGAGCAATTTAGATGGGGGCCATTTAGAGCATCCAGTTCACTTTAAATCCTTGTTTTTGGACTGTGGGAGGAAACCTGACAACATGGAGGAAACCCACGCAGACACAAGAACATAAGAACCCAGGTCAGGATTCGAACCTGGATCTCCAGCACTGAGAGGTGAATGTGCTAACCAATGTGCCGCCCCTTAAAGCTTTTACAATATATAAAATTTAATAAAAATCAAAAGGTTCAGCCATAATTTCAAAAACAATCTGTTCTGTTCCCAGCATTATTCTTTCTAAATGGCATTTTTCTTAGTTTAAGTTGTACTTAATGTCTCACTTGCTTTACTTTACTTTTCATTTTTTGAGCCTTTTTTTTTTTTTTTTATAAAAACTGTTGCTGAATGCTTATAGTAGTTTTATAAGCATATTGCATATTAGTCAAATAGCTAAAAAAAAATAGATTGTGGATTGCAAAGCAGGTATGGCTTAACTGATGGCTTCATGTTTTATAATGAAATCAGGTCTAATTTCCAAAAAAAAAACAATTTGCTGATTTTTGATGTAACTTTTGCAAACAGGTTTTAAAATATGGCCTTAATGTGTTCTCTATCAGTGTCATGTTAAATACCACTAGCTGTGTGTGTGTGTGTGTGTATATATATATATATATATATATATATATATATATATATATATATATATATTTACCAGATAAATACAACATATGGTTAGATCCTTTCCTCGGTATTCTCTTTATGCTAATTGCTGTTATATGTAACCTTTGTGTGTTTTTGTTCTGCAGGTTCCAATCTCCTTTGTAGACCGTGTTTATGGTGAGTCCAAATTAGGAGGAAATGAAATCGTCTCCTTCCTAAAAGGATTACTCACTCTCTTTGCCACAACATGAGTCCATCACAAGGTGTGTTTGGTAATGTGAAAGTGAATTGTCAAAATTCTCAGTACAGACATTCTGCCTCCACCTGCTGGACTCTTGACACTTCTTGTTGGATTAAATGTCCAATATTAAAAATGTAGCTTGCACTAATTATTTAGGCTCTGTGAGATTAATGTTGTTTTATCATTTACATTAATCCGAGACCGGAGTTATGGGGACAAAGTAGGATTCTCAAATGTATACACTATAACAAGATCCAGATAAAAATCCTGTAATACTTAATGGATGTTAACAATTTTTGTTTAATCATTTTACTGTTCTACTAAATGTATGGCAGTGCATTGCTGTTTTCAGAATGGTAGCAGGACCACAGTTACATAGATTTGAGGGAAGCCATTAATTATTATTGCTGATTTGTAAAGATATAAAAAAATCTATTTTTAATTATCGTCATGAATGGGGATTTTTCACGTTGCTCAATGTAGTTACAAAATGTAATGTGTTTAAATTAGTGGTAAATAAATATTTTATACAAAGTTTCATTTTTGTCCGACTTTAATGGTTTTTAAATTAAACTGCTTGAACACTTAAGTTCAAAGGAGGGGCTTCACATTGATGCCTTAAAACGATCCATCAACAGTCCAAAGACATGTAAGAATAATAAATTGCTTTACGTTTGTGTCTGCCTTAAATTACGCAGAGATCGGTTTAGTGCTGGGATAGGCTTCTCATTAGGATAGTCAACATGAAAATTAATTATTTAAATAAAAAGGTTTGTTTGTGTAGATAAACCCTTTTTACTTAACGGCTCCCACTTTATTTTCACTGTATGCATTATCTGTTCAAAGACTAATAGTTTATTCTACCTATTTGTTAGTGATTTTATATAAAAAAAAAACCTACACCTGATAGTTCCATATATTGTGTATTACATTTACAATGAATTGGTTTTAGTAACTGAAATGACTTGTTTCCTGTTAGTAATCACAGCACTGTTAATTGCACTGTTAACATTCTTTAATTAGGGGTTACCTGGGTTAGATTTTTGGTACTCCACCACCATTCTAGAAAGCATAACTATTTTACCAAGCATTCTTTAAGAAGGTTCTTTGCTTCCCATAAAGCTGCATACTGTTGGTGGAATGATGAGCCAATAATGAGGACTAAAGAGACACTAATTAAATTGTCCTGTCTAGTACCCGTTAATCCATAATACTCTATAATATTATTGCTACTAACAGGTGTTAGTACTCTAGCTGACAGAAATCTGCTTTATGACCATGACATAATGCCCTTATATCTGTTATTAAGGGAACACCCTTGAGGTGGTCTCGAGGTCCGCATACCAAGTCTAACACCCCCAGCCCTCCACGTGGAAAAGTAGTCCCGGTTACTTGTGCGCCGTACCAGCAACACAGCGCCACCACCTGAAATGAGTACTAAGGCTCTGTACACATCCGACTCTCGGCGGGGGCAGATGCCCGATGCAGAATCGACGCAGTTCACTTCGTCCAATCGCGTGGTACTCGGTGGCGCCCCCTATAGATATTCTGCCTGCTATTACACACGGGGGGTTGTTTACTGCCTCTCCTAAAAACCCGTGAAAGAATTAGTTCGCGCCAAGACGGCCGGCGTTTTGAAGTCTCCAGGTAAGCGCTCGTGCACAGGTACAGGGGCGCCCGCGCGGCCTAATTAACGAGCCGGTGCGTCTGTGCCGTGACTTGAACCCCGGCAATCAAACACATATGTCACTTCCGCCCCGTTTTTCACACGCCATTTTGGACGGGACATTTTCGGGACCGGGAGGATACATTGTTAAGGGAAATACCGCCGAGCAGCGCGTTAAACGGTTAATTGTCCTGCTGTCGCCTCACTTTTGAGCGAGGGGGCGCATCTGTTTATGTGAACGCGCGTCGCCGGTCGTCAGGTGTGTTCCCTTTTCTTTTTTTTTCGTTCGCCTTGCGTCTGCGCGACTGCTCAATGAGCAGGTCTGCCGGACAGACAGAGGCAGGCGGCTCCGGGGTCGGATGGAGGCAGGAGTCGGGCTCCCTCTCTCGGTGAGGTGTGTGAGCGTCTCGGCTTGTCTTTAGTCCGCTGCGGCCGGAACAGGATCCAGGCTGCAGAAGGAGGAGACGCTGGTCGCTTTTGTCTCTGAACGAGCATTCCGTGCAAGGCGCCCTCATCCTTACTGCTACTCAAGTCCGGTAACACCAGGTAAAGCCGCCCTGTCACGGCTCCCAAACGCATCGGTACAACACTGTGAATGTTGTTAGGACGGAAAACGTTGGCTAAGCGTGCTAGCTAACGAGTTCGGTCACTAGCTCCGGAAAGCACCCGGTTCCAGCTCGCTCGCTCGCTCGCTCGCCTAGCAGTGGTTTATGAATCGGGCCACTTGATGACTGAAAACCGCGGCTGCCTGAACGTAGCATCACAATACACCCAGCACACGCGAGCAGGACGGACTTCATCAGAGCAGTTTATGAATTATTAAGTAGTGAGCGGGTTAGCTACATCTCGAGGCTAGCTGACAAGCGATGAAGCTGATGGAGGAGGAAGTCGATCACCTCAGCGACAGGGATGAGAGCATCCTCACTGAACCTTATCGATCTGAGTCTGTCCTGACGTTCCTACGCCATGTGCTCGATCAGAACGAGGTGGCATCTCTGATTCACACTCACCCGCTTTTAATTAACAAACCTTTTTTTCTGTATCCTTTACATTTTTGGAAAACGCGTGTGTTACACGTATTTAAAACCGACCTTGATTTTGGGCACACTGCCTGCCTGCCTTGCATAGGGATTCAATTAACTTCTTGTGTTGTGAAACTTAAAGTTATGACGCTGGACGCTTTCTGATTTCTCACAGTTTTAAACATCCAGTTAACCACAGTTATGCAGTTGTGCCATAAGCCAAATTATTTTCCATAGGTTTTAATGTCCAAAAGAACTAGGATGTAATAATTATAACTTCTATTTTGCACTAAAATGGTTTGTTGACTTAATACAAAGACATTTAATTGGTAGAGGAAAGAAATGATATAGCAGACAAACCAGGTCCATAACAATAGTTTTTGACTAAATAGGTTATTTGCTGTTTAACTGATTTGTTTGTCAGCTGTGTCAACATTGAATTATTATGGTGATTAAGCACAGGACAGTTACTCATACATCATCATACATACAATTAAGCTCAATTAGTGATCCCTTAGTCCTCCTGATTGCACTGCTTTGGTTTTGGTAGTTTGGGTAGTATGTGTAAATTCTAAATTGATCTTTTTTTGTATCAGTCTAAATGATCTAGTCCTCCTATACCCAAGACAGGGTGAATAATCCAACCCAGAATTCACTGCAGACTTTTGCACTGGTTCCCTGCTGCCTCTACAGGAGGCGCCATTCTGTGATCGCGGGTCAGGAGCCTGCACAAAAAAAAAATGAGAGCAGGAAAGGGGCAGGCGGTGCAGGGAGAGGCTTATATAACAGGCGATTCAAAGCTGGCCTCTAGCGCCATCTACTTTTAAGGGCATAGTCTTTCATAAAGAAGGGCCTGTTTTGCTGCGCCCATGGGCAGTTCTGAGTTGCCAAGTGAGTGCAGTGATTTTATTGCTTCTGTTTGGTGCACTGTGGTTTACAAATATGATGGTCAGTGCAGGGTCCAGCTGCTTTTCTGGATTACAGTCAGAGGCTCAGTTCATTGAGTAAACTCTGGCCTGCATCTTGCCTGAAGAACACTATAATGTTTTCTATTGTGAGAGGTGACTCGAGAGGTCAATAAATAATGTTCCATGTTACTGTGACGATGCTCTATGTAGCCTGACATTTAGGCATGCACCCATTGTAAAATTGTAGACCTGCATAGATACAAATTTGTGAGCTTTGTTTTTTTCTATTATATATTCAATCTGATCAAAAATATTTCAGAACCATGCACAGCCAACCTCATGGTTCACTGATCTTAAAAGGAGTCCTTCCTAGGCTCTGTGTTGGATATCAGAGGACACCTCCAGAGGTTTTCGTGGAGTTCATGCCTGGATGAGTTGGTCCTTTTTCTGTGATACTAGAGGAAACCACATTCTATTTGTCAAATGGCTTTTTTTTATAAGTGTGTAAATATAGGTTTAAGTCTCCAGATTGTGTTTAGTCAACAAGCTAATGATTTTTGATGATTCCTCAAAATCTGCTTTATTTGCTGCAGCCATAATTGAGTTATTGAATAATATGTCACACAATCTGTTACATTTTTCGGTGCTCTGGACTTTACACAAAATCATTTTGGAGGAAAATGCACAGAGAAAAGCTTATACACTAAATTAGATGTGAAAAGCATGCATGCAGCCCTTATTTAGGACTAGCATCAGCATTCGTGGGACCAGATTATTTGTTGTTTAAACAGCTAAAGCAGATTTTTAAATAAATATTATAATAATATTATTAATTTATGTATTTAATTACTCATTCTTTTACAGGGAACATAATATGAGCAAAATGCCCAGACATACACTCAAACAGACTTGCAGATATGAGGTTCTTTAAATGCCCATTCTCATCATTGTTTATTTAGGAATACTTTGCTGTATGTCTGGAATATTTGATCACTTGATGTTGAACTCGTATTACAAAAAAAAGTGTTAATTTTTTTTTTAAGTTTCATTTTATTTGTACATTGTACAATTTTACTTGTTCATAAGCATGTACTCGTGTAAGATACATGGACAAAGGTTTTGGGACACACCTCTTAATCAGGTTGCATATAGTCCTATTGCCACAGGGGTAGAAAATCAGGCACCTAGCAATAAATATTGGACAGCTGTATTATTTTGATTCTGTGAACTCTTTTGGGATAATTCAGAAGAGAGGTTGTGAGCCAGGCCCTCCTGTCCAATACAATTGCTGCTTTAGTGGACAGGGCAAATATTCCCAAAGATTTTTCACAAGTATAAAAACTATTTTAGTTGAAAAGCATTAACCAGCTTTTAGTAGGATGTTATGTCCCAATATTTCTGTGAATGTAGTCTGTGTGTATGGCTTCTATTATTTAATGTTAAAATTCTATGTGCTTTTTGCTACTATTGTGGGGGATTTCTCTGTATATTCCTCTGTATATTTAACATTATATATTATTTCCTTAAAAATGGTTTTTGTTTTGTTTGTAAGTTGTTAAAAACCACAAATACTGAAATAATTTGCTAAAAAGATTTAAGATGACATTGTGACTTAAAGTGTACACCCCAACTGTGCATGTTGGCTGTGTTAATACTTTTGGCCTGAAAGACTGTCACATTATTTATAATATTTTTATCGTTTTATTTTTCATTTGTAATTAATTTTTTTAATAAAAAAATCCCTCCTTAGTTGAGGGTTGCTTTGTAGATTTTGTTTTTGTTAGATTATTTACTTTTATGTTTATATATTTATTTTATTATTTAAAATCAATGTATGTGATCAGTATTGACACATGCAGTTTTATAGTAATGAACAGAGTGATTTTGCACTATACTTATTTATAGCGCAAGTGTCAAAGCTGTTCCTGTAACTAATTAGTTACTGTGATTTTGAGGTTCCATGCAACCAACTGAAACTTCCTGGAAAGGAAAGAAAACTGTGTGGTTATGCTTAAAAATGTATAATAACAAGACAATAATCTGTGATGCCATATAAGCTTATATTTATTATATAAATTTTTTTTGAGCATTAAAAATTACAAAAACAAAAGGTCTTATTACATGGGATAAATGAATGGGTAACAGAAACATTTTTGGAATGTGCTTATTGTAGTTTAGTTATTGACAGTACAAGACATATCAAGTTCCAAGCCTCTTTTTCTTTATTTTGTAGTTGGGCAGTATGTTCCAGCTCCCGGTCAACAATCTTGGCAATTTAAGGAAAGCCAGAAAAAATGTAAAAAGGTCATTGGGAGATATTGGCTTGGAGTTTTGCAAGGAACATGTTGAGGTAAGTTTTATAAATGTTTCATAATTAGTGTCATTTAATTGTGTTAATGTTCTGACATGCTGGTTTCAGAGGGCTGGTTTAGGACAAGAATTATTGCGAATAAATAATAAAGTGAATACAGCTAAAACAATAGTATAAATATAAAACTTTTTCTAAAAAAATAATATTATCACAGATGAGTGTAACGGTTTTTGCTAACATGTTCTGGTTCTGTGTTTAAACAAACAAATTCTAGATGCTTTTCTGTTACATTTCCATTACAACTTAAATACAAATAAATATAATGTAATGTACTCAGGTTGATAAAAGACTGTTAATAACCCTCCATTTCTTTAATGAACTGTAATGATTAAGAATAATAAACAGCCATTTGGGCACCATGTATCTTTTTTGTTAGTTTGTTTTTACTACTCTGATTTTGAAATCAAAAGTGTCCTATTTATTATTGCAGCATGCAATGCCCGCAAGCAACCTTTACTGTAGTACTTTTTACTCTTTGCCTGCACATTTCACATGGGCAGAATATAGACATTTGTAGCCAGAATAGCCTAGACAAAGAACAGCTTCTGTTGCAGAAGTTTATTTTGCAACTACATTTTGTAAAGAGGCTTAGGTATTGATGCAGTTGTCATTTTTTAAAATAAAATGGTGTGAAATTTATTAATAATTGATAGAATATTTTTAAAATAAAAATATAAAGAGTAGCACACATTGTTTACCTAATTAAATGGGTCCTTATAGATTGTTTTAAGTGCTATTTAGTATATTGTCAATATATTAAAACACTAAATAGTTGCAACTGTAATTAATGTATTTGTAAAATTTGTTTTATTGCAGGACTTTAAAGACTTTGTTCCCAATGACTTTTATGTGAAGCACACCACATGGGATGATGTGTGCATGTGGGATCCTTCACTTACCAAAACACAAGTAAGTAAAGAAACTGTATCATTTTACCTTATATAATGTTAGTTAAGCTTTAACAGGTTTCTTTAAAAATTTATTTGATTTTTTTTCCAGGACTACCGGTCAAAGCCATTCTGTTGTTCAGACTGCCCATTTTCATCCAAGTTTTTTTCGGCTTACAAAAGCCATTTCCGTAATGTACACAGTGAAAATTTTGAGAGTCGTATCCTCCTTAATTGCCCCTATTGCACTTACAATGGGAACAAGAAGACTCTGGAGACACACATTAGACTCTTTCACATGCCCAATAGTGTGGTACGCCAGAGTACTGGGGGCCTCCAGGGAACTATGCTTAAGGATGGTAATCGCCCAGACAAGCTCAGAGAAAGTATAGAACAGGCAGTGTACTACTGCAAGAAATGCACTTACAGGGACCCACTCTACAATGTGGTGCGCAAGCACATTTACCGGGAACACTTCAGACATGTTGCAGCACCATACATGGCCAAAACTGGTGAGAAGACACCTAATGGAGCAGTATCTGCACCAGATGCAAAAGGAAATTCAGCAGATTCCCATATACCAGCAGCTACTGGTAATAGTACAGCTATTCACTGCAAGCGCTGCCTTTTTGTGCCACGTACCTATGAGGCATTGGTGCAGCATGTAATTGAGGACCATGAACGTATTGGGTATCAGGTTACTGCCATGATTGGCCACACTAATGTGGTGGTACCACGTTCAAAGCCTGGTATGGTGTCCCCCAAATCCCAGGGAGAAAAGGCTGTCGGTGGTCCCATGCCGAAGGGAACGCTGACGACTGCAGGAGTCCGCTCACTGTCTACACAGCACATGAGTCGCATGGTCATTCCCAACTCCTCTCGGCTTTTATCAAGTGCAGGTGTTAATTTGAAATCCGGATCATTTTCCCTGAAATCTTCTGCAACTCAGGCCCTGTCTGTTTCAGGACAACAAGTCCGAATTGCCTTACCAGGCAGTGCACAGCTTTCAGTGTCCTCGCAATCGCAAACATCCCGACCTCAGCTTTCTTCTAGTAGTTTACGTTCCGTTACTGCATCCCCATCTGCTTCTGTTCTGAGGATACCTTCTCTAAACTCAAGAATCCAGGCAGCTGCCACTAGTGTAACAACTGCTGTTCCTAGGAAAGGAGTCTCCACTCTGGGTACATCATACACCCAGAAATGGAAGATCTGCACAATCTGTAATGAACTCTTTCCAGAAAACGTGTACAGTTCCCATTTTGAGAAAGAACACAAAGCTGAAAAGGTGCCAGCTGTAGCCAATTACATCATGAAGATCCACAACTTCACCAGTAAATGTCTGTACTGTAACCGCTACCTGCCTAGCGACACGCTGTTAAACCATATGCTAATCCATGGCTTGTCATGTCCACACTGCAGGGCTAATTTCAACGATGTTGAAAAGATGGTGGCACACATGCGAACGTCACACCCAAATGCATCAATTGGGGTACGCACTGATTCCCCACTTACATTTGATCTCACTCTTCAACAGGGCAACCCCAAAAATGTCCAGCTGATAGTCACGACGTACAATATGCGGGATGCCCCTGAAGAATCGGTGGCATTTCATGCTCAAAATAATATTTCCTCCAAACCTGCAACTCCACGATTCCAGAAGATAACTTCTGCAGATGCAAGCCTTTCTAAGGTTGAGACGCCAGACACCGTTCCCTATAAAAGGGATGTGGGAAAGACTCTTTGCCCTCTTTGTTTCTCTATTCTGAAAGGCCCAATCACTGACTCTCTTTCCCATCACTTACGAGAGAGACATCAAGTGATTCAAACAGTTCACCCAGTTGAGAAAAAGTTAACATATAAGTGTATTCATTGCCTTGGTGTCTACACCAGCAACATGACCGCCTCCACTATTACTCTGCATCTAGTGCACTGCCGGGGTGTGGGCAAGTCTATCAATGGTCAGGATTCTAGATCTGTTTCGACTTCAAGACTTTCTAAGACTCAGGGAGCTTCCCTAAAAAGGGCTGGTTTTCCTATTGATGATGACGCTGATCCAAAGAAACGTAAATTAAGGATGGAGGGCCAGATTTCACCAAGCTATCTTGCCTCTATTGATCCAAAAGAAGAGCCTGTTGTATTGGCTTTGGACCCAAAGACCCATGCGGATGATTCCTATGAGGATCGCAAGTCCTTCCTCTCACAATATTTTAACAAGCAACCATACCCTGCCCGGAAAGAAGTGGAGAAGCTGGCCGCCAGCTTGTGGCTGTGGAAATCTGATGTTTCAAGTCATTTTGCCAATCGAAGAAGAAAGTGTATACGAGACTGTGAAACTCGGAATGTCAGTGTTCTGCTTGGATTCAATATGCACCAAGTTATGCAAGTGCAACATGCAATGGAGTTTGACACGGATTATTATTTTGAAGCCCAGGAAGAGGAGAAGAAAAGTCGCACGTCTACAGATTCTCTAGGAAGATCTAACGTTGCTCTCAGACAAGTTCAGGAGGACACTGCAACCAATGGTGAGGTCCAACTCGATGAGGCATCAGAAACAGTTAGTCCTCAAACCCCACCACAATCAAATGGTGAGGATGCAATCGCAGAATACAGTTGTACTGACATTGTCGAGACAGTCGTTAAACCAATTGAACATGAACATTCAGAGCCCATATCCTTAGACTCCGACAGTGAGGAAGATAAACAGTCCAAGGAAGTGCAACAAAAGAACGATGAGTCGAGCGACCAGATATTTAGTCCAGTTGAAAATGAAAGCAATGCGAGTGAGTCTGAGCCAGAGGATATCCTTAATGGTGAAAATGCTTATGGGTCAGTAGACCAGATGCAAAATGGAGACCCCAAGGAGGAAGACCAGACTGACATCGTGTCTAAGCTTGGACAATCAGAGACCTGCATTGACGAACAGCAGATCTGAGATTTGTATGTAATGTAAAAAGTGACAGTGTAATTGCATACATATTGTTATCACATTGTCCAGCCATGAACGTTGCTGCCCTGAATAAACTCAGAAAGGCAGCAGACGTACTTTACCACACTTCCTGAAGCCATTGTTATTGGCCAAAAAGATAGAAAAAGGAAAAAAAAAAACTTGAGGTTAATGTTAACATTTAATTTTTTCATCTTGGGGTTAGGGGCAGCTTTTCCTCAGGCTAGGAAGAGATTGAATTTAAAATACCCCAATTGAATATTTTTTTTTTGTTCATCTTGTTCTTTTAAGAGCTTCATGGGTTACTGTTTCTTTAGCCACTGTTGTGTGGCAGAATGAGTGTTGATTAGAATTACAGGTATTCTTACATTTCATGTATTCATATAGAATAGCTAGTGTATATTTGTACAGCCTTTTAGGTATGTTAGTGTACTCAAGATCTGCTTATCATTTTGTGCTCACATTAGGTGGTCATATGTCCTACATTGGTTCATGTAATAGATGTGGCTTTTGATGGCTGTTTTTCATTATTTTTTAACAAACAACAACTTTTGCTAAGAAATGTCTATATATCAGATGCAAATTTAAAACGATCTGTTGCTTTTTGTTTGTTTGTTTTGACGGTTATAATTCAAGTATTCATTTTTTATAGTGATCAGAATCTTTGGTCCACTTTTAAGTAGTTTGCCTGAATATGGCTGTCCTGAGGTCAGTTTAAATGACGCTCTGTTACGCTGTGCTTTCTGTTGATCTTTTGCACAGGTCAACCCCTACAGAACAGTACTTTTTCACATCTATATTTAAAAAAAAAAAAAGTACTGTTTTTTACTTCAAAGAAACCGACTCTTGCTGCTGCCTGTGGTGCACAAAGAGCTTTCATGTATGTACATTTTAGTTTTGACCTGAATGTTGTATTTTTTTTATCTTTTTTTCCCCTTTTTTTCTTTTTCAGGGGTTGGTTTATCTCACTTAAGTTCCTAATAATAAAGTGCTGTATTGTGCTTCTCAGTTTATTGTGGTGACATGTTCTCTTTTGTAACTTTCCTAAACATTCCTAATGTTTGTCAATCTAATTCTGTGAATCTTTTAAATTACTACATCACTACAATTTTAAGGTTTAGTTGATCTTTTGTTGACGTTATTGGTTAAATCAACACCCTTACACGTGCCACACTGTTTATAAAATGTGTTGTTTTCTTTCTGAAATGTAATTGATTGACCCCCTACACCATGTATATGTATAATCACAATTTGACAGGTCCACGCACGCACACACGGGCCACATCTGTTTGTGTGTCAGAAACTTCAGATGTAGAGAGCCATCAGGACACACACACAGCCGCAACGAAGCAGGTTTTATTTGTTGATGGATGATTCTCAATGCGTGACACTAATATGGTGGTTGAACTGTGTTAGTGTTTGTTCTGCTGGTTTGATTGGATCAAGCACAGCTGTGTTGCGGTAGTTTTTTTAAACGCCATGTCCACTCATTTGCATAACAGTGGACCTTTATTCTCTTAATTCCTCCTTCTACAGGTGTGTTCAACATTATTGACTAATCAATGATTGGCCAGTCACGTGACTATGGATACAGGTGAGTGTAATATGTAATTAAACACTCCTTAGTCTGATTCTGGCCTTTGTTTTAAAATAAACAAAAGGTGCTGTCAATCTTGTCCTGACAGTTTTATCCTTTTTTGCTGATGAGTTTTTTTTTTTCTTCTTTTTTTATCATTATTTTTTATTAAGGAGCAGGTTAAAAGCATAGAACTAGAAAGTGCATCTGTATGGTAAGTTATCAGAAAGACCATGCTTGTAAAAACTGTTCCTAATAAGCTTTCAGTGATCAGTATTTGTATAAAAGCTTGACCTGTTTGCTTACTAAATATGGAATCCTAAAAGATCTTTAAGATGCATGTGATGATGCTCAACATGTGACCAACATTGACTCCAAGTGAGACTGTCTTTTTTTTTTATTTTTTTTTTTTTTTTTTTTTACTTTTTATACAAACTAATAATAATGACAATTTTTAAGGAGCCTCCACAAATGAAACTAATGAAATTAATAATAAAGTATATTGTTAAATAATACTGCAAAATAATATATTCAGTTCTGAATTTGGATTAATATTTCGAAAAGTAATGTATTATTATGATATAAAAATAGTGACATTAAGCAATGCTACTAAAATGCTACTAATGTCCCTATGTACACATGTGGGTATGGGTGTTGAAGTTTTTATTCAGAAATGCATGTGCAACATCATACAGTAAAGTTGAATTCTCATTTTCACTATGTTCTAGTTTTAATCCATATTTAAATGATGAGGATACAATTGGGGCTTTGTGTGAACTTTTAAGAGTTTTCCTTTGTATAATATGGTTGTCAGGGGGAAAAAAATCACAGTTTATGGAAGTCTACTTTAATGATGGAGTCAAACTGGAGGTTGGAAATTGGCAGTAAAGTGTGGTTGTGGTAGATCAGTGGTTAGGGTGTTGGGCTATCAATCTGAAGGTTGTGGGTTCAAATCCCAGGTCCACTGAAGTTACCAGTGTGGGTCCTTGAGCAAGACCCTTAATCCTCATTGCTCCAGGGATGTTGTGATTAACCCTGTTTTCACCTCGTAAGACACTTTGGATAAAAGCGTCTGCTAAATGACCAAATGTAAATGTAAAGCTCTTAAAAAGCAGTGGAAAGTTTGGAATGCTGAACTGTATCTAACACACACATGCGCTTAAGTTAATGCGTTACCTAGCACACATGCAACAGTAAGCTGTTTTGATGAACACATTGAAGATGTTTAGACACAAAACATGCACAATGCATTGTGGGTGATGAACAAATGGGCAATCTTAAAACCCAACACCAGACAATTCAAATATAGTCTGTGGTAATGGGACTAAATAAAACGCCAGAATTAAATCTTTAAGAGGTGTGTGCCACACTTTTGTTAATACCCTTCATATAATACAGTCATGTAATATATTCATATAATATTCTAAAAATGTGAAGATGTCGATACAGTCAGGTCCTGTTTTATACTTACTTTAATGTGGTTCTATTGGTTTTTTTTTATTAGTAAAGAAAGCTTATTTTAAAACCAGTTCACGTGTTTGTTAAATGCACCACCTGAGTTTAGGCTGACTTACTAGGTCATGCTGTAGGCCCACACTCCACAGCCCACGCCATATGTCTCATCAGGATACACTGAAAACAATATGGCTTCGACCCTGCCCACACTATGGGCTGGCTTTGGGTTACTCCACAGGGACATGCTGCACGCATACAATAGGACTGGATGTGGGCAGTGCCCCAAATTTCACTTTGGCATTATGGCCTACAACGAGCTTCCCTCTTTTGTTTACAGTAGCTTCACATGGAAAACAGAGATTTGCTCTGACCACATCTTCAAAAATCACATTTTAGTGGGCTATAGCATTTTGAAATACAATGCCTGTATTAAGACGCACGCATTGGAAATTTAAATTTAGCAATGATGGCCTGTTTACATGTTCAAGTGATGTACATGATAATAATGAGTTCAACCACTGATTTAGTTGTATTGCAAGTGGTTCTTTAAAGTTAAAAACCCTATTATGGATAAATTATCCATGGTACGTCCCATAACTAAAATTATTCTGATGTACATGAAGTATCTTTGGTACTAGTCTGTGAAATCATGATCTTGTTCCTTTCTGGAAAAAAAAAGGATTTGAAATGGAGGAAAAGAGTGAAAATATACCCCTCCCCCTTCAGTCAGATAGAGAGAGAGAGTGTGTGTGTGTGTGTGTGTGTGTGTGTGTGTGTGTGTGTGTGTGTAGAGAAGTGAGTGAGTAGGGAAAGGAAGCTCTGGATAGGCCTAGCTAGCTGATGGAGGCCCTAAAAGAGTCTGCAGACCAGCACTTACGTGGGGGATGGGAGACCGTGACAGTTGCTCTATACTGCCTCCTGTTGTTGAAAAATTGATATTGTGAGGGTTAAGTATGCCATAGCTACAGTTTAAAATCTCATGTTTTTGAATCAATGAAGGCACTTTCCAGGATATACGTCTCCTGTTCCCAGTAAATTTACTTTATTTAAATGTCAAGACCAACCACTTGTTCATAGAATGTCTTAAAATGTTAGGAATATTTCATACAACACATGACAGATGTCCAGTATGAAGGCAAATCCATAACAATTCAATTCCCTTCTAAGATTATAAATACAATACAAAATGGTATGTGGTTTGTGGTATGAAGTTGTTTTTATTTAAATTTTATAATATTTTATTAATGTAAAAAACAAAAATTCAGTTAATACTCTGCTTTGTGGTTCTGTTTTAAAGAAAGATTGATTTTCATTAAATGATTCAACTTATTGTGCTCTGCACAAGTACAAGACAACATACAGTTAGCATCAACCAGAAGTGCAAATAGTATTGTGCAGATATAACGAAGTGCAAAAATGGATTTTTTTTTAAAAAAATATCCTGCTAAAGGTTTCCAATCCCAGTAACAATTTAAATAAGTTGACCCAAATTGAATAAATTTAAGTTTAAGATTCAGCTAAAAATGACTCTGAACAGGCATTTAATATGTTCCAGCAGTTGTGCCAGCTTAAAACTTAGGAATTGAATATGTAATGAAATATAGAAATGATGACTGGACTGTATTTTTAAAAAATGTATGAATCAAAGACATCAGGTGGCTTTTAAATACATAAGGTAAATGAATGAGTTATTCATATGAAGGTTTACTGCTGTATGGACAGTGTCTTCTTGGCCATTAGATGGCATAATAATACAATGAGCCAAGTGGAGGAGTTGGTTTTCAGTTCTGCTGTAAGATTCTGTATATATTAGTATTAGAGTGTAATCTGGGCCACTTTAATAAAAGAAAAACGACTGCTGCTGTGTTTTCCTGTGGTATTAGCGTTATTTGAAACAGAATCTGTAATGTATACAAACTCTAAAATGGATCATAAGGATGCACTCACACACTTGTGCAATTGACTTCAGCACTGCATGTTTAAAGAAGGTAAAGCGAATTATCAGTAGGTGAACCATGCATCCCTTTAATGACTGGATAATTTAGAGCTTAGCTTTGGGGCACAGCAACCAGAAGTTTATCAATTTAATGGCCAGTGGTGTTATTTTTAAGCTAGACAGTTAGAAGCTACCACTGCTTTACTTTATGGATGTGTTTTGGATTTCCATTACAGTCACTAAGATAGGTGATTGTGCTGTTGTTACATTTTAATGGTTCGGCACTACTTGAAGGTAGCTAGTGGCAGAGCACAAATTGTCACACAGATTCGTTTAATCTTGCGTTCAGTGACCATCTTTAGTGCCTTTACTTTTTATTGCCCTTAGGTGTAAGTGTGACTGAATGTGACATCCTGTGATATACTAGCAGCATATCCACGACTCACAATAACATTAACAGAATAAAGTGGATACTGAAAATAACTAAACAGTAGCAGAGTCATAAGGTTTAAACTAGATCTTACTAGTTGCACTTTAGTTTACACTTTAATATGCATGTATACTATTTGGCCAAAATGCTTGTTTGTTCACTATGTTTTTGTGATAAAATTTGTAACAATTACAACCATTACATAATTACTAACTAATTAATTTTAAAAGAATCAGGATATGATTTATTGGCCAAGTGAGCTATACACACAAGGAATGTGGTGTGGTTGGTGTTGTCTCTAGTATTATACACATAATATACAATAAACAGATTTACAGTAAAGTATATATAAAGACTTAAACACTATAGAGTTAGACTATTTCTTTTAAATCACTCCGCCAAGATGTACTTTACTGGACACATGATTTTGTACTTTTATTTTTTTACAAAAGAATTGAATTTTTTGTGTTTATATTTAACAAAAAACCCTGCTTTTTCTTTTTTTAATAGCAAAATGTTAGTTCATGGTGACATTAAATAAAATGATAATTTGTGCTTTGCTTCTGGGACCTTTTTGTTAAAGTTAATTATCGCAAAATAATTTCTTACCACGAGAATCAATCCAAATAAGTTTGGACAGTAATATTAAATGTACAGTGTAGTCTATAAATCTCTGCTCGGTAGTGAAAATGTCTCTTTTTTATTGCAGTTACAAATAACAAAATTATTACTTTAGAATGAGTTAAAATTGGCTGCTCTATGGCTTAGTAGTTGACACGTTTGACTCTCAGCATTGGAGATCCAGGTTTAAAACCCAATCAGGGTGGAGTTTTCCTGTCCTCTGTGTGTGTGCCCAGTGATGGATTGGTGCCCTGTTTTGGCTGTATTAGCTCAATACTCAAAATGTTCTCTGCATGGGCATGGAGAGGCCCATCCCCCAACCTCAGTATAGGATTAAGCAGAAGCTGAAGGATGGATGGAGGTTAGATGTATAATATGTGTATCATTTTTATTATGTTTATGTTGTCTTTCTTTACACAAAAAAATATTGTATTTACAGAATGTTTGTTTTAACAAAGTCCTTTACCCTCCATGTGGAAATGACAAGATATAACTAATCCTGAAATAAAGCTTTTTGATCTGAAGTAGCTTTGGAGCTGAATTACATGACAGTCCTTTTTCATTTTAATATCATATTTATCGAACCAATCCATCTTCTAATGATTTACTCCTCCTGTTTAATTGGAAGTTTTTGTAACCTAAAGGGTCCGGAGCAAAATAAATCACAGAGTAACATTGGTAAATGCTGATAAAGAAAGTGCTGTTACATAAGCTGGCACTCAGTAGGGTTTTTATATTGCACAGTTGGAATTGTGTCCACTGACTTCCTGATCTGGTCTCTGGCCATACACACAATCTGTGCCCCACTGAATAATTGTGACCTCTATCAAAACACAGTTTATCAATAAGCTCTTTAATAACAATCACAGGCAAATCTGAGAACCTCTTCGAATCCATTTAATATTCCATCTTATTTTAACTTTACATTTCAATAACCTATTTAATTCTATGATCTTGTAAAGTTATTTTAATTAGAAAAAAATGTCAAATATATTTGGAAAGAATTGCCTCCTTACATGTTGTCACGAAGGTGCATCAGCTGTATGAAGTGAAAAAAGCCTTAAAAAAAGATTAATTTCGTATTTAAGCAGAATTCAGTTTCCTCTCTGCAGCACTCTTTTTATACTTGCTTTTTATTGCTAGCAGCTTCACTTAGACCCTCAACACGACTTTCACCTATGCTGAATCTTTATTCTTTATATAATAACAGCTCAAGGTTGGAGAACTGGAAGCAAAAGCTGTCATACAAAGGCATCTGCCAAGGTTCCACAATAAGGAAGGTGCTACAGCTGCGGCTTTTGCTGTGTACGTGTGTGTGTTTGTGTGTGTGTGTGTTTGTTTGTGTGTTTGTCTGTCTGTCTGTCTGTCTGTCTGTTTGTCTGTGTGTGTTTTTCTGTCTGTGTTTGAGTAATTTTATGATGTCCTTAATCCACCTATATGTATATAAGACATATCACCATAATGTCTTGGGTATACAATGTTTGTAAAAGTTTCTTTAGGAAATCTGTCATACCCATCAACAACCCACTTCTCCCTTGGATGGGCACGAGGAACCCCCCACACCCTAGAAGAGGATTAAGCAGAAGATAATGAGATGAGATGAGGTGAGGTGACAGTTTCACTTTTTTGGGAACAGGGTTATATAATTTTTTAGCTAAACAGAATAATATTCACCTGATAAATGCATTTCTCAAAAGTAAAATTATTTTTTTATGCTTAAGTAGACTACATTGATCCAGAGGTCTCCTTAAACACATCATAAGAGCAGTTTCAGAACCAATGTGCCTTTAATAACCATTTGGAAGGATAAATCCTATAAACATGATTTTATAGATTAAAAATATGTTTTCCTCATCTGGATTATCCTAATTAAAAGAAAGCCTGTTAAATAATTTGCTTAGCTTTTAATTATTAATGGTAAAAACTACTCAAATATTTGTTTAGGGAAGTAAAATTGTCTCTCGTGGGGCAAACACAAGCCATAATTATATATAATATTGTACACAGTAACTTGCAACTCATTGTTTATACAATATAATATTATAAGAACAAATGCTGTAAAGCATCCTGCTGTGACCAAATTGTTTTTTGTGCATTAGTAATGAATGCTTAATGGCTACACTGATGTAAATTATTAATTCATACTCTCCTAATAAGCCGGTAGGCTCTGTTCGAGAATACTTAGTGTACTGATATTTTTATCCTAACAGATTTTAGAAACTGGCCTGGCATTTCAGTAAGTTATTTTCGGTGCTCAAGTGACAACCTAGCAACATATGCAGGTGCTCGTGGACCTGAGTGTCTTCCTCTGTAGTTTTCAAAGTATCACAAGACAAAAGAGCCTGCTAATTGGAGACCTTTGTCTGAAGGTCTGGGTAAGGAGATACAGGCTTTGAACATTTGGATGAATTGGGATAATAAGAAAATCAATACGATGGCAAGGTAGAGATCTGAAAATGAAACGCTCACCTTTTTCAGTATATCATCATGTCCTACTTTTCACCAGCTTCTTGTTGCTGGTGCTGCCTGATAAATGAAGATGTTCTTCCTGACATTGGCTATTGTGGACCATTTCTTTCAATGTATTACCTATAATTCTTTAGGGTACTGGTAAAATGTATTATAAAATGGTTGTTCCAGTCCTTAAATTTAATTGGCCGGGCCATTTGTCCAGCGGTGACATTACTGACGATGCACACCTCCATTTGAATCAATGTGTGATGTACAATACAGAATTTAAAATCGTGTACTATTAACACCTTGTCTATTATTTTCTTGTGCCTTATTGTCTTCTGATGCCACTTTTTTTTATCTTGGCCAATATTTAGTTTTGCTGCAACAATTTTTTTGCATAGTGCACAAACATATTATTCAACCCTTCACCTTCATAAAAGGGTTAAATAGGGTTGATCTTTTATATAGTGTGTTTTATAATTGCAACTTTACAGTTTTCAAAGCCTGAACCCTTAACATGCACACAGACGTGACAAAGTCTTAGTAAATGTTTTATATAAGAGGAAAAAACCTTTTGAGGACCAAGACTCAAGGGAACCTCCCTGGGCAGTCAGGCAGTATAAACAGTGTAAGACAATGAGCTATATGAGATGTATATAATCAATCAAAGTATACAATCAAATACAAGCGAGTTGCATCAACAATAAACATTGTCAATGAAAAACAATAGGAGTTGATTGCTTCTAGGTTCCTACTTTCTTTGGGTTCCACTCTCCTTGCTGAGTTTAAGGTGTTCCTCTTTGGTATCGACAACAGCAATGCATTAATCCTACATACGCATTTACTCCATGTTTGCCTGTTAACTATTTAGGTTTAGTGATCCATTAGCACTTATATTTTCCTTTTACCATCATTTGACTGTTACATTTAGCCTTAAGTGATCTATTTAAGTGATAAAATGATCTATTTTCATTCAGTACTTATACACAGGGAATTTGTCTTCCCAATTTTACCCATCAGTGCAGTGAAACACACACATATACAAACTAGTAAAGTGAGCACACAAGCACGTAGTGTTTGGCAGCCTTGTATACGATGCCCGGGGAGCAATTGGGGTTAGGTGCCTTGCCCAAGTCACACTGCATGATTCTTTAACCACAAACCTACATTATTATTACTATTATTTACCAGCTTCTGTCTGATCTCTACATTACATGTACATTTGGTCATTTAACAGACAGTTTTATCCAAAGCGACTTACAAGTGTCTTAACTTGGTTTGGGTCAGAACACAGGGGTGGTCATATAGCATCCCTGAAGCAATGTGGGTTAAGGGACTTGCCCACATTGCTAACTGAGGACGCGGGATTTGAACCCCCAGCCTTCTCATTGATGGCTTAACACCATAACCACTGAACAACCACTCCCACATATCTTAGTGTGTAGCCATCCTCAGACTGCACATTAACTTTTCTGTGGCTGAGTATTAAGTGTGTATACCTGGCTGTGGTTTTCTTTTCTTCTGAATGTTGACATCTAAGTTTAGTTTTGCAGACATATTTGGGTAGTTAGCCTCCTGCTTTCCTTCTAAAATAACCATTGACATTCAGTGAAAATACATGGCCTTGATAGTAGTACAGAATTGTTATGTGCCCTTTTCCCTGCATAACAGAGTTTCACCTTTCACATATTTGTTGATGCAGCAGTGAAGTGTTAACAGAAATGTGGCTGTACTTTTTACAGTAACGACGTCTGCCATGCAATGCTTCAGGAATGTTCCATGGTATTGTATTTAGGAGTGGCCTTCAGGATTCTGCTGCATGAATGTCATTACTCTAAGATTTTGCAAACTTACATTGAGAAAAGATTTGAACATTTCTTTAAAGTTTTGCCAAAAACTGGTATTTAAATATTTGTTTTCCTTTTTTAAATTCATGATTTTTTCAGCCGTTAGTGTAAAGTCACTGATTTCTTCTGATTTTAGTGACACAATTTGGTGTTGAATTCTTTTCAGTTCAAAATTTATATAAATATAATTGTATTACTAAAACATTTTTTGTTTTGTTTTGTTTTTATCAGTATTATTAACAAATAACACATTCTTGTTTTATAAAATGAAACATTCAACGTTTTTTTTTTTTTCAGAAGTGCAGTTTGTATACTTGATCAAGTCTCAATCTATTACAGGTAAGAAAAAAAAATTGCACTCACTCTCCCGTTCTATGAATCTATTATTGTTTTGAGACTCCCATAAAAATATCATGCATTCACTCTCTTCCTAACTTCAGGGTTGGTTTCTTCATTATAGGAACAGGTGAGACTGCAGCATATTAACATTTAGAAATGTATTTACAGTATTAAACTGACATTTTCTTTCCCAGTGTGACACTGTTTATAAGTCAAGGGTTAAAAAATTATATGAAGGAATTCCAGTGACCTACAGTATACTTTGTTTTAATAAGGTTAATTTAGATATAATGGTCAGGTGTTATCATGTTGTAACCAGAGCTGTAGTGCATCTTTAAATAAGATGTGATTGTGGAACAGTAATGAGCAAATATTCAGGCTACAGGTTTTCAAAGTGTTGTCATTTTTCTTTTTCTTTTACTTTTTGATACCTATGAGTTAAACCCTGTCCTACATATAGACTCTTCAAATATAGCTGTACAATTAAGGTCACTTCGCCCACGTGATTTGTGATTGTGTCATTACCACTGGGGATAGTTTATTATAAAGTAGTTCTAGTAGTTACCCATTTAACTTTCCAATGGCTGATATGCCCAGTACCACGGTACCAAAGCAGAACCAAAAATTACAATAAGAAAATCATTTTGACCTGTAAGTTCAATCATTCATTACTTTAATTAGTTATTCTTGCAAAGGCAGAATTGAGACTGTACTGATATTGTCTAATGACCTGAACCCAAATGCATGTTCTTTCCACTCTCTGGTAAGTAAAATACACATTTTCTTTAGCACCCTTTAAATAGATGCAATCTTTCTACAAAAGAAAGAAAATCTCACAGGCTCAAGGCCACAGTATGAATGTGTGTGGGCATAAACTTCAGGCAGCTTCTGCACCACAGAGCAAAACTGAAGCGCTGAAATACAGTGGATCATGTAGCAAGCGCGGGAATGCAGCAAACACATTTGAATGCATTGAACTGATAAAAACAAAACCCTGTCAACAAATAGAAAGAAAACCAAATGCTTTGTATGCTTATACAGTATGTAAATGCAGAAAAGATAAAGACAATTAAGACTTTTTAAGCTGAATCCATGTAGTAAAAAAAATACATGATGTAAAAGAACTAGTGCAGTTATAATTAGTCGATTTTGATTAGACTTTCTGTAATCCCCTACCCCTTCGTAATTGTAAAATCAGACCATAGGTCACAAACACATGCACATGCAAAATGCATATATCAGAAAATGTTTTTCATACTAGAAGCTGCCTTTGCTCCGGCATTGTTGTTGTTGTTGTTGTTGTTTTTTTTTTTTTTTTTACAAAATACCACACACTGTCAAACAATTTTTCCTTAGTTTACTGCCAAGGCCGGTCACTAAACTTTTGTTTTAGTGTCTGTGGATTTGTCTGTTGCTATGGGTGCTAGTATAAAGAATGAAAAAGGGAAAACAGTAAGCAGCGATGTTTCATGCCTGCCAGTGCATGGGTGGTAAAAATATCATGGGTGGAACAAGTAGTCTAAAAGTGCATTGCCCTTTCTTGCTTTTAAGATATAAACAACACCACAAGCCCAGTATATACAATATTCTACAGCATTGCAGTATCATCCTGCTGGGAGATGGTGAGTGTATTTTCCAAGAACTGTCTGACAGTTCTGGAGAAGCTCCTTAGAGACAGAAGACATGTCAACATCTCATTTTTCTTGACATTTAATCACACTGTTATCTGTGAAAACTGTAAAAATATTAAGGTTTATTTTAGAGTCTATCAAAAAATCTTTTTAAGATTAGAGTAAGGGATGCTCAAGAACAATAACATCAATTTTTCAGTGGTGTTTGCTTTAGAAATTTTTTTTGTTTTGATTTATGAAATGTTTTTGGGGTGATTTGGTACAAAAAATCCCAGACCATTGACAGAAAGTGAAGTCTAAACTATTGGTCAAGATTAATATTACTTAATACAGAAATAATTATTTATAATCAGACATTTAAAGGCCAGTAATTGAGATGGTTTCATTATGATGCTTAAAAAACATCGTTAATGTTTAAAACTCCTGAGGTCCTATAAACAAAGTTGAAACAAGGTTCTTAGCTGTTTGAGGAGGTGTCCTAAATACAAATCAGAAAAGGACTACACTGTTGATTCATGGCAGTGGTCTGTAATTAAAATTAAGTCATTAAACATTTTAACATTCCCTAACATTTATTAGCATGCTTATCCCCTTGAACTTCTTAAAATAACTTTTTTTAGTCTTTCTAAATAAAAGAGGGGGCTTCTCAGCACTAAGGATTTCCGGTTCGAATCCCCATCTGGGTGAAGTTTACATGTTCTCCCAGTGTCTGTGTGGGTTTCCTCCGGGTTCTCCGGTTTCCTCCCTCAGTCTAAAAAAATGAATCAAGTCAATTGAGTTCTCCAAATTAAAGAAGTGCACAGAACCTAGAAGTATTGGATTTGTGGCTTTGCAGTCCTGCAAGGATGCTGCTGCAAAGACCATTGAGTACATTCTTTTCTCTGAACTGAATCAGTTCTACTTTTGGGAAAAATGAACAGTTGATGCACAGCTGCCCTGTGTGTTTTGGTCTCCACAAGATTTCTTTCAACGTTCCATCGTGGATTTTTTTTCTTTCTTTTTCTACTAAATATTTTTTCCACTGTTGCTATGGGGGTTCTGGTTTAGAACACTGCAAAGCTACTTTGAGACTATGTACTATTGTGAAAAGTACTAGATAAATAAATAAATAAACTTAAACTTGAAGTTGAGTATAAAAGTAGATTATCTCAGTGGCTTATCCCAGGCCTAATGCACCGGCTCGCTGTTGTGCTGTCCAGGGTGCTGAATTCATTTGTTTACTGAATGCAGTGCATCTGTTTTCTGTATGCTTTTGAAAATCCACCTGAGTCTGTTTTCCACTACAGAACCAACTTGGATCAGGTATTATTTAAACGGAGACTCTTCCTTTACACTGCAGTGATATTAACGTGAGTCAATAACTGTGCTAAAAGAAGTGAACCAGACACAACCATGCTTCTGGAGTTTTAATTAGTGTTCACACACAGTGCGCTCTATTAGGAATATATATCAGGTTCAGCTAAACCAAAAAAAAATACTTACCAAAAGGAACATAAGCTTGATGAGAATTTTTTTTAAAGTGGTTGCTGAGCACTGTCCACTGATTACAGGTCACCTCTGCCTTATATTGGTATAGATTGCTTATAAGTACTATATGAAATTCTGTAAACACATAAACTATATATAAGCATAATAGTGTAGTATCTGTATTAAGTGCTCCTGCAGTCCTCCTTTTACATGATCAATGTCACTTGTTTGCTTTAAAACAACACTATAAATAATAACTGACCATATATGGTCTTATGATGATCAATAGCACTGTGGGAGACACAAATTTTGTAAAATAGGTCAGACAAGTTAAGAAAAATGCTAAAAATATACTAGCAGTGGCTATTTAGTAACCACTGATGTTATGCATCACAAAAACCAAGAGTGGAAAAGATGCATGCTAAAGCCACATATGTATTATTTAAATTTATTATGAAAGTTAACTGAAATGACTTTTCTTTACTGTTCACACAGTTCATGAAGTGGCTGAAGTGGTTTTATGGTCTGTGTACTATAATTTATCTTGATGTCCAACAGCCTGCGCTGTACCAAGCAATTCCACGAGCACAGAATTCAATGAAATTGATTCAGCCTCATAAAAAACTGTGAGCTTCAAATACATTCCAATCTTTGACTGTGTGGTTTTAATAAAACACACAGTCACACAGTTTAGTTTCCGCATAATTACACAGCCATCTGTCCGCTGTCCACTGGCAGAGAATAATGAAAGATTGCTGCCTTGCCAGAGGGTAGTTCATTTGTTCATCCGCTTAGCCAGTCTTACCACTCAGTTCCCCAGCAAGATTCAATACTCTTAACAGGAAAATATTCTCGATCCATGTCAGTAAAAGCAACTCATTAGAGTTGACACTAATTCTTTGTAACAAATCTCGGAGGAAACAGGATGCATTCGCAAAGCAATCTGCAGAGCATGGCAATCAAAAACACTATACATGAGTGCAGTTCCACCTCCACACACTACAGCAGATATGACAAAATAGACAGCATTTCATAACTAAGTGTAAAGTTTTTAAAACACATTTAAAACTATTCTTTAAAAGACTTTTTAACCTGTTTTTGTTTATTGCCAAACTGAAATAGACTACTAACGTCTAACCATTCAATACATCACGTCTCCTCATACTATCTTTCCATTATTATCTTGCCATTTTTTGAATTTGCTTAAAAATTATATCACTATTCTGAACTTGTCCTTGTTTAAGCAGTACTTGTGTTTTGTGGCTTTGAAGAAAACATGGAAAGGAAAGTGCTTTTGTTTGTTATTTTGAATTTCAAAAGACCTTCAGCTACCGTGCTGCCAAAATCCTTAGTAGTGTCTTTAATCAGACCAAAAGTTACATAACAAGGTGATTAGAACTGTTGTTTACAGCAGGGTGAGACTAAAAACACTAAACTTTACAACTCATTTTATTTCCTGCACTGTTGCTGTTAACTATCTAAAACATTGTGCTTTAGTTTTTGAGTTCATTGTCACAGCTGGGTTTTTATGAGTAATAAAAATATTATGTCTTTTTTTATTTAAATAAAACATATAAAACAATAAAATAATGAGTAAAATGAATCGTGACTAAGAAAGATGGAATAAAATCAATTCTAACTCACATAGATAAATGTATAGGAACACCCCTATATTTATAGAACATAAACATGTTCGTTCCAGGAAAGAAAAATGTCCCTGTATAGAGAATAGAGAAACATTTTAGAGAATGATATGTTTTGAATTTGAGGATCATGTTACTGTAACAGCACCACTGTGCACAATGCCAGATCCATAAAGACATGGTTTTAAGACCAACTGCCAACACAGAACCCAGATCTTATACAGCCTTAACACTTTTTGGATGATTTTGAACCTCAGTTCTAAGCCAGGCTCATTATCCTAATTGTCTTGCTTCACATTTGCTTAAAAAAACTGTGAAGTGTTTGCCTAGATTAATAAAAACACTTACATCTGCAAAGATGGAACAATACCATTTCAATTTCCATAGATTTATGATATAATTTATGTGATGTCCAGCAAGCACATGTACAGATGTGATGTAATGTGACGTAATGTAATGACCAAACAGAACATTGTAAATTAGTTTCATTGGACTTTCTTTATGATAGGATACAAAAATCATGCTGAAACACTAAATACAATGCTAAATATTAATTCTAGAGTTCAAACAAAACTGTTTTGGGCAACATGGTATTGTTCAGATACCATGTTGCCCAAAAAAAACTATTTAACATGCTAATATTACATAACACTATATATTTATTTGTATTCAATGTGAATTCTTTGTTTATTTGCTCATTTTATTTTTTATTCAGATTTCAGATTCTAATTCGAAATTCAAACCTAAAAACGAACTGTAATTAAAATGATTATAATCTCCATTTTGGGGTCCATGTGTACCTGGGTGTGTTCCAGTCAAAGTGAATAGATGTTTTTGACTCCTATTGTAAAACAAAAATACAGCTACTAGCAAACCATTATTAAATGATATTCCTTGTTCTTTAATCTAACAGACTAATCTCATCCACTCCCATCTGCTGGTTTGGCATTGGATTTATGTACAATCAAAAACATCCTGGCTTCGAAACTAGAGCATTCTGCTCTCAGTTATTGTACAGTTCACTTCTTCAGATACAAAAATAAACCTTTTCTTCAACTGTACTACCCCAAATGCTCGAGGGATCAATGTGTCCCAATTTATATACCTGTCACAGGAGGGGGAAAAACTAAACGTCTGATGGAGCACACTTAAAACACACACACACACTCACACACACACACACACGCACGCTCACGCTTCCTTTTATTGCTGCCTCTGTCTCATTAATGTAACCTCAGAATCAAAACAAAGGTTTTTTTTGTAGTCGTTTTAGAGGAATGTATTTTAACCAAATATTTCTCTTACAAAAGCTTCAGGATTTACGATTCAGGTTGTGGTTACAATATTGAACTATATACCTGAATGTTAATGTTTTTATCCTGAGGTCTTCCAAATGTTTAAGGTCCATGGCCTTACTTAATTTACTGTCTATTAACAGTTAGACATACATTTTAGATTTAGATTTCAGCTAATCTCAACTCCACGCTCCTCGCATTTGAAATCCATTTCAGTGATGTTTTGAATGTTGTCCTTTGAGTAACATAAATGTTTGTTTTACTGTTGTAGTTAAGTTACTTGGCTTCGTTCTATCCCAGCGCTCTCAGTTTTTATCTTTCTTTGCAGTTGTCTTTATGATGTTTAATGATGCTTACTTGCTTTCCTGCCTCAGTATCTCATATTATTTCAAATATTTATTATTTATATTCTATGCTTCTTATTGTAATGTCACATTTACTCTAATATGTGCTTTTATACTTTTCCTGAATTACATGTATTTGAACTAGAATATCTGGAGATAATCCTGCAAAATTTCAAAGATGTGTGACTCATGACTTGTCTCTTTCTTGCTGTAAGGCAACAGTGCTATACCCTAATCAAAAATGTTTCTTGATTTATCTATTGTTTAAATATTTGTTAATTTACAGCATGCGATATTCCCTCCTGCTGTTTTGTTTAATTTCTAATTGCAGTGGTACCAATTTTACCCACTGAAGAAAAATACAAGTAATTTACAATTTTATTGTACATTAGCACTGGGGATTCAGGTTCGAATCCCGAAGTGGGCGAAGTTCCATGTTCTCTGCGTGCTTTTTCTCCAGGTTCCTCTTGTAGTGCAAAACATGCATTGGGTGTAAAATGGCTGCTCTAAGTCTGTGTGTGTGTGTGTGTGTGTGTGTGTGTGCCCAGCGATGGATTTCTGCCCTGTCCTGGGTGTATATGCCTACCGCCTGAAATGTTTTCCCCTGGTTGGGCCTGGGGACCCCACCCCTCCTCGCGCTACTCTAGAGGAGGATTAACCAGAAAAGAATGAGTAAATGAATGAATGAATAATGAGATGAGAGATTAATTATACAAGGATTAATATCGTTGTCACACTATAAAGGTTAAAATAAATCAACAAGAAATGTCTTCCAAATAACAATGTAGATATAACAGTAAGTATTTACAAGATAAAAGTAGCAATAAATGAACTGTGAACTGTGAAAAGGCAGAGTAAGCAGTAAACATCCGTTGTAAACAATGAACAACAAGTGATGGACAATCACAGATATGAATGTTAAAAAAAAATCAAATAAACCAAAATATATGAAAAATGAACCCATGTAGTGGTTAGCACGTTCGCCTCTCAGCACTAGGGATTCCCGGTTCGAATCCTGATCTGGGTGGAGTTTCCATGTTCTCCCCGTGTCCACGTAGGTTTCCTCCGGGTTTTCCGGTTTCCTTCCACAGTCCAAAAACAGGATAAAAGTCAATTAAATACTGGAAATTACCCCATATCGTGTGTGTAAGTGTGTGCCCAGCGATAGATTGGCACCCTGGGTGTATCTGCCCCGTGATAATGGATGAATGGATGGAACCCATACACACTCTATATGAGGGAATTTAGAGAACTCAGTGGACTTGATCCAATTTTTTGGACTGTGGGTGGAAACCAGAGAACCCGGAGGAAACCCACGCGGACACAGGGAGAAAATGTAAACTCCACCAATGCCCATCCAGGGGAGAATGTTTCGGGCACTGGGCAGATACACCCAGGACAGGGCGCCAATCTATACCTGGGCACACACTCACTCACACAGACATACACACTCTATATGGGGCAATTTAGAGAACTCAATGGACTTGATCCATGTTGTTGGACTGTGGGAGGAACCCGGAGGAAACCCACGCGGACACAGGGAAAACATGGAAACTCCACCCAGATTGGGATTGGAACTGGGAATAAGGTCTATACAGAGATATAAAATAGTTTACACTTGTCGAGAGAGAGAGAGAGAGAGAGTGAGAAGAGGGAAAGAGAGAGAGAGCGCGAGAGAGAAAGAGAGAGAGAGAGAGAGAGAGAGAGAGAGAGAGAGAGACTGTGCTCCAGATAAAGATCAGAGATTATTATTTATTTCTGGTGGCTGCTCCGGCGCTCACAGGCGTGTCAGCGCGTCTTCACTCGACAGCTCCGGCGTTTCATCTCAGCACTTCCAAACTGAAACCGAGAGCCAGACGGATTTCTTACACTCTCATCAAAGTTCAGCTCCGTTTTCTCAAAGTCCACGTCGGTCTTCAGTCGTATCCGCGAGCGGAGCAGGTAAATCAGAGCGGCTCCTGTTTTCAGCGGCGTGCATTTTATTTACGACGAAACGTCGACCAACAGCTGAGTGTGTTCATTAGAGAACAGCGCACGAAAAGCTCCTTTTACTTTGCATTTTCGGTGTCGCACGTACTTTTATAATTGTAGTTTTTAGTGTTTTCCCCTCGTGCACTAAGTGTATTGAATAGCATTAATGAGTAGACATGGAAATGTTGTATCTTGCAGTTGGTTTTCCGTCTTCAGTGTTCAGCAGTAAAGGCGACGGCAGACTGAAGACTGCGTTACAGACAGTTCGCTTAAAATCACAAAAAGTAAAAGCTGCTAAAAGTAAACTCTGCTTAATGTTACCTCCCTAATTAGCAGTGCTGTGTTATATCATGTGCTTTCATTATATATGTTAATAAATGCAGTTTTCAATAAGTAAACAAGTAAATAATGTCACTGCACAGACAGTACAAGGAGGTGCAGATGTGTCCTCTGTACTGTAGACACACTGACCTTATTGGGAAGGAGAACTTGTCATAAATGTTCACAACACACACAGCAGGCAAATTACTATCTGTAAGAGTCGTCTTCCACAGAATAGTTTTAAAGCTGTATTATAAGCTATACTGCAACTTTATGTTCAAATCTATGGTGGTAATAGTTATATAGCCGCTTGCTTTATTTCCCTAATTGATTAATGACCCATAACAGAGAATTGCTTAAGAACCCCATTATAGGGATGCTACATGTCTTATTACTTGTCCCTGTTTTCTTGTCTATGTCCAAATGCCACACACATTACATTATTACATTAAGAGAAATTTGAAGGGTGCCCGTAGAAAGGACGACAACATAGCTGAAAAATCTAGCTTTAAATAGCTGCATTCAGCTTGTAGTTAATTGTAATTGAGATTTCATAATGGCACCCAGTCCCTTCTTTGATTTGTCTATATGACTGTTTATAATAATAATAATAATTATATATATATATATATATATATATATATATATATATATATATATATATATATATATATATATAAACATACTAATTAACCAAAACTGTTTTAACACCACTTTTAAATTTTACTTTATTTATTTAATGCAATTGTATACTGACAATTTTGTGGGAATAGTTTGGGGTACTTTAATGTTTCAGCATGACTCACCTGTGCAGTAATTAGGTCCATACAAAACATGAGTTTGTTCCTCCACTAAAAGTCCTGGCCCTATTAAATTGGGGCTCAAAAATGAGCTTAATTGGAACATTTAATATCAAAGCCTGACCTTGCCAATGCCATTTTTTACTGATGAGGCATCTGTTTTCCACAGCCTGCCAACAAGAGTAGCGTATATGTAATGAAATATGCAGAAACTTTATATTACCAGCAATAACTTGGAAATAGGATATCAAGCAAGCACAACTAACTACCTGTTCACACTTGGTTTTAAGGTGCCCTTCACCCCCCTTACCCCCAATATATAAATTGATTTGAGCACTTCCATATGAGGCCTTATGCTTGTATTATTTACTGGCTTTTACTCAAAACTAGCTGCCAAACATTACTAAATGTGACACAGAACCTTGACAGAGAAGTCTCTCTCTATTGCTTTTCTGGCATCTTGATAAGTGTTTCTGGAAGTGAGAAGTGCAACCACTGGTGATCTGTGATCTCAACTCTTGCACATTCCCTCAACACATCTCAGCATGATGCTGGATTTCCCAGCACTATTTAATTAGATGTATAGAATCTACAAATCAAGAAGCACCTTCAAGGATACCAACTGTGATAAGCGTCACTGTCAAAACCTGCCCTTTTTTGGCTTGTAAAAAAGCACAGATGCTGTGTTTGATTTGCAGAAACATGAAGCCAACAAACAAATTAAAATCAGATGTGGGATTAGTACAGTTACAACATTAGAGTATTATATTGTTGCTCCTTCTGGGGCCTTTAATCCAGAGTGGCTTACAAGGATTTGTCTACACTCAAATTTTTGATTCATTGACCGAAAGAATTAAAACAAATGTGCTCGTCATGCATATTTTTTTTATAGGCCACACTAATAAATTGCCTTCTTGTGACATAAATACATTTGATTCAATACATTTTATTAGGATATTATTGTGTTTAATATGTTAGGATATTAGGTTTAGCTTAAACAAAGAAACAAAAAAAATGTGCAGGGCAAAACTAAAATAATTGCTGTCAATTACTGACAATTAATAATTTATGACTGACAGATTTACTTACAAAATAATAATGAAATAACTTAAAATAATACTTTTCGCATTGTTTAATAAACAGAGGTGCATTTTGCAAAATGTATTATTTGCTAAATACTTCATAACTTCATATTTAAGAACAATGTTAAATAAATAAATAAATAAAAGTGTTTCTCAACAGTCTTTAGAACTTATACAGTACTGACATAGTACAAATTTATTTATTTTTTATTGGGAATAATCTAAGTGAACATAGTACAAATATTTTTTTATTGTGAATAATCTAAGTGTACATAGTACAAATCTTTTTTTTATTGTGAATAATCTAACCTTTTCACTTTGAAATTTTGTAACTTGGGTGCTGTAGTAAAAGGTATACAGAAATGGTATCTGCAACTACACACACACAGAAACATACATGCTAATTGCATCTCTTAAATCTAATAAATTATGTAGGCTGCTGTATGACTGCCAGCGCTCGGAAGTCTGAAGCTTAAGAAGGCTTTTGAAAACACTTGCAAAATTTATGTGTTTAAAGTTTTCATTCATATAGTTGTTTGTAAATTGCTAAGATTGAAAACACATATGTGTATATTTCTATTTATTAAGTAGTTTTCAGTATATTTCATGTTTATAGTCATTTTATGTAAAAAACACTAAAGACAAATATAATTTAACTGAAATTAATGACACAAATCAAAACTAAGTAGCCCTTAATGAGGATACAGCTTTTTCCACAGTCCAAAAGCATGTAAATTAGTTTGAATTAACAGACTAAATTTGTGCAAAAGATGTGTTTGTTTTTCGTCTGTTATATTGTCTGTTAAGGATATTTTTTACCCTTCCCACTTAGCTCGGTGATGCTATCTAGCGCTCATTCTAATGAGGATACGCATCTCAGAAATAAATAAATAAATGGATGAATATATTCATTTTTCATGCTTTTTATGTATATTGAACATTATGTTCACTTATTTATTTATTTTGCTATGACTTTTCATTTGCTGTCCCATTCGTACATTATCTATTTCAAGCATAATATTTTAAAGAGCATCATTTCATAAAAACACATCGTCCACAATGCATTTCATTTAAACATTCTAACATCATGGTAATAGCTGTGATTTTTTTTTTTATGCGGAAACAGTATGCATTATATATTAAGCAGTGACTGATTTATTGCCAATAAAAGCTCAGACTGAGCACGCAGTGGTGATAAAAATATTGAGTACATTTACAGTAATGTAAACATATTGTACTAGCAAAAGTCATAACATTTCTAAAAAAGCTAAAAGTAATCTGTTTTTGCTAATTAATATGTTTGAAATATTAAAAGTAAAATTATTTGATATAATCTATTACATTATATGGTTATTAGCACTTAGGTATCAGTGTTTTAATAGCATGTTACTGTTGTAGCTACAACAGTGGAGGACTACGTAAACAAATTTTTAGAAAATATACATCATTTTAATTTGAGAGGTCATGAGATGAGTGAACGTGAGAAGTAAAGATGTAAAGTTATGATACACTATTTTTTTGTCAGGTTTTGGATGTTTTCTCTTATCTATATTTGATTTTTGGTAAGACATCGGAACATCTGAAAATTTATTGAAATGAAACCAGGTGAGAAGTTTAGAGGGAAAAAAAAAGAGTGTGGAGCTGTTAACACCTCTGAAACGTGACCTGACTACAAACAGCTTTTTATAAGACATCAGAAGCCAAAACAAATTGGAAACCACTGGTTTAATCTTTGACAGAGTGTTGTAATTTAAAAGCTTGTTTCATTATTCAGTGTGAAATGTCTCTTTTTAATGTCCAACTAATTTCTCAAATGTCCAAAGATATGAATAGGATTATAAGAATCTGTTAATGTTTGAAGTGTTGCTTAATGTCACACTGAAGAATGACAAAAATCCAGCCTTCAAAGAATGTAAATTGAATGATGGAATCATCAACAAATATTAATTATAACAAATCCACATGTGCCACAAAACAACCCAGCAAAATGTAACAGAATAATTTCTATTTCTATTTTAGGTTTTTTAAATTGACTAATATGGTAAGGTGGTGTAGTGGGTATAGTGTGTTTATATCCCCAGCCTGATTAATAATGCCCAATCTGTGTGAAGTTTCTATGTTCTATGAAGCTGTGAGTATTATAAGAACAATCTTTATTCCAAGCCCAGGCCAGATACATGTAATAATCATAATCTCATTTTATTACATTTGGTAATTTAGCAGACGCTTTTATCCAAAACAACTAGCAAAGCGAGCGCAGTGTTGACCACAGCGTCTCTACAGTAATGAGGGTTCAAGGCCTTGCTCAAGGATCTACATTGGTAACTTAATTGGACCTGGGATTTGAATCCACACTCTTCAGATTGATAGCTCAACACCCTAACCACTCAGCTACCGTGCCACGCCATTTATTATATTCTGCTTAAACCTATTCTAGTTACTAGAGCTGTGTGTGTGTGTGTGTGTGTGTGTGGGGGGGGGGGGGGGGGGTTCCCCGTGCCCATCTAGTGGAGAACGTTTTAGGTGCTGGGCAGAAACAACCAGGACAGGGTGCCAATCCATTGCTGGACACACACACACACACACACACACACACACATATATATATATGTATATATATATATATATATATATATATATATATATATATATATATATATATATATATATATTATATATATATATATAAGGGTAATTTCAGACTGTATTTGCTGAAAAAATGGATTTTCACACTGAATAAACATTATTTTAAACATAATTTTTTTTTGATGCTCTAGTTTGGTTTAACCTCCAAAAACCCTGTAAGTCTATTTATTGTATTTGTCTTTGTTAATTTTGCATTCTATTATTCTAAATGTGTCTTTCAACACAGAGATTGTATTCTGGATTTATCTAATTAGTTGAGTGTAATATTAATGTAAATTACCAAAATTGTAAATGGTTAATATCCTCATTACACCATATTTACCAGGACACCAATATCTGTGGAATAAACTGTACTTAAGTACAGTACTTGAGAAAATGTGCATAGTTTCTTTTTACCACTTGCAGTAGTAACCTATTTTTGAAACTCTTCAGCCTCCTTAAAGAACCCTTATCACCACTAGCCCAAGTACATACAGTATAACCTGTATTCACACCTACACATACTGATATAACTTCAGAGAGGTGGGAGGGCAATGATAGCCAAGTGTAGGATATTCATGCCCACTTTAATGTATGTTTGCAGGATTTAAAAATTAACAACTATTTCAACAATGTCATTGTTTATTATGCCTGTGTAGAGCCTTGTCATAGTGAGCTCATTTGAATTTCCATTACAGGTTAGCAAAGTCACCTGACCTGTGCTTATTGTTGGCCTTCCCATAAGCAGTTCTCCAAATACACTTTGTGATCTTTTTTGTCATTGGCTAAAGTCATTAATAAGTTATAGCATCAGTTGTGATGGAGCCTGTCTACATTTATGTAGAAAATAATATCAAATCAAGCAAGTTTGGTGACCCACTGAATCAGACAGCTCAAGTTCAAGTTCAAGTAGTTTGTTTATAGAACTTTTTACAATAGTACATTGTCACAAAGCAGCTTTACATTGATTATAAACTTGAAACCCACAAAGAGCAAGCCGAAGCGACAGTGGCAAAAAAAACCCTCGCTTTTATGTTGTTTTTTTTGGAAGAAACCTTGGGAGGACCAAGGCCTCAGTGGGAACTCGTCCTCCTTTAGCGGCCGGGCAGCATCAACAGTGTAGGTCAGCGATGAACAGATTGCCATGAACAGGTGTGATGAGGCAAATCCAGGTCTGTATTTAAAATTTTGCCAAGCCTTAGCATTCATTTAAACTGATTCATTCAAACAATTTTACTTCAGGGATTTTTATCTAGGGATATGTAATGTTATTTTATGTTTTGCCAATTAGTCAGCAACAATAAGATATAAGCTCTCCTTTGACAATATTAAATAGGATGCTATACTACTATATATTACAAACCACAACTTATACACAAACTAATAATATGCCTCTATATATTTTTAAATACAATTAACATTTTCATTTGCATTTCATTATCACACAAAAATAATGCTCTACTAATCACTTCATTAACATATCATTAAGCGGTAGCCTACTTTTTCAACCCTGATTGGTAACTGATTAGTAGACCTGTCACAGTTATTACATAATTATCTAATGTAGTAAGTTGGTGTATGGATCACAATCATTTCCTACATTCATTTTTTAATTCAGTAAACAGGATGTTAATTACATGCATTTGCATCAGCAAAACAACAGAGAAGAGTTTTTTTTTAAATGTGGTCTGTGATTGCTCCCTGTAGTTGGATAGTATTGAAATTTTAAAGCAGACAATGTTTATTAAATCTTGCACAACCTTACTGAGTACTTACATTATTGATTGATCCAACACTTTTCAACCGCAGTTTGCTACATATGAAGGCAATATGATTCATATTTGTGAACCTGTTTACCTTAATTCTCTGAATAAATAAGAGCAAAAATGATTGTGGGGGCTAGACAGCACATAATGTAAAGGAGTGTTATTACAGAATATAAAGCAGTGAATAACAATACAATTTATATTTATTTAATGGGAATTACACCATGGCTTAGTGGATAGCTTATTCGCCTCTCCATTCAGGTGGGTGGAGTTTCCATGTTCTCCCCTTGTTTGCGTGTGTTTTGCAGTTTTCTTCCACAGTCCAAAAACATGGATTCAAGGTGAACTGGCCTCTCTAAATTGCAAATTCTAAATTTGTGTCTGTGTGAGTGAGTGTATGTCCAGCGATGGATTGGCACCCTGTCCTGTTAGTGTATCTTCTAAAAATGTTCTCCCGTGAATGGGCATGTGGAACCCATGCATCCTTAGTAGAGGATTAAGCTAATGACATTTTAAATCACAGCTCTTTTTACAGATCATGTTCAAGTTCATAGCGCTTTTTACAATTACATTGTCTTATAGAAGCCATAGCGTGCTCTAAGCCAGAACCCCCAAAGAGTAAGCTAAAGCGACATTGGCAAGGAAGAACTCTGTGATTTTTGTTTTGTTTTAAAAGAAGGAAATCTTGTAAGAGCTTATTGCTCTGTGGGGGACTAATCCTCCTTGAGTGGCTGGGCAGTGTTAATAGTGTACAATTGTATTAAATCAATAAAATATAAACTAATTCACTTCAGTCATTACATTTTGTTCAAAATTCCTTTATTTCTTTAAAAAAATGAAAGTGCTTGATGGTCTTTGCAGTAACATCCTGGCAGGACTGCAAACCTGCTGGTCCAACAGAAATCAGGTTCTATCCATCAGAAACCAAGTATGTGAAGTCAGTGAAAAACAAGTAAAACAATCTCTGCCACCTAAAAGAAAAAAGAGATTTAAAAAAAATTCTTGTTGTTTGAATTGATTCACAATTCCAATATATGGATTAAAGGAATGGATGAAAAAGTTAAGATGCCTGACCTAAATAGTAGAAGATCTTTGAATTATATAAATAGTACTTATAATTAAAACAATAGTAATAAAATAAATGCAAAATATTTCAACTCTGATCAGTTGGGGTACATGCTCTACAAGCTTGAATGATTCTTCACTGCTGTCATACTGCAGCCACATGGTGTTGGTTGAATGCAACAAACCAGCATGTCATCATTCTGCTCTTCGCTAAACTTTTTTTTTTTTTCAGTGTTGACGCACAGATTTTACTTTTAATGTGAGATGTCACACTGCAGACAGATATAGGTCACTTGCTTATGTGAATGTGAGTTAAACTATGAAGCTGTAATGTGTTCATAGCTTTACATAGTTTTATTAACTGGCCATATTCATCATGCAACACTTGTTGAAAACAAGTTGCTTTGTTGTGTGTTTAAGAAATTATAGCAACTAAACATCTATTAGCATGACTCATGGCTATTCTGGATTTTATTTATTATTATGTGCTGGGTGGTTATATGGCAGTGTTTTTTCTGAATTATAAATATATTTTAATTATTCACCATCTGATAAAAAATGTAAAATAGCTTATGTGAATCTATTTGTCATTTCAACAACAGAAATACCAAGCAACGAGAATATCTATCTATATATTGTAGTGGTACAAACAATTCAATTGTAATTTGAAACTACATTTAGGTAACCTTGCTTTTCACCAATTTATTATAGAGCTATCTAAATTGTCTAGCCTTTGAGTCAACAGTCAAACAGGCCTCATGTGTATAATATAACATAATAAAAGTGACTATGACTGTGATATTTTTAAATTGCTCAACATTGTCAACCAATTGGCCTTGGGACAAGACTTATTTTTCCATTATCCTGTTGAATATACCACATTCTTTAGATCAGCAAATGGGGAACTTGTTTAGAGATAATTTGCTTTGATTGTTAATTGCCTTCAGGTGGAAAAGGAACCACATAAGGTGCACGTTTTGCTACATTCAGAGCGAAGTATTGAATTATTTTAATGCATACCGAGCGGTCCATTGCTGTGATTACCTTCCCAGTTTTAACTGCTGTATTATCATGCACTTGGTCAACAAAACCCGCTTTGCTTTTAAATCTGGTGAGTGCCTACTCACTTCCCTTTAGTCAAGTTACAGACATATGGCCCATGACTGACATTTTTTAAAGTTTGTATGACCTCCTGAGAATTGTTGCACAATATTACATTTATTTTTTTGTTTGTAAACAATGGAGGAAGATGTGATGCTTTATATGAATTCTATACATACAGTATCTGACAACTCTGAATGGAATAAATGATTTTTTTATCTTTATACTTGTCATCAACCAAACTTGCAGTGTGGCAAAATAATAATTGTACCCCTTATATCTTTGGGTGCAAAAAGTTGCAATTTTTTCCCATCGTTTGAAACAAAAGATATGTTGCATGAGCTACTAGAGTGGCCAAATGTAATACCACACGTCCTCTTACATATGACATTTTGTTGTCTTGTTGCTGGTTGTGCAGGTGACTCATGCATAAACGTATCGATGTGTGCATGAGTGTTGTGTTAGAAGACACATGCATTCACAATACAGACAGATATGGGTCATATGAATATTATGAATGTGAAACAGGAAAAAGACTTTGAACATATCCTTCAAATCTTAGAGGCATGTCAAGGTTTTCATTTAATTATAGCTTTTTGCAATTTTACTATTTGTGATAGGTCTTACTGCAGAGTCCTGAAATCATGAACCTAACCAATTAGTTGTGACCAGCCTACGGTTTACTGTAAGCTAAAAACCCATATTTACAGAACAATTGTAACACTTTCAAAACATTTTTATTTTTTCTGAACAGTTCTGATTTCCCCTAGAGAAATTAGTCTGTCTAGAGTGACCCTTTGTGTATTTTATTTCACAGGATTCTCATGGGATTAAACTTTAATAAATTATTTTTTAAATATTAGTATTATTTTCAATTTGGACTCTGATATCATTGTTTGATTAAAAAATATATTTGTGTGTGTTAGTGTATTGATGCTGTAAAAACACAGGGCAATATAATACTGATGTTATTGGAATTATTATTCAAAATTTTCAATATATACAAAAAAAGACTTATGTATTTAGACTTATTGATATGTATCAGATGCACTTGGCAAAAAAACAGAGGGCAACAAATCTGTTTGGTTTTACTGAAAGCTATGATGTCAGTCCAACTGCATGATAATCTCACGCCGAAGAATCGGTAACGTAGTCATGAATTTACTACAATCGGGCAACAAATTAGTAAATACATTGTGTATTAGTTTCTGTTCAACTTAAACTCAGACGTTACATCTACAACCCCATAGTAAGTGAAACCACGGCGACATGACATCACATACAGTACCTGCTGTATAAAGCAATTCTGTAATGATGAGAAACTATTGTGTTTCATATTGAATCAATACAGAGTGCTTTTAGTCCACATTTTCCTAATTTGTAATTGGAGAGAGAGGAAGAGAAAAAGAAAATATAAGTATATATACATAGCTGTAGCCAAAAGTTTGGACACCTTTGCTTAAATAATATGTTTGGTACATTTTCTAAATGTTGAAATGGAACATCCTTTATTGGGAACATAATTTAATATTGCAAATCTTTGGGAACAAATCTAATTTTACTGAGTGTGTGTGTGTGTGTGTGTGTGTGTGTGTGTGTGTGTGTAAACTTCCCTACAAGAAACAAAAAAAAATCTAAATATAAACAACCTACTAACTAACAAACTAACTTAATAACTAACCTAAACATAAACATTTCATTGCATTGACCACTAAACTTTCAGCTGGAAATTAGCAACTGCTGGACAAATGGAAAGACAGTGCTTCTTTAAAGTATTTAAATGGAAAGGCCAAGTAAGTTTTGCTCTACATCAAATGCATTAGGGTTTGGGATTCACATCTAAATTAATTGTTTAAAAACATATAACATAGCACATCAAGGAAGGCAAGCAAAGTTATTGGATCACAAACATGTCTGACTTTTTCCTCTTTTTGTGTTTGTTTCTTTGGCTTGCTATTTTGGTATACTTAATGCATAGTTTTGTAAAGATCTGCTCTTTTTGTGTTTATATTTCACATATTCAAGTTTTATCCCTGTATGATACAGAGAAGCAAGACAATTGATAATTCTGAAGTAAGATTTTCAAATAGCTCATTTGGAATATTACTAATATTAATTACTAATATTAATATATACTAATCTCATTGTTCCACATTTTATACTTCATATATTTATTTTTTCAGATTTTGGATCATTAACTTTTAAGTCAATTACAGAAATCTCATCATATCTCATTATCTCATTATCCAATACTAGGATCTAGGGTTATGGCGGGCTTTCCCATGCCCATCCAGGGAAGAACGTTTGGGGCGCCTGGCAGATACCCAGATCAGGGCACCAATCCATCACTGGGCACAAAGTAACACAAACACTACAAACAAACATAAGGGGCAATTTGGATAGGAAAATTTATAGCAGCCAATTCACGTTGAATCTATGTTTTTGGACTGTGGGAGGAACCCAGGGAAAACCCATGTGGACATGGGTAAAACATGAAAATTCCACACAGATTGGGACTCAAACTTGGATCCCCAGCTCTGAGATGAATGTGCTAACGACCAAGCCACTGTGTCACCCCGATCACATACATACATCTTTTAAATAATTCAAAAACTTTAACAAAAATATAGATTATAATAAAAAAAAGAAAAGAAAACCAACAACATTGGCTAAAATGTGACTAAATATTCATGTTAATGAAAAGGTATTCCGAAACACTTTTTATATTTTTACTATTCCTTTGTGAAAAGTACTTATTTCAGTATAAAAAACGCAAATGCTTTCGACATATTATTTTATAGTTTAATTTTATATTTTATAGTATAACTAGATCACTGGTAATGAAATAACAGAGCCGCTGATTTAAAATCTTGAAGTACTGACCCCTGTGTCTGTTTGTCACCTTGTGCTGATTTTCACACTTCAGTGTTAAAGTACAAGTCACAGCCTCCGGGCTGCCAGAAGCAATGACAATATGTCTCATGGCTATTATACTAAAAGAAATATCATTTTAATCCTTCTTCTTTATAAAGCCCCCCATTTAATGGGCTACCTTTGCTGGAAACATAATTTGTCCCCATGCCATGTGACTGACCATACTTGAAATGCTAATATATGGTGTGCTAATTAGTTCAGTACCTTTAAGCAGTGGCCCTGACATCTCATAAACAATAAAAGGAAAAACTGGCTGCTGATTTTGAGTAGAAGTCCATGTAGCAATGTAAGTACATTTTCTGAACATAATGGATTTTATATAATTCGACCGCCAGATTTAGCCAAGTTATCTGAATAGCACAATAAATAATGACAACAAACGTTGTAACAGGTCATTAAAATAATGACCTTAAGCGTTTTGTCAACATTTGGGATTTAATTGCATTATCTTTTTCTAATAGCAGCTGATTTAATTTTTTATTATAATGTTATGAAAGAGCAATTACAAAGGTAAAAGTATATAGAACGGAACAAATATTTGTTGTCATTATATGTTTTCATTTCATCATTTCATTCATTTTTTTTATGAAGGTGTTCTCTGAAGGGGTGATAGAACATGTGACATTGCATGTGCACATAGTGGTTGATTTAACATCAGACACATTACATTACTGTGGACCCTAAATGCACAACAAAAAACAGTGTTCACCTTATTATCTCAGTGATGCCACAGCCATCACTGTTTAGAGCAAAATTGGCCATGCTCTCAGAGTAGAGTAGCATCTATCAATCACAGCAACACCAGTCGATTATGACCACCCTAAATCTTATGCATAAAGTTTTAGAAAGTGCCTGATAGTCATGGCTAATTGTTGTTCATCCCTATGGTGCCATTTATTTTCACTATGTTTTGCTAAAAGATGCCAAGTATCAATCATTCACCATATTATATTTTATTACTAGCCTCTTCTTTGTGATAGCATTTCCTGCAAACAGTGCGTAATTTATGAAAAATTGGTCATTTCTTGGTGGTTTTTTTTTTGGAAAATGAAGAAAAAATAAGAGAAAAAACAACAACCTCCACATCACCTAAATAGAAGTTTTACCTGTACACAATCACTGCTGTTGCTGCTCAACCACCTATAAGAGGGTCATGTGGATTTGTATTGGGCCACACGCACACACACACACACACACACACTTTTTCCCTTATTGATAAGATATTTTAATTAGTATCGCAAACAAGATTACACACATTTTTCCAATCAACTCATCATGTATGAAGTTTGTCAGCCGGTCACATGAAAACTTGAGATACATTTCTTTTAGGATGTTCGTAGGTAGATGGCACAGTGTTATAATTAACAAAAAACACTATAAGAAATTAGCAATAACACAAGATAGCTATTAGTACTAATTGCTTTTATTTACAAATAAATGGTACATTCATTTAATTACTTTCACCATACTATGTTGTAGTACATGCATGTTTAAACATTTAGATCACACACACATGGTTGTAATAGAAATTCGTTCCTTATAATTATAGGTATTATTTATTTGCCAAGGTGTCATAGTATTGATTTATTTATGTGTAAATAGTAGCTAAAAAAAACACAATAATAATGTGCAGTCATTTCACTACAAAAGCAGGTTTTTTTTTTCCGATGTGCACAGTTCTGCAATCTCTAAAGTTTAAAATCACCTAGACATCCTTCTAGAGGTTTATGCATTACATTGCCATGCCACTGAATATTATGTATAAATTAATTCATACTGACTTGAAAACACTGAATAAACCGTAACAAATAAATAGTGAAAAAATCAGAAGTCCAAGGGCTCAAACAAATATTGCATGCCAAATTTCAGCTTTATTTGCAACAATGAAAACAATCAGGATGCTGGCCTTTAAGCCAAAGTTTCAATTCAGGCATTATTTCAAACTGGCACATACTACAGAAAGGTTCAAATTGGAAAAAGAAACAAAAACAATAGGTTGTACAGAAATGGAAGTGTATTATTGATAGAACAGTTTGAGTTTTAAATTATAGAGAATTTAAATAGATTTTTTTCCATGACCCTATTTTCCATTTTTATTGGATCCTGATTTTTATCGAGCATTAAGTAAATACGTAAAGGCCAGCATTATAAAAACATCTAAATAATGCATTCATACAAACATCTGCGTCAGTGTAAAATGTTAGCATATGTATATAATGCTAGCATATGTTATATAATGTTATTATAAAGGTCTGTCTATATAAAGAAGCCTGTGCCTGTGAATCGTTTATAATGTTTATAACATAACTGTTTGTAGTTACTTTTGTTTTCCTTTACTCCTGTCTGATAACTCGATCAAGTTTCTTTCTTTTTCTGATGAATTTAAAAGTAGATATCATGTAGAATCTGAGAAGATGTTTATTTTTGAAATAATAACAGAATATCAGTATTATGAAGACCATTTATGTTAGCACTTGTTATCCATTAAGCTTATGTAGCTTATGTTCACTGATCTGTCTGTCTGTCATCACCACACTGTTCCAACCAATTGAGTCAATAACATGAAGAGTTAGTCTCAGTCTCAGTCACATTAAAATCTATAACTATTGAGTTATATTATTATGGATTCATTTGTTAAATAAAACAAGTAAAACCAATAAATGCATTCACATAAATTAATGGATTATACAGTTATGCACGTCCTCTCGTGTCTTATTGCTTTAATAAGTAATTTAATCAATTTTACATCAATGGTACATGACACATGTGTTTAATAAGCTGACTAAAATTATTAGTCGAGCACTTTTATAAGTGTCAATTATTCTAGTTTTAGAACTGATGTATTGGCTTTGCGCAAAACAAATTTAAAAAAATCTGGTTTAATAACTTGAGTCTGATTTCTTAGATTTATATTTTTACTAATACTGCTATAACTTGAATATATTCATATAAAACATGTTGTTTAGTTTACATTTTGCTATATTATAATGTGGGGTGATAATGGAGACACTTATTTGATTACCTAAAAAAAATAATACCGATGGGTTAGAAATCTCATCTAACTACAAGATGCTCTTAAGCTTATTTTTTAAATAGGACAGAGAAGGTCCTTTTTGTAAAATGTATGTTTGTATGTTCTCCTCATATCTGTTTGCTTTGGTTTTCTTCAGGATATCCGTGTTTATTCATTAAACAAAAACATAGTAGTATTCAAATTGGTTATATAAAATTGCCCCAGGTGTGAATCTGCACATAAATGTGTGTGTCTGTGTGTTCGCCCTGCAGTATATTTGCGACCTGTCGAGACTGTTTTTCCACCTTTCAACTGATGAGCACTGAGATGAGGCTAAAAAGGACCATTGTTTATTTATGATAAGTGTTGTGATGCAAATATGGAAACAACTGGTTAATGAAAAATCTTTTTCATCTCTGGATATAGCACAATTTAAGCTCTGATATTAATTTAAGTTTAATTGAAGTTAATTTAACACTTTTTAATCAATCTGAATAATCTCATTATAAGCATATTTTGACATCCCCGGCAATATATATATTTGATTTAAATAAAAGGGGGTATTAATTAAGTTTACAATGAAAATTCCATTCCATTTCCATTTTTGAATAAAAAGATTAGTAATCGATTAAACATGATAATATCCATCCATTCATCCATCCATTCATCCATCCATTATCTTTTGCTTTATCCTCTACTACGGTCGCAGGGGGGGGTCCCCATGCCCATCCGGGGGAGAATGATTCGACCGCTGGGCAGATACACCCAGGAAAGGGCGCCAGTCTATCACTGGTCACACACTCACACAGACAGACACACTCTATATGGGGCAATTTGGAAAAATCAATTGACCTTGATCCATGTTTTTGGACTGTGGGAGGAACCCGGAGAACCTGGAAGAAACCCACACGGACACGGGGAGAACATGGAAACTCCACCCAGATTGGGATTCGAACTGGGAATCCCTAGTGCTGAGAGGCGAACGTGCTAACCACTAAGCTACCATGCCACCACATGATAATATAATTTTGTTAATACATCAAGTATTTTTGGAATGTTACTCTTTTGCAAAGCTATAATTGTGCTGAAATAAAAACAAACATATTACATGAAGACTATATAAAGGCATCTATACATATCACATAAAAAAGCATTATAAGCATAAACATCATGTGAACAAGATATATATATATATATGACAGGTAATGGTCAGAACCTTGCACTTTGTAGTGCGCATAGAAACAATAATCCTTTCTAATTGTCCAAACTGCAGTACTTAGGGGAGAACAGTCATTTTATCAAGTTTTAACCTGCCTATAGGGATGCTTGATTTGTATTGTGGACTTGTAGTGACATTATCTTGTTGGCTACAAATAGTGATTACAAATAAATAAATTCGGAAACCTAACCAAGTGTAAGGTAGTGATTAAACAATAATGTAGAACTGAAAACAACTCTCAATCAAGAATTCTCTCAATCAAATTGCATTTGGATCTCAAGTATAGGTTTGACTATTTCTATATGCGCCATTTTATAGCAAAGTAAAAAATGTACATTTACTCTGAATTCGAGAAAAAATCTTTGAGTTTTATGTGATTCATACTCTTGTATTAAAAAATGTGCTTTAGGATTTTGACAGTAAAATAATTCCATAGCACGTATCCCCGATAATTGGGCAGTTATTCTATTAGACAGAAAAAACAGCTATTAAATTAATGAATTAAGATTATTAATACCTATGTTCATTAATGTCCTGGGTGTGTCTGCCCAGCAGCAAAACAGTTTTTTCAAAAAAGTTTCCTCTGGATGGACATGGACCTCAGTTATTATTGAACCAAAAATGTAAAGGATTTTTGTATTTAAAATATTAAAATGTAGGACATTGACAGCCTTTAGAGCACACGTGTCCAGGTAGATGGAGAAGCTTGAATTTTCTATTGATGTGTCTCGAGATGGATTGAACAGTGACCGTATGATGTCATCCGCAGATTCAAGAGGTCTGATCACACTGAGAGTCCATTTGTCTTTTAAATAAACAGCCGTGGTGTTGTGCCTGCTTTTCCAGAAATTAAACAGCACATCTTATAACTCTTTTAGTATCTATTAGAGTTCAATAGAACATCACTAAGCCCTGTGGCTTATAGTTTTAAGTTGAGTTAATTTTTATTCAGGAATGCTGGTATTTTTCATCTTGAGATCAGAGACGAATAACTTCTGGAGCTAATAATGGCTTAAATGCTAGGAGAATATAGAATATAGTCTAGAAATTTTATATTCTATAATTTTTCTTAGTGTTTGGGTTGATTAAAGTGAATGTAATTAAGTTCTTCTTATGCCCTGCTTTCTTCATGACACCTGCTTGCTAATCGGTAAGACCCATTAAAATGCATCACTTTTGCTTTTTAAATTCCTGCAAAATGCTCCATGACTGGTTTTAGTTTAAAATCACAGTTCTTTTTTTGTGTGGATTGAGGAAAAAACATTTTCCAAATTATGAAGGCGACACTGTTGGCTCTCTGTTCGTGTTTCATTGCAATCACCTATATAATAATAATAATAATAATAATAATAATAATAATAGGCGGCACGGTGGCTTAGTGGTTAGCACGTTCGCCTCTTAGCACTAGGGATTCCCGGTTCGAATCCTCATCTGGGTGAAGTTTCCATGTTCCCCCAGTGTCTGTGTGGGTTTCCTCCGGGTTCTCCGGTTCCCTCCCACAGTCTAAACACATGGATCAAGTCAATTGAATTCTCCAAATTGCTCCATATAGAGTGTGTATGCATGTGTGTCTGTGTGAGTGAGTGTGTGCCCAGCGATAGATTGGCGCCCTGTCCTGGGTTGTATCTGCCCAGCGCCTGAAACGTTCTCCCCTGGATGGGCATGGGGAACCCCCCGTGACCCTATTATAGGATAAAGCGGAAGATAATGAATGAATGAATAATAATAATAATAACGTTTAAGCAGAAGATAATGAATGAATAACAATAATAGGTTTAATTTATATTGCTCCGGTCATAAATCCGAAGTCGATTATAGAGTAGACAGCTGCTTTGTTTAACTGCCATGCACATACCTAGTGTATCCTCTAAGCCTTTTAGACAACAAGCTGAATGGCTTCTCTGGATGCAGATATGTTTTAAAACATATCTATATGGTTTTAACCTGAGGGTTTGATCCGCAAATCATCCTATGTTGTTTATGCGTCGTTGTGCCATTTGCCCTACATATGCATTTGTCTTTTTTATAGAGACTGACCGGTCTTATACAGAAGATAACTTACCTTCAGGGGGCAGCCATAATAAAATGTGTGACAGCAGCAGCAGCATATATTATGATATATTTTTTGTAATCTATCATAATATGCGTACCCTCCTTTCATTACTGCAGGGTTATTATAGGTCTGGAAACAAAAAAAATGCACCTGATGAGTCAGTTGTTTGCTAGAAGTATCCCACTTTGTCGTTCATTAGTAAGGCAGTGTGAAATTTGAATAGCTTGTAATCAGACCAGTAATGGCACTTATTCCATTTAACAAAGCTATTCATCTTTCATACTTATAGATGCACGGAGTGGCTCTATGTGTTACTAATCAAACAATGTTAGCACAATCATGCAGATATAGTGTCATATTTCAGCAAAGGTCTATTTTAAGCGTCCATTTACCTGCCGTATAAGGTTGGTGGAATCATTTAGTCTTAGTCACCATTTTACCATATTTAATAACTTCTGCACTTTTTACTACGGTTTTTCCTTACTTTCCTTACTTTTGATCATTGCAAATTTAAAGTATTTTAAAAATAGAACAAATACTTTGAACTTTATTTTTGTTCACCTGCTTTTTGGTTCTGCCGTTTAACATTTAAACCTGAGGAAGAGAGCAATATAACATTTTGTATTATAAAACACATATTTAATTCACTTTTACTTTACAACAAATGCCAGGACATTTTTTAAAATATTTTTTGTAGTGTAGAGCTTTTCACTGGATGCAATGTTCAGTAAACACATTGAGAATTAGAGCGATTGGGGAGGGGGCTTGAGTTGTTAGCAGGCACTTCATCCTGCAGCCTTATTTTGTGTGTTAAGAAAAGTTGGCTTTAATAGAGGGATCTCAATTTTATTTCTGATCTGAAAATTAAACTGAATGGCACCTGAAACTGAACAGGTAAATGGATATTTTATGTGCATGTCAATAATCAGTGACGAGTTAGAGAAGTATGAATTTAAAGGTAAGTGAATTGGGAGGAAGCAGGTTCTCCTCATCTCTTCCATAACTTTTGATAGTTCAGTTACACATACAATTGTCCTAGTTATAATTAATAATGATCACAGACCTAAGGAATGCTATCTTAATGTGGAAGAGAGTGAGGTAGCTCAGTATTTAGAGTGTTGAGCTATCAATTAGAAGGTTGTGAGTTCAAATCCCAGGACCACTGAAGTTACCAAACAACCCTTAAACCTTATTGCTTCAGGTATGCTCTATGACCCTTGTTCTCCAAGTTGTGATACTTTTAAGTCACTTTGAATAAAAGGGTCAGCTAAATGCCCATGTGTAATTGAAGTAAAGTTTACTAATCATGAAATACCGTATACAGCAATGTTCATATTCCAGTAAAAATGTGCACCACAATAAAAAGCAAGGCCCATGAAAGTTTGGTTGGGTGAATTAGGTTATTTCAAATTTTAAAGTATTTTAGCAAAATTAGAAAATTAGAAAAAAATTAGAAAAAAAAAACTTTCTGCTTTTTTATAAATAAAAAAAAAACATTGAACTGATACCTGTTTAAAATTGAGGAAAATAGCAATTTATACTTTTGACTTCAAAATCAAAATTCTCTTAAACACATTACATTATTTTTAAACACTTTGGGGTGTAGAAAGGTGGATGGAGTTTGTTAGCGGGCGCTTCATCCTGCAGCTTCTCTTTGTATGGTAAGACATGAAAAGTTTAATAGAGGGACGACTGTGATGTTGAGCAGAGTGGGGAGATGACTGCTTGTCTCCCAGTGCTAGTGATTATGTCGGTTTTACTCTCATCAACATTTGTTTAGATGCTTTAGCTCATTTTCTACATTCTGCTGTTAACATTTCCTCTCTTGCCTCATTACCTAGGAAGATGGAAACACAAAGGCATCTGTAGTGATCTCCAGCATTCACTTGTAGAAGTCGTGTACTTTCGCTCACCCCTTTCATAACTTCTCCCAGAGCAAATCTGGAGGAACATGGGAAGAATCATGAAGAGCCTCGTGAATGGATTAAAGAGAATTGCATATCTATTTCTCAAGCTTCACAACTGATGCTCTCTAGCTCTGAAAATCAATGTTTCTGACTAAAGAGGGAAATGATCGATGATTTTAATATAGCCACATGCACTTAGACTGGTTTCTCATTGTAAGACTGTGTTTGGTGTCTGTCTTATATTGTTGCATCTTCTTTTAACTCTGCATCAGTTGCTAACCTTTTTTTCACCTTGTTATACTATTTTCCCATCTTTAAAATTTTTTAAATCTTTTTTTAGTCACTTCTGATTCGTGAACAATGCAGCTGTGGGTATATCCATTGCCCCTTACAATTACGCAATATGGCATATGGCAAGCATATGGCAAAGCATATGGCAAAAAGTATACTTTAAAAATATACTTATTAGTTCCAGTTGAGGACTATGTAACAGCATTCAGTCAAGGCCAAAGCATTAGGACCGTGTACTTTTTTTTTCAGAAAATGCAATACATCTTCCAGAAAGCTTTCTAATTCCTTGGTTTTTACATTTTATCCCCTCTATTAGAACAATACAAAAAGCTGATATCATTTTACACCGAACTGGAAACTAGATTACTAAAGAATTTTAGAGTGCATTGTAGGACCCTGAGTCAGAAAGTTGGATCTTTATTAGAAATCACTGTACAATGACCAAAAGCGTTTTCGAAAATCAGCCAGAAATGGTTCAAGACAAAGCACTGTAAAATTTGCAGTGGCCAGCATGTATCCAGGTCTAAACCCAATAAAGCATTTGTGCAGAAAGCTCATAACAGCAGTTTGGTGAAAGTAACTTTTAAATCTGGAAGACTTGGAGAAGTTGACGAAATAAAAGAACAACATTAAAAGAAAACTAAGAGATATATAAATGTCTTGGGGCGACATGGTATAAACCTCTGGAAATCCACGAACCAAACCACAGAAGACTGAACCCAACCAGATTACAGAAGATGAAATACACAAATTAAGTTTATTTAATAATAATAACAGCAATGCATGAAGACCTTGGGACATTTAAAGCACATGAAACATGAACAGTACTTTGAAAAGCCTATGCACCCACAACATACAGTACATCATACCTATACATTCCAGGCTTACCACCTCACACAACATATATACCTTAAATATATATACCTAAAAAAATTAATTAGAGGGAAAATAAAGGAATAGATGGTGCATGCCGGAACTGACAGAAGTGAGACTAGTGCTATACCTGCTGAGACACCAGGACAACTGATCAGACACATACAGACAGAGACAAAAGTACCACAAAGAGCCACAACTTATAAATAAACAACATGCATGCACACAACTAACTGCAACGTTAGTTTTTATGGAAATTGCTTTTGGCAAATTTTGTTTTCTACAATAGTTGGTTGCTACTCAAAGCAAAAAAAATTAAGTGCTAAAACCAACTGAATCAACATTTATTTAACAGGATACACATGTGGGAAAATAAAAACAGATTTCAAAATAAAAGTTTCAGTGAGGGAGGGGGAACAGCTATGTAGGAGCTCCTTTGTTATTGTTCACTTTTCTAATACCAACCACACAAAACCGTGTCTCTTATGTCTGATATTCTGTGTTCAACTGATGTGATGATGTAACCACTGAAGGTCTACTATTCATTTCATTTCTGAAGTCAAGACTGCAATGCTACTTTTTCACAAATCTCCCTTTAATGTATGGCTTTTTAGCTTGAATGATATTCTATGCCAGCTAATAAGAGTTTTTGAAGTCTGTCTGAATGCCATCTTAATGTGTTCAGCTTGGATTTGGAAGTACATATATATATATATATATATATATATATATATATATATATATATATATATATATATATATATAGTGTGTTAGATTCTGTCATGTTTGGGTGTGTGGTTGAAATTAGCCCCCTAATGTTCCCATGGATGAGATTAATTACATCAATCCCTACATCTAACCTGCAGCAGTAGTACTAGGCAAAAGACAATGAGATGAAGTTAATAAGATGAAGTAGTAATGACTTAATCAATGACAACCTGTATATAGAAATTTAAAAGTCAGTGTGTGTTCCCAATTCAAATCAACCACACTTTGATTGCCATAAAATTTGACAGACCTACTCTTCGGGACCTATGAAGATTTATATACTCTTTACAACCACTAAGAAGCAGTACAAGGGGCTTTACTTTGGCACTATTTTGCAAATCATCAACTGCGCACTCCAAAGCTTGATTTCGGGCTTGTCAGTGTGTCTTATGTGTGTTTTGGACATTTTGTGCAATAAACCAGCGTATCATTTACAGCGTATATTAATAACGATACACTCATGTGCCTCTGAGGTATTGCTTAACACTGCGTGGTCTGTAGGTATTTTATACCTTTCATAATGTTTATTTTAATCTATTTTTAAACTCTTATTTGTCTCTTGTGGTTTTCCTGTCTCTTGCGGTTGGGTCCAGAAAATGTTCACATTCACCACCATGCTGTGTCTCATGACAGTGAACCAATTTTTAATTTTTGTTTCAATTGTAAATCCAACTTATTTTACTCTATGCTCTATATAGTTAAGTCTACACCTAGGACTGATTCTGGGCATGTGTGGAGGGAGAGTGTGATTAAACATGTTTTGTGAATAGGAGGTGGAGTTAGGAAATCAGGTCATGTGGTTAGGTGCACCTGCGCATCGTATGTGTGATTAATTATATCTTCCTTCTGTTTGCAGTGAGCAGTGGAGATCAAAGGCATGTAAGCTGCTGAATAGGGGAGACAGACAGACAGACAGACAGAAAGAAAGAAAGACTGCTGCGAGCGTGTGTGTGTGTGTGTGTGTGTGTGTGTGTAAGAGAGAGATTATTTAGAGTGTAAGGCCGAAAAGCTTGTGGGTGCCAATTATTGTGGCAAATAAAGCCATTTTGAGTTCAAATCCCATCTGTCCTCAGTCTTCACTGAGTAAACTTCGTCACGGCATGTTTGAGGAAGGCACTTGTTTTCTCTGATTTGCTTACACACAAAAGAATTCTGAACTTGTCAGTCTAAAAATAACTTTTCTACATGCAGGTTTGCCTCATGTTGGCATTACTAGTGTGCCATTCCTTATTTTGAGCATTGAAAGGTCAGCATATTAACTTATAAGATAAGTTAAAAATAAAAGTCTAATTGTGAGCATTATTGTGCTAAGGGGATACCAATTACCCTCTCCAAAAACCAGCCTTGCTAAAATGTGGGCTCTTACTCACCAGATGTGCTGTGTGTCAGTGCGAGACAGGAAAGAGGCTTCAAATGTCACTGCATGCCCACTTTCTTTTCCGTCTGGGCCTGTGGGCACAGCTCACACACCCACCATTAACTGGCATTCGGATGATGCTCGGGATGGCGACCCAAACAGACACAGATCTTTGCGGATGCACACCCACAGCAACACCTGATCTTCTCTACTCATTCCTTGTTTCTGTGTGATGTCATCTGCGTTTTAACCAGCACCATGGTCTTAACCAGATTTTCTGAAGTGCAATATCCATCCACTTTGAGTACTTTGTTTTTACTTTTGCTTTGTGTCCAATCTCAGACCGAATTAGCATGGACCAATCATCAATCAAAACTTTACAAAATAAATTTCCTCTGTATTTTACAAAATAACCAAATACTTAAAATTTGAATTAGCCTCTTATTTGCCTTATTTTGTGGATTTTGAGATTTGTATAGGGAACAAACACACACACACACACCGTAGAGACTTTCACCATTTTCATTCATTCATTCATTATCTTCCGCTTTATCCTCTGTTAGGGTTGTGGTGGGGTTCCCTATGCCCATCCAGGGGAGAATGTTTCGGGCGCTGGGCAGACACACCCAGGACAGGGTGCCACTCATCGCTGGGCACACACTCACTCACACACACACACTCTATATGGGGCAATTTGGAGAACTCAATTGACATGATCCATGTTTTTGGACTGTGGGAGGAAACCGGAGAACCCGGAGGAAACCCACACGGACACGGGGAGAACATGGAAACTCCACCCAGATGGGGATTCGAACCGGGAATCCCTAGCGCTGAGAGGAGAACGTGCTACCGTGCCGCCCCCCTTTTACCATTTTGTTATATAATATTATTCAAAATGTGTTACACTAATGAAACATAAGCATGATTAGTTTATTAACAAAACTAAGGAATGATAGAGCATGATGTTTAAACCACTCTAGATTAAGTCTAATTGAGAGACTAACTGGAGTTTAACATGCTGTGGTAGCACTGTCTTGTCTGTATATTCATTGATTTCTCATTTATACCCTCATATTAAATCCTCATCCTGTATATTATTTCTATATGTTAAGGTCTATGCTGATACTATATATAATTTACAACCTAAAACATTATTAATGTTTAATAAATTAGAGAAAATAAGAGGTGATGCCAGAATTCATCAAGGTGAAAAATGAATAACGTGAGGAAACAGAGGACGTTGACATTCAGTTTTTTGACAAGGTTTTAGATAATCCATCTTCTTAAAGCTCTAAAACATCACCTCTGATCCCTTTTGCTTACCGCCATTGTAAGCACTGTGCTGCCATCTGTGAAAGAACTGGCACGATCTGAGCTTTAGATCTGTACACATGCTTCCAAGTATAGCAGAGTAACATAGCAGAGTCAGCTCCTGCTCAAAGGCAGTTCATGGTGTGATGGAAATAAAGCTTTTAGATGGCAGAAAAATCATCTTTGGCTGCTCCTTGCCCTTTGGCAACTCATTTAGTTGTCTGCTTAAAGTTGTTATAGCTCCACAGTTGATTTCAGTCTGAGTGTCTTATAGTCAACAAAAACACTTCCTGTGTGGCCATGTGTGACAGAACGGGCGACATTTGAACTCACACTTTTTTAATTTGCCACAACCAAATAAGTAAAGATGCTTTTCGGCCTTATACAGAGAGACACATCGTCTGTCTCTTCTCTATTCAGGAGCTCATACTCCTTTTATCTTCACAGCTTAGATGCCACCAAAAAACAAGAAACAAATAGAAATATGAAACAAACAAAGAAACAAACAAATATGGATATCACGACCTCAATATGTTTTTTTATGAGGTTGGTACAAACAGACAGATAACAGAAACATGTTGAAAAACTCTTCCAACATCAGTGGCTTGGGTTGATAATATGTGCTCTATTTGCAACCATGATTGTCTTTTTGATAATATATATTTAAACAAGTAAAAAGCAATAAATAAAACCGTACCACCTTAACAGTTAAACACTAAGTAACCATGCCTGTTTCCTCCTACAGTCCAAAAATATGGAGTTAGGGCAAATTGCCTGCTTTAAATTGACCCTAAATTATCCCTATAGAGTGTGTGGGTAAGTGAGTGTGCCCTGCAATGGATTGGCACCCTATCCTGGGTGTATCAGCCCTGTGCCTGAATCATTCTCCCCTGGATGGGCTGGTCTTTATCTGAGCTTATCTCAACTACAGCACATTTTTGTAATAAGTCAAACTGATAAATGGAGATATTCTTAAATACATGACTTGTAATGTTCTCATTTGTAAGTTGCTTTGGATAAAAGGATAAATGTACTGGTGAGTGTAATTCAGAAGTTATGATGTCATGGTTAATTGACAAAACATGGCAATTCCTACAAGAACTGAGAAATAAAGCTTACTTTATAAGATGCTACTTTCTTACAGTGAATGAGATAGTATTTGCAAAAGGGCATTTCCTGTTTTAGTTTGCCAATTAACCACAGCCTTAATATGATTTAATTCGCAGACTGCATTTATTTTAAAGCTCTTCTTTAACAGAGAGAATGAATGACCCCCAAAGTTTCTGCAACTCAACCACTATTATCTCCACTTCAATTATCAGCTCCCACTCCTTCTGGGAGATTTCACCAGTGAATTTTTTTGTTTTATTTTCTTTCCTGCACTTCGGTTCCCTTTATCTCTTTCTCATGTGGGTAACTTTCTCACGATCTCGGGCTTTGGCATCTGAAGTCAGTGGCCTTGCTTCAGTCCTCCCACCAGTTCTTCCCCTAGAGGGAGTAAACCAGATCTCTGAAGCAACTTCACTTTGGAGCTGTAAAGTTGCCTGCCATTTGCTCTTAATTGTCTTCAGTAAAATTTGCCCTACTTAAGACAAAACTGCCATATGCAGATTTAGCCTTCAACAGACATATAGACTGGAACCAACAAACAGATGCTACATTTTTATGTAAGCTATGACATAACTATGTAAGTAAAACTAACAATGCATTGAAAATACTGATGTAACAGTAATAGGCTAAAAATACGGAGTCAATAGTAGGAGTTTCGAAGTTCTCTATACATGTTTCACTCAGAAATCATTGTAATATATACAGTAAGTGGGGTTTGATATATGCCTGGATGACACATTTCCTGAGAGCTTGATACCCATTTGAAAGTTGGTCCCATTGGAAAGCCCTAAATATTTCATAGTTCTATTCCAGCCAGAGCTAATTACCCAGTATAGTGTCAGTCAAGCCCTACAGTGGAAAAGAAAAAAAAAGCATTGAGAGAACACAGAGATGCTAATAAAGTGCTATTCGATGGGGAAACTAGGAGGGTGCAATCTTTATAGTGATCAAAGAGTGTCATGTCTGTTTTAGTTGACGTGATCATTTCAGAGTCTGTACAATTCTGTGTCCTAATTGAAATTGCTTGATTTTTGTTCTTCAATCATTTATAGCCTTTGTGCCACAATTACAAAGATCACATCACAATTATGATGGGGTCATGGATCATGTACGGTTTAGAAGCCTATTGCAAGTGCAAGGTTACAGTCTGACACTCTAGTTTAATCTCCACTTTTTGTTATTCTGTCCCCATCTCTGTAATCATCCAGTTGTAAACCCAGGGTTTCTGTTCTCACTCTTTCTACAGTTTCTCTCCTCGTCTCTCTCCCATGAGCCCAGTGACCTAATTCTTATTAGAAGGCTGGCAGAACCACATTTTCACTGTATACCAACCCAGCCTCACCTCACTACACAGCCTTGCCATTAAATCACTTAGTTAGCCAACATTGAAACTGATTTCATCATAAACACACGATTTTTCTTTTGTGTGAGCTTTTGACTTTAATAACAAAGCCTTTGTCAGTTAAGCTCAGGAGGGGGGGGGGGGGGGGGGGGGGGGGGGGGGGGGGGGGGGGGGGGGGGGGGGGGGGGGGGGGGGGGGGGGGGGGGGGGGGGGGGGGGGGGGGGGGGGGGGGATATATATATATATATATATATATATATATATATATATATATATATATATATATAGTTGTAATATATAGTTGGGTGTTTTTTTTATCTTTTGCCATGTGTTCATACAAAATCTGATAAAACTCTTGTAGGTCTCAGTGGTGTGCTACCAACTCAACTTTTCTCTTATTACCCAGAATTACCCTGACCTTTTTTCCACCTCAGTTGGATTTAAAGCCTTTCACAAATGTTTCACAAATTGCTAAATCCAGTGGTATTCAGGATTTCACAGGTAACACCAAGAAATAATTCTTACCCATAGTTCTACAAACCATGATAACAAAAATGTCTATAGTTCTAAAGGCCATGCTAAGAGAGATACCTATAATTGTATAGATGAATATAAAAGAGATCTTATTAACTTTTACCTATTGACCCTTTTTGGACTACCACAATAAATCCTAGCATTATAAACCATTATATAAATCTAGATGATTTGCCTTTACAATTCAACTGGTGTCACCTCATCTAATGTTGGGCAGCACTTTTTTTATTTACCTTTTTGGTTGTTTTCACTTTCCCAACAAAGGCAGATCTCATTCTTTTGGTCATTAGGTCAGACATGCTTGGCACTGATTTCACTAATAGTCTTGATATGGCCCTTTTTAGCAAGATGTGTTCCAGTGACCCTGGCTCAGAACACTTATGTCTTTGCAAGTGTTTCTTCATGCTCTATGCATAAAGGTTGGATGAATTTGATGAATAGATTAAAACCCATTTTTTCAAAAAGCGCTCAATGTCGGATGCTTTCTGACATTGTAGAAGTACTTTACTCACATTGTTTTTTGTGTTCAGTTAAATAATACAGACCAATAGTACTTTAAAAGGTTTTGCTTTAAAACAATAACCACGCAATTCTGAGAAAATGCAATACAAGCCATACAGTGATGAAATCCTGTCAAAGTTACTAATGGCAACATGGTAGTCATTGTCATTGAATGAAAATATATTACTATGGCCACTTTTGAAGTTTTATTATTTCTTTAATGAAGCAAAACAACAACAGTTTGAGAGTAATTCTACATAAGATGTATTTTTTTAAATCAGTGTGATTTGTTGCATTCCAAATAATTAATTCTTATATTTATTTCAAGACCTTTAATTATAATAATAAATACATATTTGGTAACTGCCAAATAACATGAATGATTTATAACCTGATTTTTGCCACTTGTGGATGTAGTGCTGAAAATAGAATCATGTGCTATTATGTTTTGATTGCTCAGGTTAATTTGTGATGCTTTGCATTGGGTGATTAAAAGCAAAGGAAGTGAGTGGGAGAAAAAGAAAGCCCAGAAAAAGAACAATCGTAAAAATGATCAAAGTGTCCCTATGCTGATGTTCTGAGCAAAATAACAAGGCTTTTATCTTTTCAATCATTAATGATACGGAACAAAAATAATTAATCGTTGAAATGACAATAGCGATGTTTTTGATATTTGATTGGACTTATGCCTAGATTGTAGCAGCAAGCAGTACACAAGAGTTTATTTTGTGTGTGTGTTTGTTTGTGTTTACAGGTGTATATATATATGTATAACGTTGAGGGGACCAAAACCTGTTTACACACTCACAAGTGAGGTAGGGACCCAATGTAATTTTGTGTGTGTGTGGTTGGGGGGGGGGGGGGGTTACCAGAGTGCAAATTCATCCATCCATAAATTATCTTCCACTTAATCCACATGCCCATCCAGGTTAGAACGTTTCAAGTGTTGGTAAGATACGCTCAGGACAGAGTGCCAGTCACTGTCACACAAACACAGACTATATAGGGGCAACTTAGAGCATTCAACTTACCTTAAACCCTGTTTTTGGACTGTGGGAGGAAACCGGAGAACCCAAAGGAAATCTATGCAGAAATGGAGAGGACATAAAAATTCCACCAAGTTTGGGATTCAAACCTGGATCCCCAGTGCTTAGAGGTAAACATGCTAACCACTAAGCCACTGTGTTACCCACACTGTAAATCATTCCGTTTGAAATTGAAATCATGATGTATGGTTATAGTTATGGTTAGGGTAATGTTATGGTTCTAAGATTTAAAGATCTAAATATATGCATAAAACATTGTGTTTGTGTGTGTTTGTGTGTGTGTGTGTACAGTGAGTGAGAAGAACATGTCTTTGTAAAGCTTATAAGTTGGTAAAATCTAACAGGTGTGGACAGTTCAGTGATCTATGCTGACACAATTTGTATGCCAGAAAAGGCACCATAACAATCATTACCACAGATGAAACAGCACAGAGTATTAGAGAAACAACAAACAGTGTTGGCGCAGGTTCAAATCAGATTTCATTTCAATTCAGATTTTATTTCTGTGCACTTATGAGGACTTAAATCTCCAGTTAAGTTTGTGATATTCTATGTGATATATCTTTGTGTTGTTATCATAAATATTCTATCTATATTCTTTGATATATTTGTCTAATTGTTGTCCATGACAAGTATAGCATGTTTTTACTCTGTCTGTCACTCCTAATTTATCTGCTGCCAGGCTGATTTCTCAGCTATCCCCTGATGTAATTGCAGGAGTGTAGTATGGCAGCAAAAGCCTTCCTTTCCCCCAAAGCTGAAAACACGGGGGATGAGGGCTTACAAAAGATAAAAAGGTTTGTTATCAATATAAGCATGTGAATACTAATTGTTACGGTTAATACCTGCAGTGCAAGACCTGAATAGTTTCCAGCTTCAAAAAAGAAACACTGTTGATGATGGATGCATGTGCGAGTTAATGAAGTAAAAGTGACTTGGCGCCTACAATTCTCCATTTACTCCAGTCCATTAATGGACTTTTCTGACTAAATGTACACAGACGACACATGTGGGCTGTAATTTATGAGCAGCACTCCCACAATCCTTGTACAAACACACAATGCTGCAGAAATTAGAATTTCAAATCATCAATAATGGAGGTAAAAAGAGTCTTTCATGTAATATTTTCAAGTTGGCTGTTATTCTGATTCAGCATGCAACAAATACAGTACAATACAAAAGTACATAGTGCTACGTTTCAGATTACAGATTAAACAGAATGGTCCAGTGACTACTTTAAGTACATTGACTGAAATTGCCGCTGGCATAGTCATTAAACCTTCAGACTGTTTGGTGAAACCACCTTGTGCTGCAGTAACTGGTTTGAGGATGTTGTGATAAGCATCCACCAGCTTTACAAACCAATTCTCTGTGGCAGTTATTTTTTGTTAGTTACCAAAAGCAGAACTACAATGTTTCTGTTGTTCCAGAGGTAATGTTTTTTGAAGTATAAAAATGGAATAGTCATGGGTTTAATGTTAAGTGTTGAGATTACATGTGACAAATGGGAAATATGGAGATACTTAAAAATAATGGGAGCCAAGAGGTTCTTTAGTTATTAAACAATAAATAATGGCATATAAAAGGTGCTAACTCCAGCAATGGGAGGTGTTATGAAAAAGTGAAAATTTATAAGAATGACCAACCTCAAGCGAAAAGGTATAAAAGGAAAGTTTGAACCTCAGTGTCTTTTGAGACAGTTCAGTTTATTGAACTGAATTCCAGCTTTAATGAACTGTTACTGTTGGTGTGGGGTTCTTTGCATTGTTTACATATTGTTATCATTGTTTGTGTTGGTATCATAAAACTTGACCGCTATAATGTCCTGCTGAAAAGTATTTTTTATATTTTTAGTGGAGTGAAACAGTTCGTCTTTTTTATGCATTTTTTACCATCCATTGACTGATTTCCATGAGATGCTCAGTCCCTACTGAGACATCCCCACAGCATGCTGCTGGCACCTCGTACTTCATTGATAGAATGGTGTTTGTTGAGAAATAAGGACTGTCAGGTTGCACCACTTCTGGCATTAGAATTTACTCTAGATATTTTTGTCTCATCTGACCAAAAATCCTCACCGTAAATTGTGTGTGGATCACTTGAATGATTTCTGGCAAACCAGACATGATTCATTTCGCTTTGCATTTTATAATTCCGTTTTCATACAGGCCAGTTGTATTCACATTTTCTCCAGTGTCAGCTCTGGAATTCCTCACCTTCCTTTGTAAAATGTTTGGCTTTCTGTATTTTGTAGATTTTCTCCATCTTCTTGTTTTGAAGGATATCATATCAACAAGCGTATTGTTGTCAGTATTATGGTGCAGCATTTATATAACTTACAGTATATCTTTAGTCCTTAAGTATCTTAAGTAAAAAGCTTACAACTTAAAAAAAAAAACTTAAAAAAAAACTTTTTATTCGCTACTTTGCATGGCATGAGTTGTACATACAGTTTCCACAACTCACTGTAATTACATTGATCACTTTATAAATCTTTATGATACTAACATTTGTAGAGTTGTTTAATTTGAATAGTTTTTTTTTCTTGTATTTTTTTTTTATTGTAATATATATTCCATATACTTACCTTATTTTGTTTACATTTTTATTTATACTCGAATATATGATTTCCACTTTATTGCTGTTCTCCAAGAACTGGTACTTGAAAAACAGTATCTTAAATCAGAAAATGCAGCAGTTAATGCAAATCATCAAAGTAAAAACAGCTGATAATGTAAAGCAAATTCCTTTAATCGGTGCAGATTTGAAGCAGCATCTGGTATAGCAGCATGCAAGCAGCATAAGAAAAAGTTGTAATTTTATTAGACGAAAGGTGTTTCCGAATGGCAGTGGATCAGAACAACATTAGATAAAAATTGATGCTTTATTTTAATAGTAATTGCTAAGGTTTTTTTTAAATGTCAGAGTCAATATCACAATCTTTTTCTTATATTTAAAAAAGTGCAATACACCAATTACAATCTATCAATCCAATCCACCAATTACAATATAAGCATTTGATATTTGAATCAACCAAATTAAATTATATGTTACTTTATTTTAACTCATGTTCTTTTTCCACACACGTCTACTCATATTAATTTTCTTTTTTTTTTTTAGCCTGTAAGCTTTTAAGTTATAAGAAAATACTTGAAACCATCTCAGTGTATATTGGTGCTGCTTCCATTATGATGCAATCGAGGGCAAAGATGCTTTGAAATGGACTTTGTGTGTTGTGTGTGTTCTGCCTGGTCTTCACTGTTTTCGAATGAGGGGAGAGTTGCACAAATACACCAACCTAATCAATTGATATAGTTTTTCTCATACAGACAAACATAATGATTCACACTACATTTACATTTAGTGATTTAGCAGACAATTTTATCCAAAGCACCTTAAAATGAGAGTACAACACAAGTCAGTATTTTAGGAGAAACCAGTTACACTGATTATACCTGATTATACATTATTAAATCTGGCTTCCAAGTCAAGCTTTACACCATCATTTTCTTTTTTTTATGTTGTGGAAGAGTGTTTGTGGAAGAGAATTGTTTTGAGTGGCTGAATGACTCAGCCTTACGGACAGAGTTGGGAAGATCATTGGGAAGATCATTCCACCATTCAGCAGCGGTGAATGATACGGAATGAGAATTAGCACCACGTTGAGGTTGAATCACCATGTGACATTTGTCATTAGAGTGCAGTGAATGAAACGACGTAAACCTGTGAAAAATGAAGTTAGCGAAGGAGGAAGCAGATCCACATATTGTCCTGTGGTCAGGGTCTGTGTCTTGTACTGAATGCGATCAGCTGCTATAGTCACTACAATAACATGCTGTATTTTAAGCCTAATTATGTAATTATTTGCAACTATTAGCCTGTAAATTATTATTGCAAATCAGGGAAACAGTTATGCAGTTCCATCAGCCAGCAGATGAGTTTTATGTATAATACAAAATGTTAAAAAGCTCACTCTTGAGCTTTTGAAATTCCGTCTCTGGTCCTCATTGTTTCCCATCATGTTACAAGCCCACATTGGTAACCTCTGTGGACTTGAGACTTGAACCCTCAACCTTTATAATCATAGCCCAACACACCAACCACTAAGCTGCTACACCCCATTCATCCCTGGCTGAAGGTACATCCACCATAAAGGTTATTTAGCTGATTCTCAGGTTCTCCTGAGAATCAAGGAACATCCTTGATTGTGATATTAACACATACACATGTAAACATGTTCACCACATCTCTTCATCGGCTTGGTTTGCAGGTTTTGTAACACCTTGTTGATTTTTTTTTCTGTGTGCTTCCATTCTTGAGGCTGCTCCTCCCTTTACAGTTTGATCCTACTTCCTGCGTTCATTCAATGATCAGCATTATCCATCAAAGTCACACACCGTGGGCTGCGGCAGTTCCTATTCAAGCTCTCTTACTGAGAGATGGAACTAAATCTGTTCCTGTTGAGAGGGAAGAGGTAATGATGTGGCTTCCCTATAAGGCTCAGGCTATCACGAGCCCCTGGAGATCTCATTTAGACCCAGAGATAAACGGCAACAGGGATAGAGACGGCCGTGTGAAAAGCAGCTGCAGGAAGGTCTCATAAAAGTTTCCCGAATCCTCATTTACAGCTGATATTAACTTAGTAGAGGCACCAGAAACACGCTTTGTTATGACCATATATCCCAAATACAGGTTAGAAAAAAGGTCAGGCCTCATTTAAGCCTACCGAGAAGGGCATTTGGGCACTTGATTCGTGTAACTCTTGAATTTAGGGGCATGATCATAAAACGACTGTTATTGTAGCAGGGAATGCGTCACATGCAATTCCAGAGTGGTTAAAGAACAATCAAAGTACAAGCCTCAATGGTACACTGATTTATCAGCGAGAGACCTAATTTGCACTTAGTTTGCCTCAGGATTTAAAAGCATGTCCATAATTTTGTGATAGAATACACAGGGGTTTGTGGTTTCATTTACTTGTTATGAATTTGCGTCTCTGAACTGAGCAAGATTTGGTTATTAAAAAGGGACTGTGTCCATTGTTTTTGATTAGCAAATAGCCTGCAGACAAAGCAGTGATGTGGGCCATGAGACAGGCACATCATAATGGGATGAATCTTGCTTAAGAGCGACAAAAAACAAAAGAATTAAATGCACAGCTAAATGGCAAACATGTCTGTGCATCTTATAGAACACAGTTAATACACTATAACAGATGATCATAAGATAAACAAAGACTGCTATTGATTTAAAAAAAAAAAGAATACACTGAATATTTCATATATAGCCTTTGAATACATTATTTAAATTTACAATGCCACGTCTTTTTTGTCATATTATTACATGAATTTGAATTCCAAGTAACCACATTGTATGTTCTTATTTTATGGCCTCATAAAATACATAAATTCCTGGTTGCACAGGTTTATAAAACTCCTACCTATAGTATTAATTTCCCTCTGCTGCCATTTTTATTTTTCCATTCAACACTGCTTCATTTTGACCTGAAACATGACATGTGCATAGCAACCTACAATCGCAGCATAATCTTGTATGACCTTCAAAAATGGAGCAAAGTCTGCATCAGAAAGAAGAGGTTTATAGAGGAGAGTTGAACCTCCATTGTGTTTATGACTCCATCTGCTTTCGGAAAAAGGGGAGATAGGCAAATATGAGAACCTAGTTGTGTTGTTTAGGTTGATGAACGTGCCTCTTCCAACATCTAATTAACGCTATTGTATGTCCACAAAAAAACAATGTGTGTTTATCCGCATATAAGAATGTTCCATATAAATTAGGACACATTTCTTAGCTCCATTGTCTCCAAGAGGACATCAAAGTCAAACCCTAATGACTATGGCCTTTGCTGATGTGTCAGATTTAGGTTTTTTTTGTAATCTGAAGCATGTGACATTGTGCATAGCAGCTTACATTGGTAGCGGTTGTATAATCGTGTATGACCTTCACAAATGAAACAAAATCCACATCAGTTAAAGGAGCTTTGTGATGTGGTCTGTAGGGGGGTGGGGTGAGGATCTGGTGGTTATCAGCTCCTGGATTTTGGCCTTTATCTGGTCCAGGGATTGGGTTAGAAAGAATTGCTCAAGATGACACCCCTGAGGCTCATTGTGTCTACTGGAAATATGGTGAATCTTTATGGATTTATATATTGCTCACAGAGGAGCTGACATTCAGAAAATCTCAACTGATCACATATACAATGTAGACAATGGAACTGGGACACCTATATATTGCACCTACAGGAGATTTTATGACATTATATTTAAAATCTGTGCCCTCTTTGCATTTATAACAACATCCACTCTTCTTGAAAGGCATCCTACAAAAAGTCTGGAAATGTATATCCATTTAGAAGAGCATTTATGAGGTCAGACACTGATGATGTCCTGTCAAAAATCTCTATTCCATTTTGATAGATTTGAGGGTCAGGGTCTGTGTGGACAGCTAAAGCAATTACACACCCAACTCACCCAACTATGTCTTTATGGACCTTGCTTTGTGGTACAGAGACTAAATATATATGTTTAAGAATATATATATATATATTCTTATATATATATATATATATATATATATATGGTAGATCACATTAAGTGAAAACAAGGGGCGCATCGAGGATCTAAACAGGTAATCATCCAAAGCAACTTTTATTTTAAACAAAAAAACTTATAATTCTTAACATATCATACTTAAACACAACTCAATAATAAAAATAATAGTGGAATTGAAATGCATATTAATTATTAAAATAAAACTGCCGTACCAAGTGAACATAAATAAATATAAGAAATAATTATTTGCACTAAATAAATCTTTTAAAAAAAACTTTCAACAAATGCAATTTTTATACATAACACATTATATTATTCACAGCTTCATGCCTTTCGATCTACTTTATATTGAGTTGTGTTCGAAAAGACAAGAATGGACAGTCCCAAAAAACAGAAAATATCTTAAAATTAAAAAGTCTTTGGAGATTTATGCATAAAAAAAAAACACGGATAAAGATGTATTTTTTAATGTATTAAAATAACATGCGTGGCATTTCATTTGATTTAGTTTAAATGCTCTAAAATTATGTTACTTCTTATTAAAAATTATTAAAATACAGAAATCAAAAGATTTAAACTTATCTCTTTTTTTGGTATCGAATGCCCTCAGTTAGTCACTCACAACCTGCACAGACCCAGAGTATTAAATCGACTTATGACTAAAGCTCTCAGTCGATAATGTTTACATAACATAAATCTATTCAGTTTTATGTAGTCCTATTTAAGGAACGACTTGATTTAGCTTTTTGATAAGACAGAAACGGAAACTTCGTCACACGTGTTTAAAAATCCATATGAGTTGTAACTTTTGCTGAGTTACCTGCAGTCATGTTACCTGAAATTAAAGTGAGGCCACAAGGTCACCACTGCATTTTTATTCTGGTTTAATCTCCATCAGATTACAGACAGATGGACATGCTTTCCTTCACCATCAATCTGTATTAGAGGTTTGCCTGTTTAATTGTGCTAAATAAAAACTCCAAATGAACAAATAAACTTGGTAATGTAATGTAATGATCATTGGGAATACAGTACCCGTGGGATGTTCAATCCACATTAAGCACTAGATTAAGTGTAGGAGATGTACCATTAAGGAAGGGATATAGCCATTTCTCCACCTGTAACCTTTGCACTGTTGCATCATTGGCAATAGCTTATTGCATAGTGTGTGTGTGTGTGTGTGTGTGTGTGTGTGTGTGTGTGTTTGTGTTTGGGTATCTGAAGCCTTGGGTTAAATTCTAGTGTGTGAGCAACATGAAACCTTGAATCTGTCCAGTGGGATAAAGCTTGGTGTTTAATGTTTGTGTCTCCTGAGATGAAGATTCATAGCTTTAATAAGAACAGTCCCGGGCAGACGTTAGCAGAGCTACCCAGATTTAAATCCCCTATCCATTTACAACATGGCTCAAGGTAGCTCATAAGTGGGCATTGCTCCCTCATTGACCCTTGCCCCAATCTCTGCCTAAATCTTTAAAGAGGTCTGACTTGTTGTCTGCTGCATGTAATTGTTACTGTTTAATTGCTAATGTAATACAACAAGCATTTACATCTAGGGCGACACATGATTAGCACGTCCACCTCTCAGCAATGGAGATTCAGGTTCGAATCGTGATCTGGGTGGAGTCTCTGTGTTCTCCTCGTGTCCGCATGGGTTTCCTCTGGGTTGTACAGTTTCCTCCTCTAGTCCAAAACCTTGGATTCAAGGTATATTAGCTGTTCTGAATTGCCCATAGCTAAATTGTTCCATATAGTTGTGTGTGAGTGAATGTGTTCCCAGGGTTAGATTGGCACCATGACCTAAGTGTATCTGCCCAGTGCCCGAAATTTTCTTCCCTGGATGGGCATGGGGAACCCCCACCCCCACCCGCAACCTTAGTATAGAATTAAGTCTAAGATATTAAATAAATAAAATGAACTAACAGGTCAGTTCAACTGTTGTTAAAACAGCAGAACACTATGAACACTATCAGGATAGGGCGCCAATCCATCTCTGGGCACACACTCACTCCCACATTCATTATATGAATTTGGGTGGGACAATTTAGAACATGCAATTAATCCAATTTGAATCCATGTTTTTGAACTATTGCTAATGTGCTAACCACAACGCCACCATACTGCCCTGTATAATATGTAGTTTAGTTATTTAGTAAAATGATTGTTTGCTGGGATAAGATAATCATTTGTATATGGTTTCACTGCATACATTAAATGTATAACTGTGCTCCGAAATCACCAAACATCATTTGGTGGTTACCCATTAGGTCTATGCGCCGAAAAAGAATGTCTATGGAGAGATCTTTCAGATTCAATGCTGACTTGATTCAGCCGGCTGATTTGGCAAAATATATTTTCTGAACAGCTGAACTGTCCTTAAAACAAAATCTGCCGTTTTCTATCTTTAGGGCAATTCAGCTGTTCAGGAAACAACTTTTGCCAAATCGGCAAGCTAGATCATGCAGGCGTCAAACCTTAAGCGTCCCTCGGTGGACTCGCAGCTGCTTAGCGTTCTATTGGGTGAGATGTACACTGTCTCGCTCACACTGAAAATAGGCCAGTTATTGCAGTGTCTGCACTGTCGAGCCTGCCAAATAGGGCAATATTACACCTCATCGTGTGCACTTATCTGAATATTTTCCGACTTGTTCTCAGCTCAACACCAACGATGTCAAATGGATAGAAAACATTTATGTAATATGTTGCCTGTTCCATTCATTAACTGTTCCTGCCTGGGTTCAGGCTGTGCCCATGTGTCTCTTCATCTGCATGCAGGATTAGGGATTAAGGCTGCTGGATTACAGGACAATTGGACAGTGTTCACAACTGTCTGCACATTTCATTGGACAAAGCAGAGTTTTTGTTATTAATAACACTGCTTGTGACAAACTATCCTGCACATTGTTAGGACGACACAGCCACGGATTCTCAAGGTTTGTCTGCTGGAAGAGTATTTTTGGGGGTTTGGTCATAATGTAAAACAATATTCAGATTTGAGGTCTTTAGTTATGAGTTATTGCAATGATTTATTTGTTCAAAATATTCTGATCTAATCAAATATTTTAATTCTGTAAATACAAAAGGAGCTATTTTATAGTCACCTATGCTCAATGATTCATTTATTTGATTCACCTTCTGTAATTCGTCTAGAGATGTTTACATCTAGTCATGCGCTCGCATGGTTTCCTTTTTTGAAAGGACTGTGGAATGTTTTTTTCTACTTTTCTTTTACTATGCTGACCTTCCTGCATCTGGTGACTGGGTGACATGTGTTGCAGTTTATGAGCACCCAGGATGGCAGGGCACTGCGTGCTCACCCTGAAATAAAGAAAACCTCTTTCCACATTAAACATTTAAAATTGTATCCATTCTATTTAGCATACAGACATACTTAATAGATCTGCAAATAAAGGATGTAGACTATCTTTTCTATACTTTTCTTAAATACTCAGGACTCATATAGGCCCGTCACAGAGATAGCATTATTTGTGTCTATTATTTAAGTTGAACTTGTAAAATAGACAATGTAGAAAAACAACAAACAAAAATAATGAGGCTGATGAGCTTGTAGCAGTTTGACACCAGTACTGCGGACAGCCACTAGGAGGCAAATCATCTTTTTTAGCTACTCTCTTGAGGAAACCATCTTTGGTCAAACAATAAAAGGAAATATTGTTAGTCTTGAAGAATCTAAAGTGTAGTATTACATAATGACATGTAAGCCATGATTATGATTTTTATAAAAATGACTGCAATTGCAATCTCGATACAAACTTGCTTCATAAATATTTTTTTTTTTTTTTTTTTCATATATGGGCAGATTTAAGGGTCCAGATACTACCCCTGGCTACTAGTTGACCATCCATGCTAAAACAATAGGAATGCATATGTATGTGAAATTGTTTGCATGAATAAGGCTTGTCCATAGCATTTTAAAAATCTTGAGATAAGTTTACTTATGGTTGAGGTGTTACAGACATGATCTTTTTTGCATTACATAGGTGGATGCTGTCATGCCATTTGGGTGCCTTGCCCTACGAGATGGGCGATCATATCAGAGCCTGTCAGACATCACTGATAAGTATGAGATTGGACAGGTCCTGAAGGCGTAAGTGTCATTTTATTAACTCTTTCCCAATGTCGCCTGTCAAATTTAGACTAACGAGCTCGTTGCAGTGAGCTCATTTCCTTTTCCATAGTAAATATTTGTTAATGAACATTGTGGCCTTCTTAGTAGATTAAAATCTGTTTGTATTATCAGTTAAATCCTACGAGGCGATCATTTATATGAATATTATATTGTGCAAGCAGATGTTTTGTGTTTTGAGCACATCATTTATTTGAGTGTCTTAATGCTGATGGCAGTTAACCTTGCAACTGGAACTCATGCTAATTATTTTCTGTGCAGGAAGGAGTTTTGTGAGCTGTGCCTGGTAAAGGAGCGCCAGACTGACAAGGTCTATGTGTGCAAAAAATTCCTCAAGAAAGATGGCAGGAAAGTGCGGAAGGCTGCCAAGAACGAGATCATGATCCTAAAAATGTATGGGGTAGTTTAATACATCAGAGGCAAATGATGAGTTCTGAGAGAAAAAGACACAGAAAGAAAAAAATACACAAATGACAGATGGAGGAAGATAATAAAAAATGTTGGAAGAGTGAGAGACTGAAATGGGGTGAATGGGACTTACACAGAAATGAGAGAAAAAAGACAAATACACAAGATAATTTTATCTGAACTGAATGAGTGACTGAATTTTCAAGAAAGGAACTGGGCTTTCCTCTATACTTTTGCATATACTGTCATCTGGGCCCAGTGATTGTTATCGTCTTGTTAGATCAGATACCTCTGCTTAATTTACATGTTGTACTATTATAGGATTGCAGGGGGTTCTCCATGTCCATCCAAAGGAGAGGGTTTGGGCGCAGGGTAGATACACCCAGGACGGAGTGCCAATCTGTCACTGGGCACACACTCACTAACACACACACACACACACACACACACACACACAAACACACACACACAGACTATATAGGGGTAATGAACAACCTTTGGTGCTCTACATTGCCCCTATATAGTCTGTTGAATTCATGTTTTTGGACGGAAAGAACATAGAAACTTCACCTAGATCGGGATTCAAACCTGAATTCCAAGCATTGAGAGGCGAACGTGCTAACCATTTATTTATTTATACATTTTCTTTTTACGTCAGATGCCAATAGTTTGACACATACTTAATAAGAAACAATGTGATATGACTGTGGTGGGTTGTTTGCGTGTTGGAAGAATACAAGACCTGAACCTGAAATAAATAGAGGGAGAGAGATTACAGCGCCTCCATCCAGTCCCCCCCCCCCCACACACACACATACACACATACACACCACATTTTTAGCAGAATCATTGTAAACATTGTCTGTTTATGACAAAATTTAACATATTAGAAATGTTTTTAAAAATGTGCCAATTTGTGTCTATGGGCTGAATTCATTCGTCTTTCATGTTTTATTTTTCCTTTTTTATTAGTACCTGAATGCATGCAAAACATTCCATGTTTAGAATGTTTTAAGACATTTTAATAAGAAAGTGATAAAGCATGAATGGAGGAGTAATCAAGCTTCTGCATATGACATACCTGTATTAGTCCCACAATGGGGAAATGCATGAGATGTACATATTTATTATATTGCCATTATTTAAATTAAACTCTTCATTGCAGGGTGAACCATACAAACATTTTGAAGCTGATTGATGCATTTGAGACCAGGAAAGAGTTTTACATCATCCAGGAACTGTAAGTTTGACTTCTCTGTAGTCTTTATATTATGTTATAATTATGTAGAATCTGGAACCGATGCTTCATTACCACAGTGTTCAGCATTCAGTTTGGCATGCAGTAAAAACACAATAAAGATATTTTATAATAGAAGTTTCTCAGAGTTAACATACCAACTGAAAAGTCATAATTAATATATAGTCACTTCTTCCCAAAAAATAAAACAATTTAATTCCTTTTGACATGAAAAGCACAGAGATGTCTGGACAGATTCAACAGGTGAGCAGAATCATATCAGCAAATTAGGAATGGACAGTAAGGAGGTTAACTTCATATTAATATCTATTGTATTTTTGTCATATTGTGTAGGTAACTCTAGTGTTCTCATCTATTATTCATTCATTAATTCATTATCTTCCGCTTTATCCTATATTAGGGTTGCGGGGGGGTTCCCCATGCCCATCCAGGGAAGAACGTTCCGGACTCTGGGCAGATACACCCAGGACAGGGCGCCAATCTACCGCTGGGCACGCACTCACTCACACAGACACACTCTATATGGGGCAATTTGGAGAATACAATTGACTTGATCCATGTTTTTGGACTGAGGGAGGAAACCGGAGAACCCGGAGGAAACCCACGCGGGCACTGGGAGAACATGGAAACTCCACCCAGATTGGGATTCGAACTGGGAATCTCTAGCGCTGAGAGGCAAACGTGCTAACCACTAAGCCACCGTGCCGCCCCGTCTCATCCATTAGGTCTTGAAAATTTTTTAATGTATTTACATTTCATAATCTTTTCAATAGGTTTACACGACTTATAAATAGGAGGAAAAACAAAGATCGACTGGAAACATTCAACCAATTTGCACAATAATGCGTCTCCACTTACAAGTAAATCAGATTGTCAGTCAATTTAAAAAGCTGTCCCTTTATTCACAACCTTTCAGGCATTGCAGCCTAGGCACTGTAGTGCTGATTAAGAGAAAATGCTGATGGGAGGATGTGTTATTGCTTGGAAATACAATTCACTCCAATAATTTTGTGAACACACTTTGAAATTCCAGTTACTTTAGTCACACCCATTGTTAAGAGCTGGATGAACTCAAAGGCTTATCCAGACAGAGGGCATAAATGAGTACTAATTGGGCCATATTGAAAAGCTTTATAATCTTCACTGTTATTGTAGCTTTTGTCAAACTTTGGAACAGCTACCTAATTTTTGTTTCCAGAACAAATTAGTTTAAACATACTGTTTAAAATAAATGCATATTAGTTTCAAAGGCCATAAGACCAAGTCTATGGTTGATTTTAAAGCACTTTAAGCACATCACTGGCGGCAGAAAGTATATGGCCATTTGTTAGACTGATAAAGCTGCAATAGATCTCTGGGTTATATAAAAATGTTTTAAACATTAATTCATTTGCTGCAAAAACAAGTTACGCCCATTGTAAATACATATGTCCCACCCCTAATGAATGACAAACATTATGTTTACCGTGTGTTTCACAGGGCCACAGGGGGAGATGTGTTTGATTGGATTCTGGATCAAGGAAACTACACAGAGAGAGATGCTGCCAATGTAATTCGGCAGGTCCTCGAGGCTGTAGCTTACCTCCACTCCCTCAATATAGTCCACAGAAACCTAAAGGTGGGTTTAAAACACTTTTATATTTTCAGCATCAATGGCCTTATGTCACGTTTTTATGACCTTTCTAGGCAATAAGAATACATTAATTGTACTTAGTGTCATGGTGGTAAACAGACAGTGATTATGAGAAGCAAATGTGAATTATTAGTGAAAAAAGGTGTGTGTGTTTGTGTTCTGGACAATGTTTGGACTTAGCGCTATCACTGCAGGATATTAGAAACAGTAATCAGAGATATTAACTGAATCCTTAGCCCCGTTTGACTCATAAAGCTGTACAATCATGTTGTAACAGATGGTCCCTTATGGTTTTTCTTAATGTGCATCATAAATGTGGATGGAACAAATAGTATTACGGCCTCTAATAGCCTTAATCCATCTCTCAGTAGTCATTTACTTGATTATACTCATCTGGCGAGAAGATCAACATGTGTTTGTAGTGCCCTCTAGTGAATCAACACAGTTATAGACAGAATTTTAGCATTTAAAATCACACTGCAATACAAACAGGAAATCTGTGATTTGTTAATTATAATAAATATTTAAGCAACACGTCTTTACAGTATTTACACTGAACAACTTGATTTAATTTTATAATAAAACATTTTAAAACCCACTTACACCTGATTACTGAAAATCACCTGAATCTGAATTTACTTTTCTCTCTGCTAATCGATGCCTTTCCCTGGGTCCTGGGTAAACCTAAAGGTTCACATACTTTTGCCACTTACAGATATGTAATACTGGATCATTTTGCTCAATATATATATCATCAGGTCTTATTTATTTATTTAAATACTATTTATCCACATTCATATCTCGATTAAAATTCTAATTTAGTTTTTAGGTTAAATTTAAACTGAAATATAGAACATTCTCAAAGTTTCACAAACCTCCGAGCGCCACTGTATACATTTTTTAGGTAGTAATTTTGCTTAGTGTGAATTTTATTATTCAAAGAAATCCATCCAGTCAGCTTTTATGATTTTAACAATGAAAGGATGAATAACAGAAATTGTGCAACAAGAGATGAGCTACTGTCTTTTTTAAAGGTAGATGTGTCTAATAGAATGCACAGTGAGTAATCAGCACTGGCATCAGTGCAACCCACAGTAACAGACAAATACCACCATGTCAGTTTCACTGCAGTACTGATAATGCTGCACTACCCAAACAATACCTACATCGCATTGCAACAATACATTGGACATAGGATTGGACAATACATAGGACTAGCTACTAAAGTATCCTGTGAATTAAATCATTTTATATACTTAATATTTTTCCTTTTTTATACTCATCTATTTTATCAATTGTACTTACAATTTAGATCGACTACAATTACAAATTGTATGTGCTTCTGCATCCACTTTACTTTGTTTTCTAATGTCCACACAGTTTGATCACAAAGCATCCATTATTTGGATAGTAGATGATTTAACACTGATGATTGGATAGGATTTTTTGTATATAATATATATAAAATATTTTTTCCATACAATTTTTTAATCACTTGCATTCTTCTTTCAGCTGGAGAACTTGATGTACTACACAGAAAATAACCATAACAAAGTTGTGCTGCGTGATTTCTATTTGTCCAGATTTGAAAACGGCTCTATTACCGAACCTTGTGGAACACCAGAGTACCTAGGTACTACACAAAGCAGCGACCGATTGTTTACCATTTGCAGTGTCTGATTATATTTGTGATTGATCGTGATTTTTTTTACTCTGCTTTCATTTCAGCACCTGAGGTAGTTGCTAGACATCGTTATGGTAGACCAGTGGACTGCTGGGCCGTTGGAGTAATCATGTACATGCTGTGAGTTTTGCTGAGTCATGTACATGCTGTGCTGTGAGAATTGAATACAGCAGATATTATTCAAGGGTGGTGATGGCAATTATTTACAGGAGTTTTAAATTTATAAACTGTTTTTAAATAGGGTGGAACAGTGGCTGTCCTGTGAATTAAAGGGTTCACCCCACAGTGCTGGGAACCCAGGTTTTAATCCCAATCTGGGTGGAGTTTCAATGTTCTCCCCATATCTACGTGGGTTTCCTCGGATTTCTCCAGTACTCTAAATGCTCTTAATTGCCCCATATAGTGTGTGTTTGTTTGTGTGTCAGTGTAAGTGAGTTTGCCCGGCGATAGATTGGCACCCTGTCCTGGGTGTACCTTTTTGTTCTCCCCTGGATGAGCAAGAAAATCAATGAATGAATGAATGTTATTAAATAAAGGGCATTTAATCAGAATACAAACATTTTAAACATTTTAAATAAAAACACATTCTCCGCCTCTGTAGGTTATCAGGTAACCCCCCCTTCTATGATGAAACAGAAGAGGAGAACACTGACATGCACAATCGCATCATTTTCTGTCGCATTGTAGCTGGAGAATACGAATTTGATTCACCATACTGGGATGACATATCAGCTGCAGGTACAGGAAGAAAAGAAACCAACTTTTATTACAACATAATGTAAGATTTCATTTAAAATACTTTCTTCCCCCCTGCATATAGCTAAAGAGTTGGTGTGTCGGCTGATGGAGGTTGACCAGATGCTGCGAATTACAGCCCAAGATGCCCTTTGGCATGAGTGGTATGTGTTAATTCCTCTTCCAACATATGGCTCATTTTTGCAATTGCTCACACTGCACTCACAGAGAATTTTTTCTGTACTAAATTATGTCCAACTGACAGGATTGCTGGAAACGGAGCCTCAGAAAAAAATCTGAAGGCTGGAGTGTGTGCGCAGTTTGAGAAAAACTTTGCCAAGGCCAAGTGGAGGGTAAGAAGATTCAATTCATAAATCAATCACTTTTCCTCATCCGTGCAAAATAGATCTTGTACACTGCCTTTATAAATAACATGTAATAATATGGGTTTCAAGGACAGTTGTGATGAGGATGTTCATGGCAGAATTGATAAAGGTTCTGATTGCTCTGTTGATCTTTTTCTCACACGGGATACCCAGGAGTTAAAGGTACTGTGGTTCTCTGTCAGACAAGAAGAGGGCGATGACTCTTTTCTTTGCTCTACCAATCAGACTTGAGCACATGTTCTCTCCTGGCAAATATGCAGTTTATTTTAAAATCAGTCACTTTTTTAGTACATCCTTTTAGCTATATAATAAATATTTATATAAATATCAGTTTATAATATTTTTTTGTAATTTTTATATATTATATTGTATATTTTGTGAGTTTATCAAAAAAATCACTGCAGACTTTCAGACATAAACATGTTCCATACAATAGCAAATGACTTAAAGAATCTTGTGACATTTTATGATATCCATAATATTAACATATTACATAAACTTATTACCTATACAGTAGCAGTCAAAAATTCCTCCTTTTTGCTTCACTTATTGTCCATTTGATCAGGTTTTGTAGTTCTATAATTACAGACTGTAGTCCATCTGTTGTTTGTGTACTACATTACATACTGTGTTAGTCTCCTTTACTCTGTTCTATAATTTTCAGGACCCCAATAGTAGCACCACACAGTAGATATTATTAGGTTGGGGTATTATTCCTAACCCAGCAGTGTCACTGAGGTGTTTAAATGAAACTCCAGCAGCACTGCTGCACTAAAAACCCGCAACTGCATCAGTGTCACTGCAGAACTGACAAACAAACAATCCACCACCCAAATGATACCTGTTCTGTGATGCTCCTGACCAATAGAGAACAGAGAACCAACGGGGGACTAACAAAAACAAGAAAATGACTGTACTACAGTCTATAATTGTACAACTACATTATAAAAACTAAAAAGGGTATTTGCTTAAACACTACTTAAGGTATAAGAATTACACAGTATATTGTGACAGAATTACTGAATTACAAACGCACTATATACTTAACTATATAGTGAGTCATTAATGATTACATGCACATGAACATAAAATATGCTGATTTTGGTTTTCCAATGGCCTGCCCTTCTGACCGCTGTCACTGGAAGGAAATATGGAGTTCAAGTCTAATTGCTGAAAAGAGTTTTTATTTCTGCCTCGTTCTGTCTGGACACCAATAGGTTGTAAGCCATTCACTGCCTAGCTGATCCCATATGCCTTGATTCACATGCAGCCCAGCTGTGTACCCACTCTGAATTTTCCTCAGCTCACCAAACTAACACCAACTTAAACTAAAGTTCCATCAAAATCTCATCTGTATGTGTAAAAAGCTATCATATGTCTGTGTCTGTTCAGTGGGTGGAGGAGATAAAACTGGACAAGCGAATAGAAGCAACATAACCAGGGCAATTATTATTACCATTACTACATGCTCAGTTGTGTCCCTGATTCATTAATTTAGTCCACCTTATTCTACATCCTGATTTCAGCATTTACTTTAGCCAGATCTTTCTGCTTTCTCACAAAATGCAAACTGAAGAAAAACTAGCGATGTGTGTCAAACTCAATGTTTTAACCCTGATACCAGAAAACACTAAGGCTATATCCACACTAATATGTTTTTGGTATAAAAAGAAATACAGTAATGCTCTGTCTGGATTAATCCACCTGTCAATAACTATTACTAATAACTAATAACTATCCCCCCTCTTGCACTTGTGGAGCAACACATAAACAATCACCAATTATAACTTTATAAAACTGGAAATATTTTGGAAAATCACCAAAACTCCTGATTAAATCATTTGTACACAAAAATCCATTATCCCTTTTTCCTTATTATATTTCATTCTTATCATTAATCTTTAAACCCTGGCAACCAACGATGCTAAAATGTGATTGGTTAAATGATTTAATAAGAAAATACATGTCTGGAAGTGGTCAGCATGTTTGCCTCTCAGTGCTGGGGATTCCCAGTTCAAATCCCAATTTGGGTCGAGTTTCCATGTTCTCACCATATCTGCATGAGTTTCCACCTTGTTCAAAAACATGGATCAAGGTAAATTGAATGCTCCAAATTGCCCCATATAGAGTGTGTTTGTGTGTGTGTCTGTGTGAATGTGTGCCCAGCGATGGATTGGCACCTCATCCTGGGGGTGTCTGCCCAATGCCCAAAATGTTCTTCCCTGGATGGGCATGGGGAACCCCTCTGTGAAAGGATTGAGCGGAAGATAATGGATGGATGGATGCCTGGAAGCGGCACAACCTGGGGAAACGCTATGAAATGAAGCAGACCATTTGGAAGGGCAAGGTAGCTCAGTGTTTAGGGTATTGGGCTATCAATCTGATGGATGGGGGTTAAAATCTCAGGTCCACTGAAGTTACCAATGTGGGTCCTTGAGCAAGGCCCTTAACTCTCATTGCTCCAAAAGATGTTGTAATTAACTCTGTGCTCACCTTGAAAGTTGCTTTGGATAAAAGCGTCTGCTAAATGTAAATGGAATTATTTAATAAGTATACATGGACAAAATTTAATTAAAATCAGTCTGTGATTCAGATATTTTTAGGCCTTCAGAAGAGGCCTTGAAAACCTTGAAATTACAAATCGAAAGCCTGCTTTTTAGGTATGCTGTGCAAGTCTGTGCAAATTTAAACATAAATCAGAAAGTCTATTCTGCAATTGGTTACTTCCAAAGAGTCAGCATTTTTTTATTATCTGTGTTTAGCCACACCAATACAAAGACCCTACATTTTTCAAATTTAACAAGGCCCAACTTAAAACTTCTGGGAATGATGTGTACAACAAGTGTAAATAGAATAAAAGCAATTTGTACAAATTAAAATGTAGTAGTGTGGATGTAACCTAAACCAATGCAGTCAGCTGAATAGTTTTGTGGTATGGTTCCTAATTTGTGCTTGTTTTGTTTTTCAGAAAGCGATACGCGTCACTACATTCATGCAACGACTTCGAGCCACAGAGATGGGCTCAACGGAAGGGGCATCAGAGAGACAGGTAGAGGGAGGCAAAGCTGGTGATGGGGGAAACGAAAGTGTGCCTACCGACTCAACAGAAGACTCATGTGGAAGCTTGTCCCAGGAGATGACAGTGGAAAACCTATCAGCTGATGATCAAGAAGAAAGGATCACTCTAGAGGAGAAAGACACAATAGTTACTGCTTCCCTCTTAGACAAGGTGAAAGCTCTCAGCCAAACAGATTCTTCAACCCAGACACAAGGGGAGGTGCAGAAGAAGATGGGAGAAAAGACTGTGATTGACTCGAGGAAAATTTCTTCTGGTGTAGGTCTAGACAAACCTGCAGCGGAGGCGCACCACAAATCTGCATCTAATGTGTACACCAAATCTACTGAATGTCAAGGAAATAAATCTAATACAGAGGAAGAGGCCTTTGGTTCAGGTAGCACAGATAAGAAAGCATCCAATGAAACCCCAAATTGTCGCAAAATGGCGGCAAATCTTCCTCTAGATCACAGCCCTAAAACAGGCAGTGCCGTTACTGAGAAGGAGCAGGCAGGAAGAAATAAGGAGAAACCAGAAACAGCAGGACAGCAGGAATCATCTCCTGGTAGCTGGTGCCAGACCCAACTTCCAGAAGCAGTAGCAGAGAGGCAGATAGGTGTTAGGACGATAGGGGAACTTAGTCCAAGGGATAAAGAAAAGAAAGGAGCAAGAGCAGTGCAGTCAGGTGGAGGGTCTTTAAGTTTGGGCCGGAACAAGACAGTATACGTGCAAGAAAAGAAGGATCATGGTCATGCTGCTGCTTGTGCGAATCCTTACTGCTCCCCCTACACTGTAAACAGAGGAACAGCATACAGTGCTCAAGAGGAAGGAGAGGATGCTGCCACCGACTGGCAAATGGACAGTGCCATTGAGCAGATTGAAAAACAAATGGCAGCTGTGCTTGAAAAGATTGAAGGTGACATGCCCTCATTGCTGGGGCAGATTAGGGACTGTCCTGAGAGTCTACCCCGGGCAAGAAGCGCCCAATCTTCTCCTTCAGTCCACCATCGCACTTACCAGAATCATTCCACGCCGCCACCTCTTCCTTCCACCCCACGACCAGCCATGCCATCTCTGCCACACCTCTCAATCCCTCCTCCTTCATACCCACCTCCAAACCCCCCAAGCCAACTATCCACTGAGCAGGATAACAGAGAAAAGGGAGCTGTTGGCTCAAGCTCAGGCTCGGGCTCACCAAGGCCAGGGGGTGCTGGAAGTGGCTTATAAAACATAAATGAGCAAAAGAATTTATCCACAAAAATAAACCAAAAGAAACCAGTAGAAAGGTTTGGAGAGATGGATTATGGATCTCCAAGTAGCAGCTAAGTTTCAAGGCTGTATTTCAAACATTTTGAGAGTAAAGCCATGTTTCTCTTTGGCATTTAGTGGAGCAGAGTCATGGCCTGTTGTGTATGTGCTTCTAGCAAAAAAGGCTCCTTATATATTTAAGCCTTTGATGACTGTTGCAAAGCAAAAAATGCAGTATAATCGTCCTGTATGTGCATGTAAAAGCACAGCTTGTATAAACTACATAATAATGTTTGTCTGATAAAAAAAAAAAAGCTGTGAATATTTTTCTTTCACATTGGTATTTATGGTGTCAAATCAAAGTCAAGTATCAAACGCTAGCTTAACCCATGCCGTGTCACCCGAGAGCACAGAAACCCCCGTGGAGCTTTTTGGGTGCTCTACATACACCCAGGACTGGGCGCCATTCCATCTCTGGGCACATACTCACTCACACAGAGGCGCACACACACCCATTAAATTTAGATAGGGCAATTTAAATCAGGGGCAGTATGGTGGTTTAGTGGTTAGCACGTTCGCTACAAATTTGTTTCCAGAGGAGAAACTGTGTAAACCGCAATAAAAGAACAGTTAAGGGTCATTACTGAACGTACAACAAACTCTTTATATTCACAAACGAGTTTTTTTGGGTGAAAAGGGGTTTTACAAGAGGGGTTTCTGTGTAGTCGGCTAAGCACAGTGCGTTTTTCTTGAACACTATTTATAACATTAATTAGTTGCTACAGGTGTCTAACAGTAAATATTCCAATTTTTCACAAGGAATTTCAGACGTTCAGTCAGTCCATGCAAGCAGAGAGAAGCTGGTTAAGCATGACATTGATTTGTAAAGCACAGAGTACATTTTCATATTAAAGAACATACTCCAGTCATCTTAATATACATGAATTATCCTGTATATATTTGTAAAGCGTCATTGATCTTGCTCTTGCTCTTGCTTGAGTGCCCCAGTGATGACATGAGTGAAATAATTAGAAGTATAAATCAAGTATCACCTTCCCTTCACACACAAAGTGCTCATTAAAATACAGCAGACTAGGAAGGGATCAATTCTATTAACCCAGCTCCAGGAATTTAGTCTATATTTACAAAGCCTATTTTACAAAGGCTCTGTTTGATCTTTTCTGCATGCACCTTTTTCTTTCTGTCAGTTTGTTTAATTAGTCTTGTTTTTAGTGAGGCATTTTATTTTCCTTCTTTTCTGTGAGCCTCGTGGATTCAAGAAGTCTGATGTTTTCTTTCTCTTTTCGTATGACAAATAAAAATCATGTAAGGAATGTACAGGCATTAATGACTCTTTCCCGAGGTGTACATTGGTCTAACTTTTTTAATGTATCAATTCGGCTTCTGTGCTTTGCTTTTGCTTTTCAAGGATTTTGTCCTTGTGCTGTAAATATCTAAATATTTGCAAATTTGAAATAAAACAAGATTAAATCATACTGTTAATGTTAGATTAAATTTGTTTGAATACGTTCTTCTTTTTTATTATATTTAGAGGACCTTTGCATTCTCTCGTTTTTGGCCTTGTCTCATTTCATCTATATCACATGTTTAGTCAGTGTAAATGAATGGTTACATGTATTCCAACTTTAAATTGTTTATTAGTTTCTCTTAGGTAGCTCAGTGGTTAGGACGTTGCGCTATCAATCTAAAGGTTGGGGGTTCAAACCCCAGGTCCACTAAAGTTATCAATGTGGGTCCTTGAGCAAGACCCCTAACCCTCATTGCTCCAGGGATGTTGTGATTAACCCTGTGCTCACCTTGTAAGTCGCTTTGGATAAAAGCGTCCAATAAATGACCAAATGTTAATGTACGAATGATGCAGTCATAGGCTTGTGGTTAAAGGACCAGTCTTGTTTCCCACCAAGTACCAAGACACCTCAATTTCTCCACATGCACTGTGAACAGGGCTGCCCACCGCTCCGGGCGCCTGTGCTTACTTCACACAGTGTGTGCATATGTGGATTGTGGGGGATCCAAACGAAATTCAAGCACACAAAAGGAAGAACAAGCCAATTCCACACAAAAAATACCCCCGAAAAGGGCTGGACTGGGACCAAAAATAGGCTTTTGCATTTTTGGCTCAGAATGGTCCCACATAATTAGCGGAGCACAACCGAATAGTAATTCATGTATGTGTTGCCTGTTCCCCAATGTTCTGCACTCTTTTCATGCACAGGCTCAACACTAAAACTAGTGGGAGTCATTGTTCCCAATTACTAGCTATTGACTGCCCTAGAATTCACTAAATGATATTATCACCTAATTTTCATAATAGTCGATTTGAGCATATTTAAAGCTTTAGAATAAAATAATAATGTTGTGGGAGAGAAAAACTGAGTCAAAACTACAAATAAACTCTATAAATCTGCTACTGTATCAGAGTATCTGAATCAGAATACTCCATTAAACCTGGGGAAATTGCAGCACCATGAGTCATGTTCATATATATACAGAAGTAGAATAAAAATTCTTACATAAAAATTGTGCAGTAAAATTTAACTAAAAGTACCAAAAATATGCATCAAAGAAAAAAATTATAGGGAATGTGTATCCATCCATTATCTTCCGCTCTATCCTATATTAGGGTTGCGGGGGGGGGGGGGGGGTTCCCATGCCCAGAATATGGGAACTCCACCCAGATGGGGATTCGAACCGGGAATCCCTAGCGCTGAGAGGTGAACCTGCTAACCACTAAGCCACCGTGCACAATGTGTTATATATTACATTTTTAAAAAATGGCACTGTGTGGAATATGGTAGAATAATATAATATTGCATGTTTGTGAAAGGCAGGAAAAAGTGAAATATATTAATAATTGCTTTAACATTCTTCAAACGAGCAGCTCCTTTTAATTTAAAGTATTTAAAATTCCTATCCAATGTATTCTATAGCTTAGCAATTAAACAATAGTAATAAACCAATGTTCTTTCAAAATTTCATTCATTATCTCCTGCTTTATCCTCTATTAGGGTCGTGGGGGGTTCCCCATGCCCATCCAGGGGAGAAAGTTTCGGGTGCTGGGCAAATACACCCAGGACAGGGCGCCAATCCATCGCTGGGCACACACTCACTCACACATACACACTCTATATGGGGCAATTTGGAGAACTCAATTGACTTAATCTATGTTTTTGGACTGTGGGAGGAAACCGCAGAACCCGGAGGAAACCCACGCAGACACGGGGAGAACATGGAAATTTCACCCAGATGGGGATTCGAACCGGGAACCCCTGAGAGCGCTGAGAGGAGAACGTGCTAACCACTAAGTCACCGTGCCGCCGCTTTCAAAATTTATAAAACATTTATTGTGCGTTTTTTAATACACTGTAGTAATTTTACTGCAAATTTACTTCTGGTCAACGGAGAAACCACTACATTGTTTAAATATGAAGTTATATTATTTATTTCCTTGTAATCCTTTTTTCCTGTGAGATCTAAATGACTGCGTGAAACGAACGCCTCGTTTTGGTACTGCGTTTCCCGCCATGCACAGCGGAAAGCAAGCCGGCTGAACTCACTTCAGACTCTTAGGGGTTCTTAAGAGAACCGCGGCTCGCATTTCATCCTTTCTTAACTGTCTTTCTGTGTGTAGCAACTTGGCATCTTTTGTATAAATATTTTTAAACAAAAGGTATCGCGTAAGTTTGGTTAGTTTTCAGATTGGAATACGGGATAATCTTTAGGTATGGGGACACACCCCATTTTTAAAAGTGGACTGTCCTAGACTTAAACTCCGCACATGTTGCTGTTCGCTATTGAACGCCGACGGGAGCAGTTAGAAGTGTGTGAGTGAGAGAGAGAGAGAGAGAGAGCGAGAGAGAAGAGTGGCAGCGGTGCCGGTTAAGGCGTCACTTCATCTCGTGTTCAAAACCCAAAGACCTCGCGTTTGTCCCACAAGTAGACACATAGACGATTTGTTTGGCCTTTGTTTCCGGAGAAACGGCGCTCTGTGTGTTCCTTATCGTGGAAAGGCCCGGTTAATATCAGATGTGGTGAGTTGTGCATAATAATGTCCCACTAGTTAACGTCGGCGTCCTCGCTGTGTTCGGGCGCTTTAGAGCAGCGGCTGCCGCTCGGCCCGTTAGCGGGACTCGGTGCTCTGTGAGGGGGCTGCTGGCTTTTCTGAACGCAGCCGCCGCTGCAAGATGCCTTCCATATGTCTCCCAACCGACCGGTACGCCGTAAACCTGTTTTCTAACGCCCTCTCACTACTCGGTTCGGTGATACACCGACACCAGCCGAGCTTGCTGGAAGCTGATTTTTTTTGCAGTTCTTTATGTGGAAGCAGTCGGAGCAAATCGCCGCTTGTTAGCTACGAAGCTAATGGAAGGCATGCTCTGCTTTTCATGCTGCGTTCTCCTTTCGTTTCTCTGCTACTAGCGAGTTAGCTCTTTCAATAATCTCTTCGCTTTTATTTCAACGCATGAGCCAGACGATCGGACAGGCTTTCCTTTTAATAGCAAGACAACGAACATAAGACAACGAAAGCCTTTTCTTTCAGAAAGTTCCAGATAACGACCGTTGCACGGTTATAACGAAATGTTCCATTTTCAGATCAGCTATGTATTTAAGAGTTGGCTGTGACTGAGTAGGCCATCCAAATCCCTGCAAATATATTGGGAAGCGATAATTACGTGGGAATATGATTCTGTTTAGCTGTAAAGAGATCATCAATCGGTTATGAACCTGATGTGATGGAAAAAGGGCGTTTAGGACTGAAGATTACTGTTCCATTGTATGGAAATTATGATGAAGTGATAAACAGTCATATCATATTGTTCAACCGTTATAACAGTTTAAGCATTTGTAGATGGTTCATGTTGTTTTTGGTCATGTTCAGCATGCACTCTTACTTCTTAAATTCAGTTCATGGTTGTTTATTGGCAGCCTTGGGAAGGAAACAAGTGCCAGCTCGGGGTTAAGAACAAAATGCTCCACTTTGTTTACCATTCAGTAGCTTTGGCAGTTGTCAACACATGCTACTTTAAGTACCACCACTTTCCTCTACCAGCAAAAAGTAGTCCTAATACGATGCTGGGCAATGTGCTGCTTTGGTGGAGAAGTGCCTCTTTTGTACTATTGTGACACTTGGCTTATGCACAAAAAGTCTTTCCTGTAGGCATCGCCTAGATTTCAATCTTTCTCATAGATTTGTTATATTAGGAAGTGTATTACAAGCTGCAATTGTTCAACATCAGCACATCACAATTACATATTTCTCAGCAATAGGCACAAATGACTAGACTTAGCCTACAAACCCCTTTAATGTCTGTGAATTTAGGATAATATGTTAAGTGTTTATAGGGCAGCTAATTTTAGTGATGTGGAATTGGATGAGTGAAATTTTCCCAGATCATTAATTGTAGTATGATATAGTGTAGCTATAACCTAGCTGGAATTGCTTTGGAGAAGTTTGGTTTGGCATGGATAACTGATCAGTTCATGAACATTTGGCTGCCGTGCATGTGGTGACTAAGAAAGGAAAGACTGGCTCATGGGTTTGTCTCCCCACCACTGTAACAGTCAACCAAGTCAGACACTAGTGATTGAGGGTTGTGAGGTGAGTGGTTTTGTCCTCCACAAATGCAAAATCTTCCTGTTAAAAACAGTACAAACAGCAACTTTGTGAAATGGAAAAGTATATTTTGGCTCACAGCTCTTCTAGAATTGGACATGGAATTGTGTGGTGTTCATTAAAACATGCTAGGCAAAATGTACTTGTCTGGGTGGCTGGACAAGATATAAGGTCAATGCTACAGTCGTTTACAAATAGTGTGACCTAGAACAAAGCCGTTTTATGAGTTTGATAGATGGGAGAGGGTAAATTTCCAAAACATATTTCTCCCAAATGCTGTATGTGCATGTATTGAAGCAGAGATGTTTCAAGTAAATAGGTCATGTTCTGAAATGCCACTTAAAAGCTTATTATTGGATGTTATCATGTGTTTATTGTGAATGATCTTGTGCAGGCATATTTTCTAATGAAAGGCCTTTAAGACTGGAGTTGACCTGTGGTTGCTCATTTAACTGCCCTTATTTTGTAGCATGGGTTCTTAACATTAGACTCGTACAGCCGGTCTGCACTGTGTGCCAAACCACTCACTACAGAGGGAGCTTAGTTTTTGCATTGTATGTTATGTATGTAAGAAGCATTATGTACCATGTAGTGGAATGAAGTTATTTGCATTATGAACTGTTGTACTGGACAACGAATGGTCACTAACTATGCATCATGTCATTGTGTTCTATGCTGAAAGGAAAATGCCCTTTTGAGAAGAGGGTCTAGCTTAGAGGTGCTAATGCTGCAATTTGCCAAAAGCAGAAAAGGTTATATATTGTGGTGTAAAAAAAAGTTTACATTTTTGAGCAGCACATCATTAAGCATGATTAAATTATTTGTTTATTAATTTAGGTGCATGCGCACAGTATGATATGGATCATAATGAATTCAAAGATTTATTCCAGCACCCTAATCTGTGCTGATAAGAGTTTGTTTTATTTATAAAACATTAATAAATAACCTGAGATTGAAAATACTGGAGAAGTGAGCATGGTTTGGGTTACTAATGTAAACTTCATTATATAACAAGCAAGAGGCTGTGAACGAGTTTGGACACAGGTCTGGTGTTTACCAAATTGGTGGTTTGCAGAGGTAAACCACTTTTTGGCTCAGTGACCACAACTTTACAGGTTGCTTTTAAAATGGATCATATTGTGTATATGAACACCATATACATCTGTAAAAGACTAAATCTAAAAAAAATTTAAAAAGAAGAGGTTTTGCTTATTGTATTTACTGAATTTACCATATTGTGTCTGGTCTAAAACTTGGCTAAAGGTTTTTCTTTTTTTTTTTAATGTTGCATTTTTACATTCCAATCACTTAAGTAGGACTGGCAAAAGGAAGAAACAAAAACGGTAAAAATTTAAATTTGTCAATATAACTTAACTTATAACTTATAAACCATGAAAATTTAATTAGATTTACACCCACCCACAAAATACAATTTGACCCATATACCTATTGACAATATAAAATGACTAAAATAAGTGAATTAAAACATGTATTTTATTTGCTCCATAAATAACATTTTTATGCATCTACAGAGTCAACATGTTTATTGACGACATGGAAATATGTGTAAATGCACAGAGAAGCTGCTGTTGAAGCAGCTTCATATTTTTCTTTACTTTTTTATGGAGTAATAATTATCAAATACATAAAGGCTAAAAACTTCTGTGTGTTCCGGTGACTCACTGTGGAGAAATAAACTTTTGAAGGTTTTAGCATTGATATGTGTTCGACATAAATTGTCTTTGCAGTTACTCGGTCAAACATTGTTCACTTTCATGTTAAATACTTTTAATTAAGGTGAGGAATGTGCAGCCACAATAGGGACTTACTGAAACTAATCTATTGTCACAACAAAATAAAAATGCAGATGTGAGGTGTTTATTGACTAAGCTGTTAGCAGCGCAGCTATTTTTAGGCAACCAATCAAACCCCAAAAAAGTGAAACTAACCGTTCAGTTACCACATGGTTTAAGTCGTGTGGACTGAACGTTAAATGACCTTTTGTGTGAATGTATATGTGGTTTTGTGTGTGTGCTCTGCAATATTGTGGTGACCTGCCCAGGCTGTTCCAGTGAGGGCCTCTTACACCCCTGTGACACTAATTAGGACAGCAGCTTTAAAAATAAATGACTGAACAAGTAAACAAAGTTATCTGACTTAAATTAATTAAGGTCATCATTAAATTAGAACATTTTAATTTATTGAATTATTTCATATTGAATTAAAATTTAAGCACAGGGGCACAGTAGCTCATTGGGCATTGGGCTATCAATCTGAAGGTTGGGGGTTCAAATCTGAGGTCCAGTAAAGTTAACAGTGTGGGTACTTGAGCAAGGCCCTTAACCCTCATTGCTCCAAGGATGTTGTGATTAACCATGTGCTCACCTCGTAAGTCGCTTTGGATAAAAGCGTCTGCTAAATGACCAAATGAAGTCATTTGGACATGCTAAATTAAAATATTTATGCTTTTTATTCTTTTCTTGTGTAAACTGTTTTAGGTTTGTTTGGGTTGTGTAGTTTTTATAGTGTGTGCCACTATAATTCAAGGTTTAAAAACAGAGTTTCAGTTAAAAGACACTAATAATATTAATCTTATTACTAAAAACTAATCCCAATATTAAATTCAGACTCTAATTCTACTTCTATTTTTTTGTCTTGTAGTTTTCTGTTAAGGTTTTGAGTTAAAGTGATGGTTCAGTGATTAGGGTGTTGGGCTACTAATCTAAAGGTTGTCCAAATTTCTCTCAAGTTACCAAATGTGGCCCCTTCACCAATGCAATTAACTATGCTCCGGGGGAGCTATGTGATGTAATGCTAAAGTAAGGAAATAATTAGGTCTGTGTATTAAAGTGTTTATTTGATTTGATTGTACTTCATATCGGGCTGGTTAACACGTTCTCTTCTCAGCACTAGAAATTCCCGGTTCGAATACCCATCTGGGTGGAGTTTCCATGTTCTCCCTGTGTCCGTATGGGTTTCCTCCCACAGTCCAAAAACATGGATCAAGTAAATAGAGTTCTCCAAAATTGCCCCATATAGAATGTGCTTGTGTGTGCGAGTGAGTGTGTGCCCAGCGATAGATTGGCGCCCTGGATGGGCATGGGGGAACCCCCCCCCGCAATCCTAATATAGGATAAAGCGGAAGATAATGAATGAATGTACTTCATATCTTTGATGTGCGCAGTTCTGTACTGTTAAACAGCGAGCGACGCGAGTCTGTCTCTCTCTCTCTCTCTCTCTCTCTCTCTCGTTAAGTCCGCCTTTTCCTGTCGTGGATTGGAGCAGGTCCGCCCCTGCGCTGTGGCTGCCATTTTGGTTTTGTTCCGTGTGCTGAAACGAAAGCAGAAAGGCGATTAGTTGGCCAGCGGAAAAGCGAGCAGGGTGACTCGGCAGGATAGTGACCGGGGCTCGGCGCATTAGCTCGATCCGCAGCGCTACTGTGTCGTCTCTTTCCGGGGCTGTTTTTCATCCTTCCATCATTCTCTGTCAGCCGCTTCCGTCGTCGTCGTTTCCACGCGAGAAGCGCTTTTGCCCGCAGTGGAAAGAGAAGGGTTATTGGTAAGAGTGGAACCGGGTAACTCCTCTCTCAGAGTCGTTACAATCGAGTTTTTGTGCTGTGGATTTTCCGCGATCGTGCTTCGTTTGCTGCCCTTCCTTTCTTCAGAGATGCGGACTTCTAACGCGAGAGCATTTAGGCCACTGAAGTTAACGATAGCAGTTTAAAACAAAAATACACTTGCTTTCGGTCGCGGGACAAACGGCTAGCAGGTTGCTGGCTAACTTTGTTACTGTACGTCAGCTACATATAGGCCCCGCTTCACTGTGCAAATGTTTCCCGTTTTGTTAATTTGCTGATGTAGACTTCGAAATGTGGTGTGCATGTCAGCAAATAATAATTTACTACTCAGTCAGCTAAGCGAACCTCAAAAATCGTGATGGCTGATGGTAGATTTACTGTATAGACAGATGACAGGGCATCTGTGTGGATAAGGAAGTGCTAGGAAGAAAATGGGAGGGGGGAGCTGGCAGAACGGCACAGAGCAGGTGGCAAGTTCTGCAGTCCAAATATTAGGAGACCAAATACAATTCTTTTTCATTTAAAGCCATGCCGATTTGATGCAAGAAGGAATCCTGTTCTGTAAATAATTAGCTTTTTAAAACGCTTAGTTTTTAGAATCAATCTGCGTTTTAAAATGGGCTGTAATAGGAATTTTTTTTTGTGTAGTAGCAACTGTGCCACATTATCAAAACGGCTCTTTTTTAACCTTCATAATAGTAGATATGTTTATTATTAATACACTTAGTTTAGCACTACAGTCGAAATAGGTTTGAACCTGACTGTTCATTTTCATTGAGTCAGCATTTCTGTATGGATGCAACGGATGAGCTTTTGGCCATAAACAAAAGCGTTTTTGTCCACAGGCTATTTATAGCAGGCTGGTTACCTACATTCTGCGGCACTGTGCAGTCTCTACCCTGGTCCGATCAGCCAAGGACTTTTAATCTCTTTTGCAGCAAGTGTCTTGCACAATTAGTAGCAGGGGTTACTGGGATGTAAGGGTCTGGCCTTTAGGTGATTTGTTGTGTAAAGTCACTGCAAATGTCATTTTTGAAATTTTTATTTCAAAATGTTTGTAACTTGTAGGTTGCTTCACAACCTAACTACTAACATTTTTAAGTAGTCTGCTTTAAATTGTTTTTTATTGACCAGTCCAGATTTTTAGGATTTATAATCCCACATACTGTATTTGGGTTATTCAGTCTAGGAACTGTCCAGTGCTGAACCCAGTCTGGTCCAGTTTGTTCCACTGAGGCACCAATACCGGTATCTGGTATTGATCTTATGCTGTGTTCATGTACTTGTTATATTCTGATAGAATAGGGACATTACGCTGTAATTTCTGTTCTGCTTTGCTTGAATGTTGTGTACTACTGCAATTCACTAAATTGGTTACACATTATAGTTCATAAAGACACACATAAAAGTTAATGTGTGTCTTTATGATCCAAAAACAATCCATGGTATTTTGTTGTACATGTATCAGTCAGAAATGAAGCACTAACAGACAATCTTTTGTTGTATCTAATAATGGTGTTGAGTATCATATCAGGTCATCGTCTGTGAGTTCTCAGAAATTTAGTATTTGTACATGGTCTGGCAAAAATGGTATTTGTGCATTTCCTTCACAAACTGTACAAGAAAAAAGTGTCAATTTGGTTACAATGGGAACAATAAGTGCTTTTTGGATTTCAAAGTAATTTGCTTTAATTATAATGTAGCTTCTTAATTGCCTTTCAAAATGCTGTGTGATAACACTTGTAAGCAAATGCTCCCAAAGATGATTTAAAACTGGGTAGGTGGAAGTGTGTCTGTCAGTGAACCCTTATGGTCTTGTATTGGTGGAGAACCCACCTAAAATGCATACAAACCTTATAAAATGGTTTTCTGTTCTTAGATGATGCAGTTCTTTACTATTTGTTGTTTAATATTTAGGAAATTTTGGAGAAAAGTTTGCAGTCCGAAAGTGCCATTACTCTCTATACATTTGTTTAATTATGTTTTAACTCCAAAAACAAACCGAGATAGTCACTCAGTCTCAGAAATGAATGTCATGTGTGTACACTTCAATTTTCAGAAACTGTTCATTAACTATTAGAAATTTTAAAAGCACATTTGCTCCCTTCTGTCTGTGGGGAATATGTTTATAGACTTTTAACCGATGCATAGAACTGAGAAATATACTAAATCGTGTTCATACAACAAGGCAACTACTAAGTAACCAAATGCAACAAAAAATTGTTTTTTTTTTTTTTTTTTACATTTATTTAGACCTTTACTTACTTAAACCTTCTAAGCTGTTCCACTGCGAAACACTAATATGAGTTAACTTTTAAAATAAAGATGGGTATCTTGCTTTTTGGAAATTAAGTTTACAATATTGCTGTTCTTGTAGATGTCCAGCTCGCCGCTGTCCAAGAAGCGTCGCGTGTCAGGATCAGAGACGAAGACGGGATCGCACTGCTCCTCCTCAAACTCTGTCAGAACAGAACTGTCCCACACACCAGCCAACGTATGTACAGTCCTGTAAAATTCATGTAGATTTTTTTGCGGCTGAAATGGCACCACCCAAACTATGTCGTCAATAATTAATTACATGTTCACAGCATTTGTAACTTCACTCTGCACTATCCTTGTCTAACATGAAGAAGAGAACTGGTCACAAAATCTTGGGATTTTATTTTTATTGATATTGCACTCCAATTTATTTATAACTATTTTACCTAAAAGACAAGATCAGGTTTAAATATTACTTTCATGTATAAAAGCAGTATTATATAGACTTATTGTCTTTTACAGTAGGACTCAGTTATTTCTTGTGCTTAATGTAGTTTGTATGCATTAACGCCTACCATATTATCCAGGGCATGGCTAAAAATGGAAATGAAGCAGAGATTGATGAAGGCCTGTACTCCAGACAACTGTAAGTAATTTTTAGTATTTCCAAATTATTTTGCTTCTTTTAGTTTCTCGCAGTGTGGTCATGATTTAATAAATAGTTGTTTCATTGAAGTTGTGAGTAATTGCATGGTGTTTGGCAGGTACGTGCTGGGTCACGATGCAATGAAGCGCATGCAGAACTCCAATGTCCTGATCTCGGGGCTGCGTGGCCTCGGTGTGGAGATTGCCAAGAACGTCATTCTCGGTGGAGTCAAGAGTGTCACCCTGCATGATGATGGTGTAGCTGAATGGAGAGACCTTTCCTCACAGGTTAGTTATTCTTTGCCTGATCCTATTTACTTTTGCTTTAGAATCAAAAGTCTGTGCTAAGAATATCATTAATAGGAGATTATATACAACAAGTTTGTTATTGCACAATCATCCTCCGCTGGATGGACAGGCCTTGAATGATTCCATTTGGGTTTAAATACAGGTTTGCTTAGTCTTATACTTCTTACAATGTGACTTCAGAATCAATTTGTCAGTTTATTATAAATCATCTCCTGCAGTTGCACAGTTGAAACATGCATAGTAATGCTCTGTTTTAGTTAGTTAACAAAGCAATAAAATGCCATTATTTAGTCAAATTGTAGTGTTTAATATGCAGGGTCTGTCCCAAAAGTTAAAAAAAAGATGTATGCATCATTTTCTTGCCCAGCAACTCTATATTTGTGATGGCAACACAGGTGTGAACTTCCTAATTCATGTCAGTGTTGACGGCAAGTAAGAGCAGAGCAAAAATTAAACTGAGCAGCATATGGGTGTGAGGTAATGTCTCTCAAGCCTTCAAATGATAAAGATGCTTTAAGGACAGCAGAGATTAGTAACAATGATAAAACAAAGTGGTCGAACAAGAGCATCAGTGGGAGACTGGAAGAAAATGTGCAATTGTGACAATGAAGACTTTAATGGATGTTCTTGATTGTGGAAACAAGGTTGGCAGAAATGTACAGATATTCTGTATGTACAGATGGGAGAGTAAAAACAATCTTGATTTCATGTGGACATATTCTGGGAACCTTTGGAACACACCCTGTAGACATGAAATTATAAACATTAGCACATAAACTGTTACAATACAGTATAATTTTGATCATTTCATTATGCATTATAGCTTGTTGGTTGAATCCAATCCTCTTAACACGATCAAAAATCTGTTAGTTTTGTCTAGTTCAAAACTTTAGTAACAAAGGGTTCTCATCAGCGTCTTTGTTGTTTTTAATACATTTTGATAATTTATATTTAAAAGGTTGAGGTCAGTGTTTGTCACATATTTCATGAATTTTAATGCCGGCAGCTTTTAATCACACACTTTTAGGACCCACCTGTTTATCTACTTATTCATGCAGTTAATCTAATCTGGCTGCTGGAAGCTGACTTAACATGAATAACATGCATCACAGAATGCATTTAGAACACATTCAGCCCTAAGTCTGTTTTTAGAAACAAGGTTTGGTCATGAAGGTGCTGTTTGAGTGTAAATGGCATAGACATGATGATTCCATTGTAATTAACCAATGGAGGATTTTATTCATTCTAGTTTTATCTGCGTGAGGAGGACCTCGGGAAGAACCGTGCTGATGTCAGTCAGGGGCGGCTGGCAGAGCTCAACAGTTATGTTCCTGTTACATCATACACTGGAACTCTCACCAATGACTACCTGACACAGTTTCAGGTACCTTCTAATACTGATTTGATCTGTAAAATGATTCTTGCACTTCTATTGGCTGTAGTGTGGTTTTATGTTATTACTAATATTTTTGGTAATTGCATTCACTCAAAATGCTCAACTCCTGAATTAAGTATACCACCATGGTCTTCATCTTTAGACCACATCAGTTTCTATTGCAGAAGCAGACGTCCTACAATTTGCCATTTAGTGCTTGCCGAATATAGCACACAAAATGAAAACTTGATTTGTATAGAATCTTAATCTTGTCTACAAGCCTTAAAATCCTTAAACTATCGTTACCATGATTAAAGAACAAGAGCTGAAGAAACAGAAACACAAAATAACCAGGCCTTAGTGATTTTTTTCATGTGAGCGAGCAGACTGAATAGCCAAGAAGACCATGGAAGAAAATATTATGACATGCAATATGTCCCATACAGCAGACAGGTAACAATCAGGACTCGCAACAAAGATAAATTAAGACGAAAAGCATAGGACATTGAGATATAAATTATAACAAACTACATAGCAGGACAATCACAAATACTCATGAAACTGACTTACACAGACTACATATACAAAATGTCATACTAGCCATTCTCACATAACCCACAAACATTTCTGCTTTTCTTACTACAACAGTGCATATTAATTGAATGTCCTTTTAACCATTAAAATGCAAGCCTTCTACACCGTGAGATCCATAAACGACCTGTTCAGCAACACGCCACTGAAGAAAATACTAGAATTACATTTGAATATAAATTATATATTTGTTAGAACACCTAATTTGTGCTGTAAAACTTAAACACTTGTTGAACATTAAATAGCCAAATCTGTTAGACTAAACACAATCCTTAATTAAATACAAATGTGTGTGTGGTGTACTGTTCAACATGCAGCAGTAAAAATTTATTTAAAATATATATTAATAAATTAAATTATCTTGTTTTTTGGATTTACTCTAAAAAGTGGAAATAAAAATCAATCTGCTGAAAAGAGAACTCAAATTTATTCATGAAGTCCTAGCCATTGAAAGTGCTGGCACCTAATTATGAGCATTATGAAGCTTCTAAAGTTCAACCTCATTTTTACCAGCAGAAGGCTGTCAATCTGGCGATCACAACTGCTTATTTAACACGCTTCCTGTTTAGAATCCACCCACCTGCAGTTATGTAGCACTTTTTCATTTGTGTGAAAATGAGTGTTTGTGTAGTGCTGAGCTCCAGGTCCTTTACAATCACTAGCCATTTTTCAGGGTGTAGGGCTTTGATTAAAATGTCTATGTAAAGATGAATGACAGTTGTGTGTAAACATGCTTGTTGTTGTAGGTTGTGGTCCTGACCAACTCTACTCTTGATGAACAAAGACAAATCGGTGACTTCTGCCACACCAAAGGCATTAAACTGATTATTGCTGACACACGGGGATTGTTTGGGTAAGAACTTGGCTTGAGGAAATTAATATTCCATTCACTTGTGTATTTTAAGCAGCTGTGTAAAACTTTAAAACATCTGATTTTAGGTCTTAACAGTATAAGCAGTATTTGTGTATTAAATGTTCATACACACAATAAATATTCCTGATCTAGTTATATTTTATATCCTAAGTTAAGGCACTCAGATAGAAGATTACTTTAAAATGATTCCTTCTTCTTTGCTTTTTTTTTATTTGTTTAAGTCATGATTTTAAAAGTGTTTTTTTTCCCTCTCCGTCTTTTGAATCTTTTTATAGGCAACTTTTCTGTGACTTTGGAGATGAGATGATTGTTTACGACCCTAATGGAGAGCAGCCATTAAGTGCCATGATCTCTATGATCACCAAGGTAAGCAAGTGTAAGGGTGCTCTTTGTACATATTTTTTAACATACAGAATTTATTTTTTGTTATTCTTTTCGTTTTATTGATTGGTTAATGAATATTTGCTAGTTGGTTTATTTCCTGTCATAGCTAATTTGGCATTATAAAAAACAAACTAACCATCTTCAGTTTGCTGAAGATCGCATCTACAACCCTGGGATGTTCTTAGAACATTGATTTGTGGACAATCAACAAAATAGATTTCCTTCATTTATGTGAGAGAAATTATGTTTAGAGATGTTTCTCACAATTCACTGAAATCTTATTTGTAAAACTGAAAAAAGTAATAAAATATCAGGATTTCTGTGAGCCACCTCTTGAGTATGCAGGTCATGCAGCAAAACATTGACACAAGACCAATCATTCTCCTAAAAATAAATAATAAATTATGAAGTTGAAACTTAAAAATGGCTAAGACAATGTTCTGACCTTAATCCACAAGGCATATTGTAAAAACCTTAAGCATGCAGTTTATGGGAGAAAATTCACTGAGATAAGAGAGTTGAAGTTGTTTCCTATAGAAGAATAGACTAAAATTCCTCTTCGTGGATGTGCAGGACATTTGCCATTACTTTGAATATTTAGTTGCTGTGGTGGTGTTGCTCATGGGGCTCACAGCAAGCACCAAAAGCAAAAATTCACATACTTCTGCTACTCACAGATTTTGATTTGGGTTTTGCTTATCTTTGTTTTAGGACCTGTTTGAAAGTAAACTTACATTTTTGCATATATATATATATATATATATATATATATATATATATATATATATATATTTTTTTTTTTTTTTAAATACCACTGTATGTATTTTGTAGATATGTATTATACCAGAAGATCACCAAAGTATTCTCCCTTGTATTTGATTGAATATCCTGAACTTTGAGGTTTTGTTTGGCAATAAACCCAAAACAGCTTGGACTTTAACTCCATGGGTAAAGTCTGATTACAACTGTTTTAAACATTCAGTTTTCATGCAAAGCTCATGTGGTAAATAAATAACAAAAGTATAGGTTAGCAGTCAGCTTTGGAGGGAGCTATTTAGTGTGTAAAATGTATAGTTAAGGTGAATGTCTGTTAACAGGACACTGCTGGTGTGGTGACCTGTCTGGATGAGGTCAGGCATGGCTTTGAGACTGGAGATCATGTCACTTTCACAGAGGTACAGGGGATGACTGAGCTTAATGGTTGCCAGCCAATTGAAATCAAAGCCCTTGGTAAGTTTGTACTTAGTGTTTTATTATTAGATTCTGTTATTGTTATTTTTTCCTCCAGTATAAATTACTTTTTCTTTTGTCATTGCAGGTCCCTACACCTTCAGTATTTGCGACACCACGTCGTTCTCCGATTATGTGAGGGGTGGTATTGTTGCACAGGTCAAAATGCCTAAAAAAGTTGCCTTTGTAAGTTAAAAATATTTTGGCTACTTATGTGTTGTGTTAAATAATACAGAATTAAAGTATTCATTAACGCCTACTCTTCCAGAAAACATTTTCCACATCAATGTCAGAACCTGAGTTCTTGCTGACAGATTTTGCCAAGTTTGATCGTCCTGGGCAGCTACATGTGGGCTTCCAGGCTCTCCATGCTTTTCAGAAAAAACATGGCAGAGTTCCCAAACCCTGGAATCAGGTATGCATGCTTTCAGTACACTTAAGTGCTATAACTTATTCTGTTTTTAAAGTTTTAATTATAAGTTTTAGTTTGTAATACAACTTAATTACGTCAGCAGTAATGTAACCTTGACTGTTACTCCAACACATTTGTTTACACAACAAAAAAAAAAGTACTGCTGACTCAGCAGAGGCCTTACCTTTTCCTTTCTGTGCTGCAGTCTGATGCGGATGAGCTGGTTGCTCTGGCAGGAGAAGTCAATGCTGCACAGGCTGATTCGACTAAACGGGTGGAGCTAGACGAAGCACTGATTAAAAAGCTCTCCAGTGTTGCTGCTGGAGATATTGCCCCAGTTAATGCCTTCATCGGTGGGCTTGCTGCTCAGGAGGTTATGAAGGTAATAATTCCCATGTTGCTTTTCATAGTTGCGTAGCCACAAAGACAACAGTTTTAACGAGATTTCACCAGGGAAAATGTATAATTACATAACACACCTTAAAGTAGTACACCTTTAAGTATTAAAAGAAATACCAAAACGCATTCCACCATAATATAAACTTAAAATGTAACATGCCACATATAGCCGTAATTATGCTGATGTGGGAATAATCCTGAACTATGGTCATGAACCTAATAAAAATCAAAATATTTTGTGTTCAACTCATCATGTAGTTTTAACCAGTTTGAATTCCCTTAATTTTGAAATTTGCAAATTGCTATTGACAGTCAGCACATGAATTTAAAAGTATTCATTTTAAAATTCCTTTGTATAATTTTAGTTTGGTTTTTCCCTATTCGTTTTGCACTCAAGTGTACATTTGGTCATGTGCCATCATTCAGAACACGGTATACCCTATTATAAAATTTAGTTTTCTTGGTTCGGCCACAAATATATTGTAGTTTATGTAGAATGATGCAGTGTGTCGTCATTGAAAGACAGATGCAGTAAAAACAGTTACAGCCCACTGTCTTAAATGCATGTTCAATTTCAAATTTTTGAACAATCGGAACATACCTTTAATATTATTCTTTCATTTAATTGTTGTCAGTGTCTTGTGCGGTCTTCTGAGTCAATCCCAGCCACCGTGAGGCAAAGTCAGTGGGATGCCATGGGCTAGTCGTTAATAAAATGTGTTCTGTTTATTTTAAATAGTGTTTATATATTGCAGTAAAAATGTCTTAAAACAGCTTTACAAATGATAAAAAATCTAAGCCACTCTAAACCATGTAAAACTATTTCCATGAATCTGTTCCTGTCTAATCACAAAAACTTAGATGTATATATTTTTTTTACCCCAGGCATGCACAGGCAAATTCATGCCTATCATGCAGTGGCTGTATTTTGATGCACTGGAGTGTTTACCTGAAGCAGAAGGAGAAGGTCCAACAGAGGAAGAATGTGCCCCTGTACGTTATATCAAAATTCTGATCTGCTGATTTGAAGTCAATACTTTAATTTCCAAGTGATTAAGGTCATGATAATGGCTCTTTTTTGTGTTCCATAGAGAGACTGTCGATATGATGGACAGCTTGCTGTATTTGGATCCAAGCTTCAAGAGCTTTTGGCTAAACAGCGCTACTTTTTGGTAAGCATGTGCATGCAAGGTTTTATTCGATAACATTTAGCTACCATTTAAAAACATAAAGAAGCTTAATCTCTGATTTTTGCAGGTTGGTGCAGGAGCTATTGGCTGTGAGCTGCTTAAAAATTTTGCAATGATTGGTTTAGCAAGCGGAGATGGAGAGGTCATCGTCACGGACATGGACACTATAGAGAAATCAAACCTCAATCGTCAGTTCCTCTTCAGGCCATGGGATGTCACGGTAAAAACTAATAATGCTCATCATTTGAATAGAAAAAACCTGAGACATATTAAACTTTGTAGGGCGGCACGGTGGCTTAGTGGTTAGCACGTTCTCCTCTCAGCGCTAGGGTTCAAATCCCCATCTGGGTGGAGTTTCCATGTTCTCCCCGTGTCTGCGTGGGTTTCCTCTGGGGTCTCTGGTTTCCCCCAATAGTTCAAAAACATGGTCAAGTCAATTAAGTTCTCCCCCCCGCGACCCTAATAAAGCATAAAGTGGAAGATAATAGATGGATGGATATTTAACTTTACAGTTTAAATGTATTATTCTGTCCATGAAACATCAACTCAAACCTCATCCCCTAACCTGCATTTTTTTTTAACCTTCTGCGTTGGAACCCAAAATGCAAATTACAACCAGTCTGTATAATCACCAGTCAATATCGCCACTGAAACTGATACAGATAATGTTTTTATTAGCACTCAGGGGATGATGCAAGTATAAAATATGTCTTGGTGGCCAGCATAAAATTTGTTTACTTGGATCACTACACAGTTAAATTTTGTTACACAACACCAAGTAAATTAGGATACTGGTTAAATGCTTAAAGTGAGTGTGGGCTGGTTAAATTTTCTATAACTATAAGAGATTTAAGGCTTTTTACATTGCAAATGTACTTCCTGAAATAATAAGGATGCATGATATCTCAACAGATTAGGTATAAAGGGACTGAATAAATAAATGCTGGTTATTAGAAGAATGAATTGACTTAAATAACTTAAAATAAAAACATGCTTTTTGTATGTATGTATATGTGGGCATCACACTTAGGCAGGTTGTACCAATTTTATATTGTACTCTAGATATGGTAAAGCAGTGCACTACTTAGCGGTAATGAAGCTGTAACATTGTTCCCATCTCCTCTACTGAGCAGAAGATGAAGAGTGAGACTGCGGCGGCTGCTGTAAAGCAGATGAACCCATCCATCCACATCACAGGCCACCAGAACAGGGTTGGGCCTGACACCGAGAAAGTCTATAATGATGAATTCTTTGAAGGCCTGGATGGAGTAGCCAATGCCCTGGACAACGTTGATGCACGTGAGTGAAATTTTAAAGCGTTTTACAACAGTGTGCATATACAGATAAAATAAAGCTTTTTGACACTTTATTTTCGCTGTTATACACTGCCTGCCCAAAGCGATCTCCTAACTGATGCTGTAGAAACTTCTAATCTGTTAAAAAATCATGTTGAAAGATGCATGTGGTCTTGTTTGAGAATAATCTAATGGTAAAATGGTTCAGGGAGCTTGAGACATTATTTTGACATTCAAGCTAATCAAAGTTGAAGGTGGTCCAACAAAATATTAGTTAGACTAGTAAGTGTGTGTATTTTATAATGATCAAAAAAGTTATTTAGCTGCTAAATTTATGGAACCATTTCTTTAAACATTTTAATGTTTATGACAAACTGATTATTCCCCATTTTAAAGCTTTCTTTTTCATTATTCTTACTTACCTATTTTCATATATACTTATGTTTTAGGAATGTACATGGACCGTAGGTGTGTGTACTACCGTACACCTCTACTAGAGTCTGGAACTCTTGGAACTAAAGGAAATGTCCAGGTAGTTATTCCGTTTCTCACAGAATCCTACAGCTCCAGCCAGGATCCACCGGAAAAGTCAATTCCTATCTGCACATTGAAGAACTTCCCCAATGCCATTGAGCACACACTGCAGGTGAGCTGAAGTCAATGAAGGGTATCTGTGGCTCTTTTGTATTTTATGTAGTGTGGAAACAAGACTTATGTCACAGTTTGAACCATCTAGTTGGTTTCTCATATTCTTTATTCCTCAGTGGGCTCGTGATGAGTTTGAAGGCCTCTTTAAACAGCCTGCTGAAAACGCTATGCAATATCTAACGTACGTTGTGATTTTTGTATCTATGCTTTTAAACACTGTCTTTCATTGATCTGTCCTAATGGCACATATTTATCTCATATAGAGACCCGAAGTTTATGGAGCGCACTCTGAAGCTCCCTGGCGCCCAACCTGCTGAGGTCCTGGAGGCTGTGTACAAGAGTCTGGTGACCGACTGTCCACGCAGCTGGGCTGACTGTGTGGCCTGGGCACGTAATCATTGGCAGTGTCAGTACAGTAACAACATCCGCCAGTTACTGCACAACTTCCCACCTGAGCAGGTTTGAGTGCTTGTGTAATTTTGATTTAATTGTATTGCTTAAAATTTTTAGGCTTACGGTCATTGTGATTGTGTGCTGTGTTTAATGAGATTTAAAAACTCAAATAACTAATTGAAGAAAAAGTCTGACTGTCATCTCCTCAGGTCATCAAATGGTTGCAAGTAAACACTATGCAAAAACTAGCAGTGAAATAGAAATGTCTTTTTTAACCAGCAGATGGTGATAGATTGTGTTCAGGATACACAAACTAAGATATGCCTGCTGCTAATTTTTCTTACCACAGAATGCATCGTAAGATAGCGTCTTCTAATCTAGAGCTTTAAGTTACAAATGATAGCTGGTGTCCCCAACAGTAGGTGACCGAACATAACTTAAGGCATCGCACCGGTTTTGTATTGAAACAAATATGAACTGGGAACACTTTAATGTGCATCTACTATAATTTAAACAGTAATACCATAGGTACAGTGGTCAGCTGCTCATTTGTTAATGATCAAATGATAAGCTTAAAGGGGTTCAATCGGTGCCAAGTGTGGGGCACCTCAAAACCTTAATGCCAATAGCATTGTCTTGATTATTAGCAGCTGTACCTTATAATGTAATCTAAGTAACTAGACAACCAAATTTAATAACTTTAGAATGACAAGTCAGTATGTTGTTCACTGTGATGATTAATTGTATAATGTGCTTGTAAGCTTATTGGGATGTCTGTGCATTTCCTTTTATTATTATTGGGTGCTTTGTTCATTTTAAGTGCCAATCATCTAAAGTATGGAAGTTAAAGCAGCTTTTTGAAAAGTTTTATGAAACCATTATGAACATTTGATATTTTATTTATTTAATTTTGTGTCTTTTCCTCTCTTAGAAACAGACAAATTTTAACTAATAATGTCCTTCTGTTTTTCAGCTCACAAGCTCTGGAGCCCCATTCTGGTCAGGTCCCAAACGATGTCCTCATCCTCTAGAATTTAGTACAAGCAATGTGAGTATCATATTCTAGTACTGTCCCATAAATACCATTTATTCTTTTAAATCCACCATATTAAAGACACAATTATCTTTGTTTAGGATCTGCACATGGACTACATCATGGCGGCAGCCAACTTGTATGCCCAAACATACGGCCTTCAAGGCTCCACAGACCGAGAGGCTCTGGCCAAACTCCTGTCAGATGTCAAAGTACCAGAGTTTACTCCAAGATCAGGAGTTAAAATTCATGTATCTGATCAGGAGCTGCAGAGTGCCAATGCATCCATCGGTAAGAGTGTTGGAATTAATTCCAGTTTAATGATTTTGTCTGTCCAAAATTAAGCCAAGAACAAAAATATTGAAATGTGAGGAGTCTACTGTTTACAAGTGTGATTACAACCACAAAAACAATCCTGATTGTTTCCAGCAATAAATGGCATTCTAATGAATAGTGGCTCTTTTACATTGGACGTCAGATATCCCCGCTTACTCGGGAGTGTAGTGGTCAAACAGTACTTACTAGATCTAAACTTGTACTTACTTTATATTAGATGGTTTTGAGCCAGCTCTTGTCTTCCCTGCTCAGGCATCACATTTACCCTCTGTATGTCAGAAGCACTAATGACTCCACCTCTGTACCATGAAACTGTTTCAATAAAAATTTTTAATTTTGCATATAGATGTAACTCAACATTTTTTATATATATATATTTTACCAAAAATGTGTTCAGTGGTGTCCAAATTTTAGCATAAATTATTAATTTATTTAATTGAAACTTGTGACCGTTATTAAATAGATGATTCAAGACTTGAAGAGCTGAAGTCCCTTCTTCCCACTTCAGAGGCCTCGCCCCAGTTTAAACTCTGTCCTATAGACTTTGAAAAGGTATGTGAAAATTGTTGTCTACAGGTTTGTCAGAAGTGAGCCAAAGTATTACTTAACGTTTTTTTTTTGTGTGGTGTTTTCTAACAGGATGATGACACAAACTTCCACATGGACTTTATTGTTGCAGCATCCAATCTGAGAGCAGAGAATTATGACATTCCTCCCGCAGACAGACATAAGGTAAGGATAGACTTGGCTGTGCAGATATGATCTCTCAGGAACAGGATTTGACTTTTCATCCTCTCTGATGCAGAGCAAGCTCATTGCTGGCAAGATCATTCCTGCCATCGCCACGACAACTGCTGCTGTAGTAGGCCTGGTGTGTCTGGAGCTTTTTAAGATTGTTCAAGGCCACAAAAAGCTGGAGTCCTACAAGAACGGTTTCATGAACCTCGCCCTGCCTTTCTTTGCCTTCTCTGAACCTATTGCTGCTCCTAAACACAAAGTACTTATTGCCTGATCCTTTTCATTCATGGTTAATGACTTTTTTTATGTTGACATGGTGGTGATCTTGTTGTTTTTCTAGTACTATGAAATTGATTGGACGCTGTGGGACCGCTTTGAAGTGAGGGGCATTCAGCCTAGTGGAGAGGAAATGACACTGAGACAGTTCCTAGATTACTTCAAGGCAAGGATTATTTTTTTTCATAAATTGTAGTTTAACATTTAATAAAGCCTGCTGTTTTGTAAGTCATCTTCTGTCTCCATCAGAATGAACACAAACTGGAGATCACCATGTTGTCTCAGGGTGTCTCTATGCTTTATTCCTTCTTCATGCCTGCTGCCAAGCTTAAAGAAAGACTGGAGCTTCCGTAAGTTTTTCTTCCTTTTTATAATAGTAGAGAATCTAATTTAATCTTACTTCAAGGGTTTTGTCTTTTCTTACACCTGCCTTTTTTATCCTTAATTATTTAATGTCCCCTCCTTTATTTCTGCCTTATTTCTTATTCATATTTGTAATTATTTTATTTTAATTGTATGCGTTAATATATTCATAACATTTTTTCCCCCGTCTCTTTTCAGCATGACCGAAATAGTTACTAAGGTGTCAAAGAAGAAACTGGGGAAACATGTTAAAGCACTGGTGTTTGAGCTCTGTTGCAATGATTCGACTGATGAGGATGTGGAGGTGCCCTATGTCAGATACACCATTCGTTGAAAGGAGGCCCAGGGTAGGAGGAGGGGAGCACTATTTAAGAACGTGGAGAAAAATCAGCTGGTGCACAAAACAATGGGGAGCCCAAAGTATTAAATAAAAAAAGAAAATTGGCTCCTGGAAGGTGTGCATTTGAACATGAGAGTTGTACCATCACATTTCGAACTCCTCTTTTGGCCTATGGGATGTATGGGGGGTGTTTTTTGAGATGTTTTTGAGCGGAATCTTTACTGTAACTGTTCATAACTGGTCATTAATAAATCTATAGATGACTTGATGCGTAAGCACTCTCCCTGCATTTAAGAGAAGCTGGATCTGTTCTGTTCTCATTGCACTGTTCTCACCCTCCCCTCCAGCTTTTCTTGCGTTTCTCAGAACAAATACTAATTGATTGTCTAAAAGTACAAATTGGGAATGAAAGTTAAAAAGCTCTGACTTTCAGTTCACACTCATTCGTTCACACCACAAAGATTCACTTACTAGCCTTGATAAGGTGTGTAACAAAGCAGCATCATAAACATTCAGTGATAAGGGAAGCTCTGAGGGTGCTACTTATAATTAAGGTGAACTGGTGTCCTGTTATTGACCCCTTTCTGTTCCGGGGGTGTTCTGGTCAGAGTATAATTTTTCTTCTCTGACTTCATTTTGGGTCGGTGAAATAAACCTGCACATACCTTGAGGGTTTTGGGGTGTAAATGGTGCACACCTTGTTAGGACAAACTCTTTACTCTTTCTACTTTGTTTAAACTCCAAACATTACGATAAAATGTGATTTTATTCTGTAATGGGAGCACTTAGTGTTATAGTGAATAAAACTGCAAAAGATTCTTTGTTCTGGCTTCTTTCCCCCAATTGTTTTAATGTGTTGGTGATAGAATGAAACTACACAAGCATCAACAAAATTTTAATGTATCTCTGTGTCTCGTCTCTGTGTGTCTCTTAGCATATATGTGTAATATATAAAGTGATCCATTTTGCATACAGAGAAATTTGTCCTCTGCATTTAACCCATGCAGTTAAATACACATACTAGTGAAGTGAACACATGCAGTAGGCAGCCTTGTATATTGTGTCCGGGGAGCAATTGGGTGTAGGTGCACTTCAGTCATAGTACTTGGTGGGACTCGAACCAGAAACCTTCAGATCGCAAGGCTGGTCCCTTAATCACAAGCTTGTATATATTAGATAAGCATACATCTTTTATTATTTAGATTGTGTTTACAGACAGTGGATTTATGCTTCTGCTAAGAGTTTCGGTACTAGCCATTCGTTATTTCTCAAACACAAACCTCTCAAATGTAATAATTGAAGTATTTTGTAAAAATGTACTCTAAGCATTTGGCGTCTAGACGTCTGGCGGAGCGTTGTCTGTTTAAAAAAAAAAGAATGCTTGCAGGACAAACAGGTGTGATGCATTGCAGAAATATACACCTGCAATTTGTAAATGTATCAGAATCGACTAAAATGCCACCACCAGCTGCTCCAGTTTGTTTCCCCCAACATTCAGGTATCCTGCCATCTGCATACGACAGAAAACACAAGTCAACACTTTAAGCCCATGTTTGTGGGAACATCATTCTGTTCTCACACTGATGTTTGTTGTGGTTTTAGAATTAGAATTTTTGCTTGACTTGTTACATGAGTAACTTTTTTTTGTCACTTAACGGTTATGTTTACCTAGATCTTTACAGCCACTTTGCTGTTGTAAGTGTGAGGTTATTTGCAGGGTTTTTATAATCCAACCTTGAAGTCGTCGTACGTCTAAATCAGAACTTGGCTTTAACTTCCGAAATGCTGTGAATCGGCTCATTAGAAAATTGCTTAAAGCAACGTCACGTGCTATTCTTACTGCGAGAAAACAGCTTTAAAAGTTTTCAAAGACGGCATCACTTTTTCACATGGTGGAGGCAATTAATGATGACTAGAGATGGTCATTACTGTGGGCTTTGCAGAGGCTGTTTATATAGACAGGATTAAAAATAACCAGGAATAGATTCTAGATTACAAAACTCTGTATGCAAAACTTTATCTTTTCCTGAAATTAACTGCAAATATATATATTTTTAAACCATGATCAGCCAAACCAAATTATATTCCAGAGTTATTTTACAATGGAGTTCTCAGACTTGCAATTAGGAGTGAGCCTCCTCAGTACTTTAGATGTGAGGAGGATTGTTCTATTAAACAAATTTACCTGAGAATAGGTGCAGAACATACAGCGCATTGAAATTGTTAGTCTCAAAACCCTGGAGTGTAAAATGGAATGTTGAACTGAAATGTAATTTAAATGAAGTATGAATACAAATTGAGAGCAATATAAATGTTCCTATTGACGTGCATCTACCAGATTTGGGTCATTTGGTCTGACCAGCGTGATTACAGACAGTAAAGCAAACTAGGTTACTGTAGGGCTAATCAGTTTTGCAAGGTTTGCAAATTTGCAACAACGTCAGGTATACGGTTATAATACAGTTTTGTCCTCAACTGTAAGATTCAAACGTACACACTGGTTACAGTTATTAAAACTCAAATTATATGGATGAAACAAACAAGTTAAAAGAATGTACTTTTTGAAAGTTTGCTAATATTTTTAATTAATATTTCAATCTTTATTTTAAAAATCACAAGGGAAATTAAGCAGTTTAATAAAAGACAGGATGCTTCTATAGTGGTTGTGTGTTATACTTCTCTGCTGTTGGTATGTAGGTGCCAGTTTTGCATGCAGTGACTATACCACACCTTTTCCTTTTTCACTAATCAACGTGACATCTGAAAGACTTCAGTTTAATGAGTAAAGAGATGGAACTTTTTCAGAAATGCTTCCTGCATCAGCTGATGTTCATGTTGTGTTTAAACTGTGTAATGTGGTCTTTTCCCGTTTGAATGAATGCAATTGAATGACTTGCAACAAATATTAAAGACCTGCTGAGTTTGGGAATCTGATGTTTCATCCCTGTGAATCATTATAATCTAACTTCCTTGTCTGTTTACTACCCATTTGTAACTTCGTATTAAAGGCAGGTCTTTGGTCGGCTCTAAATCTGTTGTGTTAACAGGAAGCAAGTAGTTCTTCACATACAGGATGTGGGTTTCAGACATGCAAGCCTAAGAGGAAGAGAGGAGGTGTAGAGCATAAGGGTGCATATCAAAATTGTGCTCTTGGTTTACCCGAAAAGGTGGAACAGGTGCTTGTTAAGACTATATCAATTTTATTTTGTTGGAGTATTAATCCTTAGAAATAATAAAAATGTTATAAAAGAGATAAAGATGGAGCTTGAAGAGACGGAGACTGATTCACAGCCCTCCTGGTAAAGTATTTTAATTTTTCTAAAAAAATGAGAAAGCATGTATATACCATTGTTACATTAATACGTTTATAGTATATATTTTATGTAAATGTTCACTTTGTGACATTGTGTTTACATTGATGCTTTAAAGATCAAAGTCTTATAAAACTTTCAAATTTCAACCAAATGTAATTGTAAATATTTTTCCGAAGGTCTCCTGTTTCCAGAGATCGACTCATGACTTATGGCAATCTTTCGGATTTTGCAGGGGTAAGATTTTACTTTTTGATGCTACCACCATGTAGTGGTAAAGTTTGCAAGGTAGGCCTAACTGTGTGTGCCTGTAAGGCAAATCATTTTGTCTGTTACTTTCTGAGCAGAAAAAAAGAAAACAGGACCCAAGCAGTGATGCTGAAATATCAGCCAGAGCCTCAGATGACTATGTGAGTTGTTCACAGTCTAGAATTTCAGTATATTTGCTGAAATTATAAGCCTTTATTTGCCAAGTTGCAACTAAACACTTAAAAAAAAAATCGGTCTCTGTGCCAGGTTTCGTGAGCTTAATTTGATTTTTGTTCTTATAATCAACTTAAAATCAAACTTCTGTGATGTCCACTTGCTTTCTGTCAGTTTTATATTCTCGTTTTTTGTTCTCTCTTCCTTTGAACTGACTGCTTTGCAACGGAAGCTTGGGCCTAAATTCTTTTTACCGCTAAGAGCAGGTGATTAAAGCAATACTAAGCTCCTTGTGGTCTTTGTACTCTATCAAATGCCTCCCAATGTAATGTTTAGTTTTGATACTGAAGAAATTGTTTATTTTAACGAACACCAGTGATGCATTTAGCTGTTGTCAACTAACTTTTGGCACCAAAGTGTGATCTTACATCTTTGTTTCCTGTACTACACCGGAAGGCAGATACTCTACATAAAATGTTCTCTGCTTTGCCGCTTTCATGTCTTTTGCACTTTGTAATCATCTACCCAAATCTTAAAAATTCCCTTCATTTGTGTTTTAATTGTACTATAACCACTACATTGACAAGAAGGGTACACTTACTAAAAATTAATTCATTAATTAATTTAATTATTTCACTTGAACCTTCTTTTAACAGATAAGTGCAAATATGAGATTTTAGGATTTTAAATAATAAACTTAATTATGTTTTTAGAAACTAAAATTTACAACAATAAAAAAAGAGTAAGTGATATAGTGATGAGTACTTCGGGTAACAGATAAGTAGTCAAAGGTTATCCAAATTGAGAACTTTATAAAAGGAGCATCTACCAAAGGCTTTGCAAGCAAGGATGAGTCACGTCTCACAATTTCTAAGAGAATTGCTAGTCAGCTGTTTCATATTGCTCATGGTTTTAAAGAATCTTGGCCTTTACCATCAACAGTCCATTATTTCGTAAAAAGATTTCGGGATTTAGAAAAATCTCAATGCTTTTGGTGGAAACTGTTGTAAGACTAGTTCATTTTGTTGCTTGATTTGTGGAAAACTGGACATGTGACCCTTCATGCCAAAAGGTATGTGAAGGTACAATACACCTAATGGCAGCACATGTTTCCTAAAAATACCAAAAACGAAATCTACGTCATGTCAGGTATGTGTTTAAAGGCCCAGTTTGCACTTTAGATTTGTTCCTTAATGTAAAGGTATCATTAAGAAAAAAGTTAGGTCCACTAAAGTTACCAATGTGGGTCCTTGAGCAAGACCCTTAACACTCATTTGCTTCAGGGATGTTGTGATTAACCCTGTGCTCACCTTGTAAGTCGTTTTGGATAAAAGCGTCTGCTAAATGACCAAATGTAAATTAAGAAAAAAGTAAGACATTAAGGACCATGAACTGTTGACTACCTCAAGTCTTGAATACTGCAAAAATAGGCAAAAACTTTCATTTAAAAACTGCCACAATCAGCATCTTAAATTCCCAGGTATAATTAAAAGTCAAGCCGATATGACCCAGAAGTTGACATGCCATATTCCAGTTCTGTTTTGAATTATAGACATCAATTTGTTTGGGTTTAACAAACAGAAATACATTTTTTCATTAAAACACCAGAACTCCTTTCTTTGTCATATTTGTTATTTTTTTCCCCATTTCTGTGTTTGCATTTTTAGAAAGCCTCCCTACTTTTCCTGGTAAAATGTTGATAAAACTCACATTCAGTGAGGATGATTTTGTCTTATAATTCTCATTTGATAGAGGTACTGCTGAGCATCAGATCTCAGCATGTTTTTGAGTGACATTCTGTACAAGTTAATTTTATCTCTGGGTTTTTTTAAAAAGATTGTTTTTACTCCTCCAGGATGAAGATGACTTTCCTGTTGACAACACGCAGGACTCCGAGGTATTCCAGGACTCCAGTTAACATTGCTTAATTTCTCAGATCTTCCATGTTTGCTAAAATATGCACACATCCAGCAAAACAAAACAAGTCTGTTTATTTTTATAACTAAATTATGCAGCATTGTGCTGGTACAAAGGACACAAAGGCACTGGTCATTTCTGCATTCCCACATAAAAGTGATCTGACTACAGTGTCAAAATGAACCAATCCACTTCCCCATGTAAATACACAACACGTGGCAGCATTATTACAAAGTTAAACCTGTGTAAATGACAAGCAGTAACTGTTTTACTCAGGTCTATGCAGTCCTGCTAAATAATAACAATATTGAATAATAAAACATTTAGAAAATTGATGTATGCTTAAATCTACTATTAGGTCAAGTTCCCGACTTATTGGTTTTAAACCAACATCTGTGTTAGTGGGTTTGTGTTGTTGTTTGTGCTTTTTTTTAAGGTACCATACATAAATATTCCATCTAAAATTACCCATGTTAAAATTATGAAAAGTTAGTTGCTAGAAAAAGAAATGCATAAAGATCTGTGAGATTTAGCAAAAATGTATATTATAAATCCTGTAAAGCATTGTAATTACAACATGCTGATGGACACTACTGTTCAGTGAATAGTGGGGAAATGGAAAGAAACACTTCCACTTCCACTGAGATCTATTCGAATCCAAGCAAACACTTTTGGAACGACCTAGAACAGAAAAAAACGTCTTCCTAACATTTGTGGAGAGTGTCATTTAAAGTGGAATGTCTAGTTCTTGTCGGTGTTGTGTGAAGGTATCTCAAAACCTTTTTTTTTTCATTTCTTACAATATATTTTTATATATGGGTTACTGAAAACTGACAATGTATAACCATATCCTTAATCACTTTGCCTAAAGAAATAATTAGACAAATATTAAAAAACTTGAAGATCTATATTGCTTGAACAATTCTTAGATACTAAATAAGCACATATTATTATATTAACTTTATAAAACCTGATATAGATATAGAAACTGGTTAAATGCTATAATTGAAACAAAATAATCCTAATATAAAATGTTATGTCACATTCATTCATTCATTATCTTCCGCTTTATCCAATATTAGGGTTGCGGTGGGCTTCCCCATGCCCATCCAGGGGAGAACGTTTCGGGCGCTGGGCAGATACACCCAGGACAGGGCGCCAATCTATCGCTGGGCAAACACTCACACACACAGACACGCACACAAACACACTCTATGGGGCAATTTGGGGCAACTCAATTGACTTGATCCATGTTTTTGAACTGTGGGAGGAAATCGGAGAACCTGGAGGAAACCCACGTGGACACGGGGAGAACATGGAAACTCTGATTCGAACCGGGAATCCCTAGTGCTGAGAGGCGAACGTGCTAACCACTAAGCCACCGTGCCACCCCTTGTTGTGTCACAATTAAATAATTTAAATTGACTTTCAGTCATGGGCATACTGTTACATACTGTTGCAAGTGGTTGATCATTGTGCTTTCCTTGATTTAGTTTTGTTACCTTTTAATAGGGACCTTCCAACAAGCGGGTCAAACCAGTGGACAGAAGTAGTGGTGTTACAGGCATTTTACCACAAGTGAAGACTCCTGCACTGAAGCGCTTGGGTCAGTCCATTCAGGTAAGCCTGTAAGATTTATTTGTCATGGCATTTGTAGATTTTCAGATTCTAAACATCTTCATTACACTTCCAGAGATCTATAAGCTTTCGTACAGAAGCACGACCGATGCCCCCGATGCCAATCCGCTCTCGTACTAAGGCCTCCTCTTTCCCCCGACGTCGTAGCAGCCAGCTTTGGAGTGACACTGTGGACAGTCTGGAGAGTCAGGAGCTTAGTGCCAAAGAGATCAAGAGGCAGGAGGTATGAACACCCATCTATTTGTGTAGTGAGAGTACCCAGAATGCAACTAGGGACCATTTTTGAAATTCTAGTTTACTAGATAACTTAATTGCTACTAGCTTCAAAAAAATCTAGAAAAAGAATGAGTGGGATTGAAATGTGCACAGTCCAGATAGATTACGTTTCTGTGTTTGCCCATCTCTTTGGACTGTTCATTATAAAACACAATTTAGAAAAAAAAACTTTGTCATGTTCACAATTTACAAAACCTCAATGGTTTTTACACAGAGTAACTTTGATCTTTGTGTTTGTGATGCTGTACTGTTGAACACTTAATCTAGTAAATGATCAATGTAATCTCACAGATAACAGATTATCTGTTGGCATGTCCTCTGTAGGCACCGTGTGTCATTTTTCTGTGGTGTTTCACCCAATAGAAAAAAAATTGCACAAATGGCATTTTATAAATGTTGGTTATTTAATTCATTTGTACAGAAAACTCCACTACATTTGCTTGCTGTAACCTTCAGCAAATATTAAATACAGAAAATGTTCTGCCCATTAACACCATTTAACTTTAAGTTGGTAAAGTGATATGTTCTCGCTGTGACTGAAAGATCATTTTTTCAGGCTTTGGGTTATGAAACAGGAAGTGAGTGAGCCAACATTGAGGCCCTGTTCTCTTTTTTTAGAAACAGAAATGAAAACATAGCACCTAGTGTTGGTTTCTTTCTGTTAACTGTCACACTTTTAAATGTGTCTGCATTAAGACTTTATAACGTGTTATCCTATATAAATAAAGCATGAGGTATTGTGTTTTGGCATTTCAGTTGGGCATGTACTGTACCAAAACATGCCTTGTATACCACATTCATATACAGTTTTGCTGTTTAAATAAAGAGTCTTCATCCTCTGCATTAAATGTAAACAAAACCTATAATAATTTTAATAATAACTTTATAATAATTAAAATGTCATTGGTTATGTACAGATTACATTTCGTGCTATGCTATGATTTTTTTAATATGGTATTTTATATACTATTATGGTAAATTAATGAAATAAAAATTAAATATGCAGTAGATGTGTTCCTTATAAAGGTATTTAATATCAACAATCTATTTATTAAATGATGACAAGGTTGCGCAGTGCTTAGCATACCTCTGTGCAAAAGATCCAGGTTCAAATCCCAATCTGGGCAGAGTTTTCTTGTTTACATGTTTTTTCTCTGGTTTTCTCCCACAATCTAAGAAATAGACTCAGGTCGTGTAATTGCCCCTGTTTAAAAAAAAGAAAGAAAAAAAAGTTGTTGGTAGTTGGTTTTCTTCATAACTACTGACTTGTGATGCTCTAAATTGTAAGTGGCATTGGATAAAATGTCTGCTTAATGTAATGTAAATTACGCCTATGCCCCTATGTAAGTATATGTCGACACCCCATATATCTATTTTTACTTGCGTATTACACCTTACATATTACAGCCCATGTGAATTATTATATTTTAGAGAATGTTAATTTTTTTGTGTATACATTGAACATACATTAGAATACCGTGCAGCTTCTGGCATGGTTTATTGAAAGAAATAATGGCTTCTAATGTCTCGTGTGTCACTTTTGCAGCATGTATGCAAAAGATAATTGTTATTTTTCTCATTTTCTTAAACACAGGTGATTTATGAACTGACACAGGGTGAAAGGCAGTTAATTGAAGACCTTAATTTAGTTAAAAAGGTTTGTTAACATTTAAGTTCTTACTTATAAGTTGCATTTTTTACCTAAAAATAATTCCCGCTCCTGTAATTTTAGGTATACTATGAGCCCATGCTGAAACTCGACATCATGACTGAAAGTGAATTAGGACAGATATTTGGGACTCTAGACTCTCTGATTCCTCTTCATGAGGGTGAGTTCTGTTAGTGTTGTTCTTGGGGTAAAGACATCCTTGTCTTCTGAGGCATATTTTACTGACATGTTTGTGCATTGTGCAGATTTTTTGATTCGTCTTGAGGGACTGAGAGGGTCTGAGAAGACAGTGGGAGAGATTGGACCGACCCTGTTGGACTGGGTAATTAAACAGAAGAGGGATTGAAAACTTGATCAGCTTTGTTTTTGCTCTTTGAATTCATTTACTAACCAGCACTCATCTTAAACATACTTCTTTCCACATTCTGTCAGTTCCACAGCATATTGACGCACTGTGTAAAGATTACAGATTGTAATCCATTCAATTTACTTCATATTTTTTTAATCCTCCTTACACTGATCAGTTATGGTTTAGACCCCCCACAGTGTCAGCACCTTAGGTATTATCTGAATGGTGGATCATACTTATCACTGCTGTGATACTACCCTGTTGGAGGCGTATTAGTGTGTGCTCTGCTGATATGAGTGGAGTCTTTAAATACCTCACTGGAAAAGTCCAAAATGTCAAACCTCCAACATCATGTAGGCAGAATCTTGTGAGCTCAAATGAAGCATGAAGATGACTAACACTTACAGCTACTGTCGCTGAAATTTTATTTACATTGTGGAGCAATATACTGTATAATACATTGACAGTGTTTAACAACCCAACAACACCTCAACTCACATTACCCCTTACGACCCCAGTGCCTAGTATAGTATTAAGTGAAAGATAATGAGATATATTATCCCAATTTTATTATTATTTTATTACATTTATTAACCTAATTTATTCCGAACACTGTGTTTATGATCCTCTCATATGCTGTTTTTTGTAGTTCCCCTGTCTGGATTCCTATATCACGTACTGCTGTAATCAGGTGGGTGCCAAGGCATTGCTGGACCAGAAGAAGCAGGTGAAACGTGTTGAGGAGTTTCTTAATCTTTGCCGGGAGTCATCTTTTAGCAGGAAGCTAGACCTGTGGAACTTTCTAGACCTGCCACGCAGTCGTCTGGTCAAGTACCCACTTCTTCTGAAGGAGATCCAGAAAACCACACCTCATGATCACCCTGATGAGGACACTTTGCCTCAAGCTGTAAGTATCACTCTAACTGATACTTTACTAACTTTATATATTTTTAATATAATTTTAAGACATTACATGTACATCTTACTTTTGAAGTAAGTAAAGCATGCTGTCTTGTCTTTTTCTGTTTCTGTTTAAATGGGTTTGTGATCAGATGGAGCTGATTCAGAGGATTATTACTGAGGTCAACCAAAAAACTGGGGAGGCCGAGTGTCAGTTTTACAAACGTGGACTCTGCTACCCAGAAGAAGGTCAAAGAGTTCGGGAGATTTATGCTTCACGGTTCCTCTACTGCCACGGTGAACTCAAGAGTACTAAAGGACAGGTGAATCAATATGATTGAATTTCTATTAATTCCTTCAGTTAGTTTAGTGGCTGGATATTTTAGTGCTGATGTTTGTGAGCACATCACCTCCACTTGTGTGAATTTTAACATAGTTTGTTAACACATAAACAATAAAAAAGTAAGAATTTGCTGTCACATTGTTGGTTGTCAATTTGATTGCAGTTTACAGAGTCACTTGTCATTTCTAGAATTTTTCTAGAATTTAACCAGAAATGTCTTGGGTGTTGAGGTTCCTCAAATGACACATTTGTTGTTCATCACCCATGCAAGCTCGGTGTAGACTGTAGACTTTTTGTTAAGTGTCACCTGCATGGTATTAATGTTCTAAGCATGCACATTAGAAACAGTAGAAATCAATAGTGATATACAGATTATGTATAGATCTTGTATGAGAATATGTCATTGTCTATTTGTAGGCCAAGTGTCTGAACTGCATTATTTTATACACTATTGATTTAATTCACTTAATATATTGACTCGCACTAATCCTCAGTGTAGTTGAAATTGCTTAGAGTGACTTATTAGAGAGTTATGATACAACCTGAGCATTTACATGGGTTAAAGTTCTTGGTTAATGGCCCATTAGTGGCATTTTGAATTACCTGAGATTTGAACCCTGGGCCTTCAGTTGTCTAATATTGTAACTATTTACATTTAAATGTGTTTTCAGATTCATGTTGTTCTTTGCATTTTTGCAGATTTATGTTCATATTTTCTGTAAAGCTAATAATCTGATTGCACATCACAAGACCCCCTAGAGAGAGAGTGTGGGTGTGTATGTGTGCTTTAGAGATTTTACTTTACTTGATTAGACTTGACCTGAAAAGCATTTTAATTACATTCAAATAAATATGTCTGATTATAAATTAGGTCATATTCAATAACAATTTAACAGGTTTTTCACTGCTAAAATAATCAAAACATTTCAAAAATATTATTTAAAAGTCTTTTTTTTAAGAATCATATCTATTGAAGCTATTTTCATAACCACCGACCCTGTTCATCTCTGTTTCATAGAAGCTGCACGTGTTTTTGTTTGAGCTGGTGCTGGTTCTGACCCGACCTGTGGTGCAGGAGAAGGACGGTATGGTGCAGTTCCAGGTCTACCGCCAACCTCTGCCTGCTGCCCAAATCCTGCTGGAGGACTTACCTGATGGAGAGGGTGGCAGTTCCGGATCCTTCCGAGGTGCCTTCACAGGCAATGACAAAGGTAACCAAACATCCGCTGTGCTCCATGTGCACTTAATAAGCCCTTAGTTACAATTTTAACCAGACACATTTATGGGAAGCAGTAATATAAAAAAGTACAAACTGTTTGGTTAGTGGACACTGTTTAAAACACTGTAAGACTGCTGCACTCATCACAAAAAAGATATTATGTGTATCAACTTGGTGCTTTACACTAATGATTTCATGTTTTTTTTTTACAAGAAACTTAAATGTTAACCTTAGTTAAAGTATCTAATGTGCATTTATAATGTTATGTTTAATGTAAATCAAGTGACCATGAATACAATTTACACTTAAAGAAAAAAAAATTCTGAAACGCCTTTTTTTTTGGTTTTTATTTTCATTCTTTGGATAAGAAAAACTATTTTAAAAGATTACTATATAAGGTCCTAGAAGTCAAAAGTAATTTAATAAATATGTTAATTTAGCAAATAATACTATTTATGCATTTAAATATGCAGTTTCCTAAAGAGGATGAACTGTTTTAACATCAGCCCAGAAAAATGTCATCTAAATGCTTATATGTATTTTATAATAATAATAATAATAATAATACATATTTTTTGTTTATATTTTTTGTCCATAAAATGTCCATATGATGCAATATATATCTCTTTTTGTTTGACTCTCAGTGAAGAACTGTTTTCGTGTGAGCAGCAGAGGGCGTCCAAAAGCTCAGTCTCACAGTCTACAGGCTAACGACTCCTTTAACAAACAGCAGTGGATTTCCTGCCTGCGCCAAGCCATCGTCCAATCACGAGACAGAGATGCTCAAGCCTGCCAATCAAAATCTTTAACCCGACTGAGTCCTGATCCTGGACTCGATCACATAGCTGAACTGAGCCTGAGTTCTGATGTAGAGATGCAGGACACATAGACAACCTTTTGAACAGCAGTAACAGTGACAATGCTAAATTTCCTGGTCCATCCAATCACACACTGTCCATGCAAGAGCCTGATGATGTTTACAGACTTCATTTGTGTGAATGAAAGGTATTTATTTGGATTGTAATGATGGTAAAGAACTCTGTAATCTGATGGATGAAGTGTGTATGCCACATATAATCTTACTTCGCTTCAGACCAAAGAATGTGTTTCAGTCAGTTTAAAAAATAGTGTCTTAATAAGTTAGGTACTGAGGGTTAATGCTCATGCCTGGATCTATGTAGCTGAAGGGTGTATGACTGATGTGATCGCCATACTTGTAATTTGGATTCAATAGTATATTTGGTTATTCATTTTATGATGTATGGTTTATACTATTTGGATTTAGTTTTTAATGTGAAAGTGTTTGTAGTCAGGACTTCAGAGATGATCTCGCTTTAGAGATAAAACATTTAATCACAACCTTAGTTTGTTTCTGACGAATTAAGTTCGATATTAATTGACAGTACAGTAAATGTGTTAGGAAAGATGCTTCATTGTATAATATACCTTATTTTGTTATAAATAAATGTGATACTTTTTTACGTACACGCTGGGCACAAACTCACTTACACACACAGCCACACACACATACTATATAGGAAGAATTTTTTTTTTTTTTTTTTTTTTTTTTTTTTTAATGCTGTCAAAATATTTAAAAACCACTTATTTTCTGTATTTAATTAGAAACATGTCATTTGCCCAAACATTTAAAATAATACCAAAGGTGAATTGTCTTTGAGGTGTTTAGCCTGTGCAAGGAGATGTGGCTAAATATAGATTGTTCTACAAGGAGAAGAGAAAGATTAGTAATGATTAAAGGTTCACTGGCCTAAATGGTAGTTGGTAATTAGCAGTCTATATTGAGCTCTTGCTGCACCCTAAACACTTACACAAGTTACTCACCTGCAAATCATTCAGAGAGCTTATTCTGCTTTGCATTATACAGATGGAAATAAGGATTATTTAGAATTTTATCATAGAAAAGCATGATGTAAGTATTTTTTTTTTACTTTATTTTACACCATAGTTCAGCTTTTCTTAATATTTATCTTTAGTTTCTAATAATGTGAAACTTTCAGGGGAAAGATCACTCATTGTATTTTTGGGTATAAAACAGGCTTAACTTAAAATTGTTGAAAGAAAATCACAGATCTTCATTAGGAACATATACAATAACAGTTCCTTTATACTATATAAATTTTTTTTTGTTTGTGGCAGGATGCCTATTACCGGACAACTAATCAATTTTTAAAATGAATTTGATATTTGTAATAAATTAACATGGAGACATATGTTACCAAGACAAGGTTTATATTAAACGTAGATCATGTTTCTGTTTTATGGTTAGATATAAAAGGACTGTGGAAGTGATGTTCCTTCTTTTTGTCCCTCTAGACTTTCAGCTTACAGCAAAAGCATTCCAAGTCCTAGGTCCTTCCCATCGTCCCACATTCCAAAGACATAACATTAGGTCAATTGGGTGATAATAAAAATTGCCCCTTTGACTGTTTATAGTTGTTGGACAGTGATGCTGTTTAGTCATTAAACTGAACATTATCAGAGGTCTCTGAAGTGTACCTTCTTTTCACTTGCATATTTTCTGACCAGTAATTTGCTGTCAGTATCACTGAAGTCTTAATGTTTTGGTTTGGACCTTCATGTATTTATTAATATATTTTATATATTTTATCAATATTATTATTTTAATATATATTTTGTAGCAAATGAATATATTGTTTGCGGTTATGCTTTGTGTTGTGACCTAGTATCAATTTATTTGGACATTTATGACAATGTATTAATATTTATTACAGATCGAAGTGCTTGGCACTCCTTGTTTCAGCTATTGTTTCTTTTTAAATAATACAGGATATGTCTGCAGTGCTGACCTGCTTACAGTCTGTTGCATAACACAGTTGGTGAGAGTGTACAAACTCCCGATGCCTAGAGCAACACTGTCCGACACCTCATCCCCGGCCCTGTGCCGCTTGCTGGCGAACCAACATGAAAGTGCTGATATTTCTCAGTCAGTGCTCTATACATCCCTAATGGGTTTGTTGCTGGTTGCTGATGAGGTGAGACTTATATTAGATATTGTAAATACAGTTGGGGTTTGAGGTTGCTGTGACTGGACATCGTAATAGTTCATAACAAGAGCTTCATTTTAGTTATTTCATCTTCCATAGTGACGATCATATTGTCATCTTCAGATGTAATAGTTCAGATGAGGTATTTAAACGTCATATTCTGCAGAGCCTTCAGTTTCTTCTTCTTTTCCTTTCATTCATTCATTATCTCCCGCTTTATCCTCTATTAGGGTCGCGGTGGGGTTCCCCATGCCCATCCAGGGGAGAACGTCTCGGGCGCTGGGCAGATACACCCAGGACAGGGCGACAATCCAATCCATCGCTGGGCACACACTCACTCACACACACACTCTATATGGGGCAATTTTGAGAACTCAATTGACTTGATCCATGTTTTTGGACTGTGGGAGGAAACCAGAGAACCCGGAGGAAACCCACGCTGACACGGGGAGAACATGGAAACTCCACCCAGATGGGGATTCGAACCGGGAATCCCTAGCGCTGAGAGGTGAACGTGCTAACCACTAAGCTTACACTTTCTTGCCTTCTCTGAACAGATGAATGCATTTGATGTTCATTTCTGTAACATGCATAAGTGTGGCTTTACTGTCTATGCTAATAGGATTAGAGGTAACATAGTAGATCCAAAGCGAACACTCTGGGGAAAGATAAATTTAGCCTGGGGATAAATAAATCCTTTTATTGTAATGTAGAATCATACATTACCTAATAATAGGTTAAATTGTTTATACATGTGCGTCCTACAGAGAAAGCTGACACTGGGTAATGGACAAGTTGGATTGCGCAATGCAGGAAACACAGTATGTGAATATAATGTTTGCTGATTATTTTTTCTTGCTATATCTTTTTACTATTTTTAATTAATAGCTGTCTTTACTCAAATATTATTTTATTTCACTTTATTTCATTTGCTTTAAATTTCAGTGTTTCCTAAATGCCATTGTGCAGTGTCTCTCTCACACTAAGACTCTTAGAGAATACTGTCTCTCTAGGACTTATCTTCGGGAGATGTACTCTAATCAAGAGCCAGTGCTGATGAATGGTATGTGCATTTGGCAATTTGGTAAACCACCAACTTATTTGTATTTTAAACACTTTACGTACTCACAAATGCAAAACAGAATTATTTTTATGTGATTAAAGATTCGAAGCTTTATTGTCATATGCACATATAGAAACATGTTTCCCTGAGCAATGAAATTCTTACTTTGCTGTCCGCCCTGGATGAGTAAGAAAAAGTAAATATAATAATAATAATGAAAATATATATATAAAAAAAAAACACGTGCACACACGTAATATGTACACATATTTATTATTTACATTGTGCAAAGCTACATTATATTGTAATAGTCAGATAGGGGATGTAGAATTAGTGCAAAAATGCTTTAGGTCTATGAGGTGGTCATCAGCTCAGCTGTTCATGAGTCTAATGGCTGTGGGGGAAGAAAAGAGTTCTTTAATCTGCTGGTTTTGCATTTCATGCTTTTGCACCTCCGACCTGATGGTAGAAGTGTGAATAGTCCGTGTTGGGGGTGTGTGAAGTATTGATCATGCATGTCAGAAGATATTCAGATGTAAGTGTTCCGTTTCCGTTTCCCGTAATAAATGAATGATGAGGACTGATGTCAAGTCCTAAGCTAAACCAAGCTAAAACTCAGCGTTCCTGCCTTGTCGTCTTATTGCCTTGTTGCCCCCAGTTGTTTTCAGAGAACTCATTTAGCCTCTTCAAGAAACACCTTCAAATGCATCTCTTTCCAAACACTTGATATAAAAAAGGCCAGATTGGATAATGATCAGGTAATTCTACAGTCTAGCTGGGTTTTTCTTAACTACTGACTTTTGTTGTTTTTTTTGTAAGGTGCTTTGGATAAAAGTGTCTGCTAAATGTAATGTAAATGTCACATGTTGGTCTAATGTGGTTGTCTTTTTATGTCATATTGTCTAATGGCCATTTCCATTTGGCCCTTTTTCTAAACTTTTTCAGAATTCACAAACATTTTAGAAGGTCTGTGGAGTACTAATGCTGAAGACACCACTGTAAATCCTGACAGGTTCTACAGAGTCTTTAAAGAGGCTGTGCCCTATTTTAGTGGCTACAGGTGGACACCACATTTTATTTTATTTTATTTGTTAGCTGTGTTTTCGTTTTTTTATTGTACTTATTACATGTAAGATAAAACATTAATTAAACAAAAAAACATCTAATGACATTCAGCAGCATTCTGTTAGAGTGGATAAAAATGTAAAATAATAACTATTGTGCATAATTTTCTCAGTCAGCAGGATGCTCAGGAGTTTCTCCGGTTCCTGTTGGACAGGCTGCACACAGAGATTAATCGCAGACCAGCACAGTGTCCTACAGTTAGTACGATGCCGGAATCGAACCACAAGCCATTTAGGTACATAGGAGGATAATATCTCTCAGAAAGTGTATTCTTTATCTATTGTGACTTTCTTTGTGACTGTTATGAAATAGAATTTTAGAGGAAGCATCTGCTATGTGGAAGAAGCATCTTGATAAGGATGACAGTGTAATCACCGGTAAGCATGACGACAACTTTCTGCTAAAAATATTGTAAAAAAAAAAAAAAAAATCTCTAGTCATTAAGTTAGTGTGTCATATCCTGTGTGTTACAGAATAAACAGATACCAGATAACTTTGTTACTTTACTCTCTAACTTTGAGGGCATTATGAATTTAATATTGGAGGGACATGCAGCTGCTAAGTTAAACCCAGGGCTTATGATTGCTGTAGAAAATAGAGCCCTGATCTAAATCCATTGGAAGTTTAGGGTCGCGGTGGGGTTGCCCATGCCCATCCAGGGGAGAATGTTTTGGGCGCTGGGCGGATACACCCAGGACAGGGCGTCAATCCATCACTGGGCACACACTCACTCACACATACACACTCTACATGGGGCAATTTGGAGAACTCAATTGACTTGATCCATGTTTTTGGACTGTGGGAGGAAACCGGAGAACCCGGAGAAAACCCATGCGGACAAGGGGAAAACATGGAAACTCCACCCAGATGGGGATTCGAACCGGGAATCCCTAGCGCTGAGAGGCGAACGTGCTAACCACTAAGCCACCGTGCCGCCTTGAACAATTATAATAAGCGAATATTCTTAAATAATCACATTCAAATTGATTAATAAATGTAATATATTCTATTCTACAAATAACTAATCACCCTTTCAACCCTTTCCTTAGTTTCATTCATTCATTCATTCATTATCTTCCGCTTCATCCTCTATTAGGGTCGCAGTGGGGTTCCCCATGCCCATCCAGGGGAGAACGTCTCGGGCGCTGGGCGGATACACCCAGGACAGGGCGCCAATCCATCACTGGGCACACACTCACTCACACAGACACACTCTATATGGGGCAATTTTGAGAATTCAATTGACTGTATCCATGTTTTTGGACTGTGGGAGGAAACCGGAGAACCCGGAGGAAACCCACGCAGACACGGGGAGAACATGGAAACTCCATCCAGATGGGGATTCGAACCGGGAATCCCTAGCGCTGAGAGGCGAACGTGCTAACCACTAAGCCACCGTGCTGCTTTCCTTAGTTTAAATTTTATTTATTATTTCAAAGGGTTGTGAAGATTATGAGTATTCAATTAATTACTATTTACTAAACTGTTAAAGTTGAGACCATTTGTTTAATGTGCATAATAATAGCAGTTTTATTTGCTTAAAGGCATTGGGACATTGTTTTATGGTGTGCCCCAGTTTCTGTGTCCTGCACCTCCTTCTTATTTAGAATTCAAATCAATGTCAACTGTGTCTAACTTTTTCTTACACTGATTACAGACTTATTTTCAGGGCAGCTGCGCAGCTCGCTGCACTGCTCCATCTGCTCCCACTACTCTAACACCTTTGATGTGTTCTGCGATCTGTCACTGCCTATCCCAAAGGTAAAACATGCTTCCTGTTTAAGATCTATTTGTAAACATAGTGCTTGAATTTAACATTTAATTTCACATGTGCATTTCCAGAGGGGTGACTCCAGGACAGGTGTGACCCTCAGGGAGTGCTTAAATCTGTTTTCACAGGAGGAGAAACTAGATAAAGACAATTCACCTGTATGTATGTAATGAATACAAGCTGGGAGTTTGTGTGCATATAGAGCTTGTGTATATATTGTTGTGCGGTTTTATTTTGTGTGCTTTAGATGTGTGAGCGGTGCAACTGTTGCACTGAGTGCACAAAACGTCTGACCATTCAGAGGTTTCCCAAAATCCTGGTTATTCGTATCCTTCATATTTCATACTTCGTATTTGATAATTATTCAAATACATAATAGTGCTGGTGATAATTGCTAATTGTTTCTTGTTAAATTGTTGACTTAACCAACAACTCAGACTTAAAGCGGTTTACTGCATCCAGGTACTCAATTTGCAAAAGTTCATCACTGGTGTCATTTCCTCTAACTAATTTGGATTTGGGGTCATTTGGACCAATTAACTGTGGTAAGTATGGAGCACATTATTGTGGCCTTATATTTGATTGAATACAGGTTCTAGGGTGAAATGCACATCTTAGGCAAAGAAAAAAAATAGCATATAGAAAGGTGGATGTCCTTAAGTGTCTAATTTACAGCCTTGGACATTCATTCATTCATTATCTTCAGCTTTATCCTATGTTGGGGTCGCGGTGAGGTTCCTCATGCCCATCCGAAGGAGAAAGTTTCGGGCACTGGGCAGATACACCCAGGACAGGGCGCCAATCTATCGCTGGGCACACACTCACTCACAAAGACACGCACGCATACACACTCTATATGGGGCAATTTGGAGAACTCAATTGACTTTATCCATGTTTTCGGACTGTGGAAGGAAACTGGAGAACCCGGAGGAAACACGCGCAGACACGGGGAGAACATGGAAACTCCACCCAGATGGGGATTCGAACCGTGAATCCCTAGCACTGAGAGGAGAACATGCTAACTACTAAGCCACTGTGCTACGCCTTAGACATTAATATGATTAAAAACATTACATCGATCCATCCATCCATTATCTTCATCCTCTATTAGGGTCACGGGGCGGTTCCCCATGCCCATCCATTGGAGAACGTATCGGGCACCCAGGACAGGACGCCAATCTATCGCTGGGCACACACACACTAAAACAAACACACTCTATATGGGGCAATTTGAAGAACTCAATTGACTTAATCCATGTTTTTGGACTGTGGGAGGAAACCCACGCGGACACAGAGAGAACATGGAAACATCACCCAGATTGGGATTCGAACTGGGAATCTCCCTAGCGCTGAGAGGTGAATGTACTAACCACTAATCCACCGTGCCGCCCTAAAAACATTACAAGTATAATTATTTAAATTTTAATCAGAACGGACAGTTTCAGTCAATTTAATTTCCTTTTGCTTTGTATCATATTTGCAAATAATGTTCATTTGAAAAGATAATTGAAGCACATTAATGTGTGTTCAGGTCCAGTGCTGTATGAGCTGTATGCTCTGTGCAGCCACATTGGCACTGTGAACATGGGTCATTACACTGCTGCCTGTAAGAAAGAAGGGGGTTGGTTTTGCTACAGTGACTCATGGTAAGTGAGGAACTTCTTCCACAGCTCTGCAATTTATGATGTTTTAAAAATATAAATATACAGATAGCCAATATTTATATTTAAATATTAGCAACCAATTCCTAAATGAATGCATAGTAACACTTTGTAAAACATTAATTCAGTAATCTATCTTTTTTATATGTACATGTACATGTATTTCATTAAAATGTAACGATGGCTATGTATGATTCCTTCACAGTGTTACTCAAATATCTGAGGAGCAGCTTCAGTCCAGTCAAGCATATCTTCTCTTTTACCAGCTCAAAAATACCACGACCTAAAATAAGTCACTACGTTTTACTGGACTTTAGGAAATCACATGCATACGCTGCCAAATAAGTTGTGTTTATGGTGCACAGATTTTAATAGTAACATAATGAGTTTACTGTATTGAGCAAACTGACACATTTACTTTCACTTTTTTGTTTTTGTTCTTTGCACAAAGTTAATTGCGTTGTAGTTTAAGGATACAAATTAATTTAAAATTCACAAAATGGTTGATTAACTTGATACTTTGCGTTTTTTGTCATATGACATAGGTGGCAGTTTTTCAAGATTTTATATTGGTATAAGTAAAAACAACATTTTGTATGGTGTTCTGACTTTGTTACCTGGCTAATAGAATGATTGACAAGGCATCCCAACACCAAGGCAAAATGAAGATGAAATGTTCCCATCTTAAACAGGATGTGTACTGTTAAGACTCCAGTCTAAAGAATCACACTACCTGTAAATTTGTATTAAATTAAGCAAAAGCAAGTCCAGACTGATACTGTTTACATAATTGTTCTTAAAACTACTTTGCTTAGTTGTAGATTTATTTTTGCAATAAACAAATTAAACATGACAGTGCTCAGGATCTTCTGGTAAAGTCTTTTTAATAAGATATAACTTAAGTAAATGTTTTAAACATATTTCCCTGAGTCCAAATAAATTGTTGGCATAGAAACAATTACAGCTTATAAATGTAACAATTTAACAGAACCTTTGATAAGCTACAGCATAGGAACGATCAACAACACTGGTACATCAACATGGTTAAAAAAATTATATTAGTTAAACATTTACATTATTTTAACAAATGTGATCCAGAGTGTCAGTCTGATGACACACCCACAAACATGCAGGGATGGTAAAGGACAAAAAAAAGTACTGTTAAAAACTGGCCAGCGAAAGTCTGAATTTGATTAAAAGTCTTGGACGGCACAGTGGCTCAGTGGTTAGCATGGTAGCCTCTCAGCTCTAAAGATCCAGGTTTGAATCCCAATCTGAGTGAGTTTACATGTTGCCCCCGTGTCCGCTTGTGTTTCCTACAGGTTGTCTGGTTTCCTCCCACAGTCCAAAAACATGAATTCATGGATTTAAAGCTCGACATTGCCCCATACAGTCTGTCTGTGTGTGTGAGTTTGCCCAGTGATAAATGAATGGGAATGGGATACCCCCTTCCCCGCTACCCTATTAGATGAACAAGTGGAAGATAATGAAGGAATGAATGCATAAAAGTCCTTGGAGAGAACAGAAATCTGCTGTTGGAAAAATAAAACCTGCTTGTATTTAAAAGTTTAAGCAAGCTGCAAGAAGCTTACAGATAACTATGAGGATGTTTGAATCATCCATCCATCCATCCATTACCCTTTGCCTTTTTCTAGGGTTGGGCATTGTTCCCCATGCTCATCTAGGGAAGAACGTTTGGGTGCTGCGCAGACACACAGGGCAACAATCTACCGCTGGGCACACTCAGACTCAGCCACACGGACAAACACACACTATATAGGGCAATTTAGAATATTGAATTTACCTTGAGGGCGGCACGGTGGCTTAGTGGTTAGCACATTCACCTCTAAGGACTAGGGATTCCCAGTTCGAATTTTGGAGTTTCCATGTTCTCCCCATGTCTGTGTGGGTTTCCTCCGGGTTCCTCCCACAGTCCAAAAACATGGATCAAGTCAATGGAATTCTCCAAATTGCCCCATATAGAGTGTGTTTGTGTGAGTGAGTGTGTGCCCAGCGATGGATTGGTGCCCTGTCCTGGGTATATCTGCCCAGCGCCCCAGATGTTCTTCCCTGGATGGGCATGGGGAACCCCCCCGCGACCCTAATAGAGGATAAAGTGAAAGATAATGAATGGATTTTCTCTTGAATCCCTGTTTTTGGACAATAGAAGGAACACTAAGCCTCCGTTCCGCCCGGTTTAATCACATATTTGCTGAATATCGCCATCTGTTGTACAGAGGGGCGGCACGGTGGCTTAGTGGTTAGCACGTTCTCCTCTCAGCGCTAGGGATTCCCGGTTCGAATCCCCATCTGGGTGGAGTTTCCATGTTCTTCCCGTGTCTGTGTGGGTTTCCTCCGGGTTCTCCGGTTTCCTCCCACAGTCCAAAAACATGGATCAAGTGAAATGAATTCTTAAAATTGCCCTATATAGAGTATGTCTGTCTGAGTGAGTGTGTGATGAATTGGCGCCCTGTCCTGGGTCTGTCTGCCCAGCGCCTGAGACGTTCTCCCCTGGATGGACATGGGGAACCCCACCGCGACCCTAATAGAGGATAAAGCGGGAGAGAATGATGTTGAGTGTTTCTGCCCCCTCACCCCCCTGTTTTAGGTGAGAATGGTCCGTTCCGTTACCATAACGCTGGCTCAAGCTTCTCCCGCTGTAAGGCCAGCTCGAGCTCTTTAATAGTTTGTTGTTCTTGATTAGCCTCGCGCTGAACTTTTACACACAAACGTTGCGTTTGCAAGTTATTCAAAAGGTAACTGGCGCTCATACTCTGTACTCGCAGCTTAGAATGCGTACGGTAACTTTTTCCTGTTAGGTTTAGTCTTTCTGCGCTGGTTGAGTTTGTAGGAGAAGTTTCGGTCGTTAGCATGGTGGCGTGTTAGCTCACTGAAGCTAACGGAGACTCTCAGCACATCACAGGCAGTAAGCAACAGGTCGATGCGGCGCTGCGCTCCTTCTGCTGCTTTTTAAGCTTCAGTGCTCGGACTCTGCGTTCAAAACACACAGAAATGACCACAAGCGCTTTTAACTGGGTTCTTAAATATTGGAATACAGCCCCTGATCTGTTTCATCATCAGAACAGCAACTTAATCTGCAAGTGATGAATGGATTCCAGTATTCCTTTATTTGGTCATGGAGAAAAGAGAGGTAACTACCTGAATTTGTTTAGCACAACATCTCAACTCATCAGACTTGATTTATACTTAATTTATATTTATACTCTTAGGGCACATCAGAAAATAAGATAAGATACCTTTTATTGTCATTGCACATGTGCAACGAAATTTGAGCAGCAATCTTAGGTGCAAACTACAGTGTAAACAAAAGAATAAGAAGTTTTTAAAAAATTATATATATATATATATATGTATATATATATATATATATATATATGTCTTTGTCATTAATATTGCACATAGGTTATTGCACATAAAATCCAACATCCTATGATTAGATTTGTAATAACTGTCATGCAAAGACCTAATTTTCTCATCCATCTTAATCTGAGTGTCTTATTCCATCCGTCCATCCATTATCTTCCGTTGTATCCTATATTAGAGTCGCGGGGGGTTCTCCATGCCCATCCAGGGGAGAACGTTTTGGGTGCTCGGCAGATACACCCTGGACAGGGCGCCTATTCATTACTAGGCACTCACACACAAAAACACTCTATATGGGGCCATTTGAAGAATTCAATTGACCTTGATCCATGTTTTTGGACTGTGGGAGGAAAACAGAAAACCCGGAGGAAACCCACATGGACACGGGAAGAACATGGAAACTCCACACAGATTTGAATTCGAACCGGGAATGCCTAGCACTGAGAGGTGAATGTGCTAACCACTAACCTACCGTGCCGTTCTCATCTTATTCTTTTACTATATTTATTGTGGTTGAATGCATTTGGTTTTTATATAATTAATCCACAAGGCAAAAATATGTTTTGTAATAATGTTATGATCAGTGTTGAAAAATCTCTACTACATTACTAAATGTATTGCTCTGAATAAGTTATTAAGTTATTACTATGAAGTTGCTGCTCCACAGTTTAAACCAATAAGTGGATTTTTTATTTTAGTGCATCATAAGCCTAATATTCTGTTGATGTGTCAGGAGCTTTATTTTGTTCATATAGGAAAACACAGAGCTACTGGAGCTCTGTGTGCGCTTGGAGAAGGATGGTGTGCCCCTCGAAGCCTCGCCACACCAGCGCCAGTGCCACTTGTGGCGCCTTCTCAAGTGTGCTGAAGGCAGTCTGTCCTCTACAATGGAGGAACTGCAGACTGTCCGAACACAGCAGGCCAGCGAGATGAGAGAGGTGAGCCACCAGATGGTAAACACAGGGACTCACTAAAGACCATGACTAATGATCTCCATCCTCCATTAACATTTTATTATACCATTCAGTCTCAGAGCTCATAAAAGCTGTTAACTGCCACATGCTGCTAGTAATTAATATTGTTTTATTCTGTATTAATTACCACTATTGGTTTTGTAATTTTTCTACTGTTTGTTAGTGGAGCAAAGTCAGTTGCAAGAAATGTAAATGAATGTTTATGTAGGTGGAGAATTATGTGGAGCACATTCGAAACATGTTGGAGGAGCGCGAATGTATTACAGCTGAATACGAACGAGACAATGAGGAGCTCCGCACTGAACTTACACAGTTAAAGAACCAGCAAGGTAAAAGTGATCATAATGTCATAGTATGGCCAGTATTATCATCGCATCATTTTATGTGATTTGAATATTAGTGAGGATTTCCATAAATAAATACATGCAAAACTTCACCAATAACTAACCAGTGAGCCAATACATCAGGGGCCCCTTAAACAAAGTTCTTATGAAGATTTTCTAAAATTTCTAGTTACAAAAGCATGGGGAAAAAAAAAAAAAAACTTTGTTACAGTGGTTTTTAGCTGATCACCAAGTCTGATACACTAAATGTTTGCTTAAAAAATAACTCACACCAAAACAAAAGTGCATTGAATGATATTATAAGACATGACATTGCTTTGTTTAAATTGTACTAAAAGGAACATTAAGACGAGGAATAACAGCACAAGGAAAAACTACATAAACTCTTAATGCAGCCTATTTGTGCAAGATTATACAAATCTCATAAAATAGTTTTTTTTTTTATCATAAGTAATGTATTATTTATGTTTTAACAAGTATAAGGCATTTATAATAACTGGTTTTAATAGAGTATAAATGCAGTAAAAGTGCATATGTATTTGTATGCTGTGCTCTAGGTCTTCATTAGTACATTGTTTAACTTGTGTTTTTTCAGTACCTGACTTATAAATTGTCACACCAAACTGTCAACAAAGACCGTATTACAGATAACTTTATGTACTGCTAAGTTTTGGACATTGAGTGTTATTCTTAAATAGTAGTATTTTTGTTAAGTGTATGTGAACAGAGAGAAAAAAACAATACTTTTTAGGAATTTTTCTCCTGATAATCACAACCTGTACTTAATGAATGGGTTTTCCAGAGTGCCAGTGTAAAGAGGTGACTGAGATGCTGGAGCAGGAGGGCTTAGCTGAGATCAGTCACAGCAGTTCCAGTGAACAGGTGGCTTATCTGTTGGTGGAGAGAGTCACTCTGCTAGAAAGGCTAGAGGCTGCAGAGAGGAAGCTCGACACTCAGACTCTGACAGGAAACCTTAGAGAGGTTCATTTGCAGGTGCTGCATTACATACACAATGCAATGTTAAAAGTGCAAAGTTAAAACAATTTGTTTATATTGTTTTAAATATAATAAATGTTTTCCTATTATTATACATTTGATAATTAATCCAGAATTATGCTCTTGATGGGCACCTGCCATCTACCTATTCATGCAATTAATTAGTTGGCCAATCAAGTAATCCTTCAGGTTAATATTTCTAGAGATGTTTAACCTTGGCATGATTATTGGCAGATTTTGGACTGATATTATTGTTACCTGGATTTTTCATGAAAGTCTTTAACTTTAAAAGGTTTAACTAACTAAAACCAGCAAATCTCACTTCTGCTACTGAGGTAGTCTTGTTCATAAGAAAATTTAATGAATAATGGCCAACTGTATTAAAACTAATAAAGGTGTTGTTAACTTATCACCTGATCTTTATTGTATTGTAAATAAGTAATTACTTTACCGGAATCTTCTTTCAATATCATTACATAATCTGACTTTATACTGTTTCTTTGTAATGTTTTAACTTAATGCCTTTTACTAATTCATTAGAATTTAAAACAGGTTGTTGAAACCCTTAGAATATACATTATCGTGTGGTTTGAATTCCCTATTGTTGATATGATGTTGTTGCTTAGCATTTTTGTGGTCAGCCCAAGACTGAAAGCTTTGTTATAACCATGATTCTATCAACAAAGCAACAGTTTAGAATGTCATTTGTACACTACAGTATAATATAGGTTTAAATACAACTAAGACTATATATTTTTAAAAATTGTATTATTGTTAAATAATGACAGGTTTAAAATTAGATGTACATTTAGTTGTGTAAGCAGTTAATCGTAAAGTTTATATATTTCATTTTATCTTAAAAATATGTTGCATTGGTGCATAGATACTTACAGTGCCTTGCGAAAGTATTCACCCCCTTTACATTTTTCACATTTTGTTACCTCACAACCTGGAATTCAAAGGGAATATTTGAGGGTCTGCATCATTTAATTTACAGACCATGCCTACAACTTTCAACATTTAACATTTTTTTTTATTGTGAAGCAAACAACAAATAGGACAAAATAACTGAAAAAATCACTGTGCATAACTATTCACCCCCGTAAGTAAGTACTTTGTAGAGCCACCTTTTGCAGCAATTACAGCTGCAACTCGCTTTGGATAAGTCTTTATGAGCTTGCCACTGGAATTTTTGCCTATTCCTCATGGCAAAACTGCTCCAGCTCCTTCAAGTTAGATGGTTTCCGTTGGTGAACAGCAATCTTAAAGTCTGACCACAGATTCTCAATTGGATTAAGGTCTGGGCTTTGACTAAGCCATTCCAATATGTTTACACGTTTCCTCTTAAACCACTCAAGTGTTGCTTTAGCAGTATGCTTTGGATCATTGTCCTGTTGGAAGGTAAATCTCCGCCCTAGTCTCAGATCACTGACAGACATAAACAGGTTTTGCTCAAGAATATCCCTGTATTTAGCACCATCCATCTTCCCCTCGACTCGGACCAGTTTTCCACTCCCTGTTGCTGAGAAACATCCCCACAGAATGATGCTTCCACCATCATGTTTCATTGTGGGGATGGTGTTCTTGGGGTGATGAGATGTGTTGGGTTTGCGCCAGACATAGCGTTTTCCTTGGTGGCCAAAAAGTTAAATAATGGTCTCATCTGACCACAGTACCTTCCTCCATACAGTTTGGAAGTCTGCCACATGCCTTTTTGCAAACTTAAAACGAGCCTTCCTATTTTTGCCTGTAAGTAAAGTTTTTTTTCTGGCCACTCTTCCATAAAGCCCAGCTCCATGGAGTGTACGGCTTATTGTGGTCATATGGACAGATACTCCAGTCTCTGCTTGGGAACTCTGCAGCTCCTTCAGGGTTACCTTTGGTCTCTGTGCTGCCTCTCTGATTAATACCCTCCTTGACAGGGCTGAGAGTTTTGGTGGGCGGCCCTCTCTTGGCAGGTTTGTTGTGGTACCATGTTCTTTCCATTTGATGATGGTGGATTTGATTCTGCTCCGAGGGATAATCAGAGATTTGGATATTTTTTTATAACCCAACCCTGACTTATACTTCTCTACAACTTTATCCCTGACTTGCTTGGAGAGCTCCTTGGTCTTCATGGTGTTGTTTGGTTAGCTTAATGGTGTTGCAGCCTCTGGGGCCTTCAGAAAAGGTGTGTATATACTGACAGATCATGTGACACTTAGATTGCACACAGGTGGCCTTCATTTCACTAAGCCTGTGACTTCTGAAGGTAATTGGTTGCACCAGAACTTTTTAGGGGCTTAATAACAAAGGGGGTGAATACATATGCACATGCCAATTTTCAGTTTTTTATTTTCATATTCTTTATATACATATATTTTTTTTCTCATTTCACTTCTAAAACTTAGACTATTCTGTGCAGATGCATCACATTCAATTCAGATAAAAAAAAAAAAACATACAGGTTGTAATGTAGTAAAATAGGGAAAAATCCAAGGGGGTGAATACTTTTGCAAGGCACTGTATATATGTGAACTAAAACCTGTTTAAAAATAGCCAGGTAGCATCATTAGTATAGCATCATTTTACTTACACCTGTCTGACTGCTCTCTTAATGGGAATCAGGAGGAGCTAGACCATGTCCGGCACACACTGGAGCAGGAGCTCAGGCAGCAAAGGGAAATGATGCGGCTCACTAAGGAGAGCATGAGCAAGGTGAGCGTGTCCAGTAGTCATTTACTGCACTTAAACAGAACATTAATGACAAATGTGTTTTTGTTGTTTCCAAACAGAATTTAGACCCTGTAAGCCATTGTTAATGTTTTATCCCCTCCGTGCGCTGTGACTTTACATTCCCTGATTTTATATCCTGCCATCCCAAGGGAAAAGACCCTACCACTCCGAGCTCCTGGATGAAGCTTTTTGGTGTGCACAAGGCATCACATGGAACACAGAGCCTTTTTCCTGTATGTTTTCTTTCCTTGTGTTAGCATGATTCTCACTGTTTGGATGAGACATAAGAGAAATTCTTTTTTAATATGGTTTACTGCATATAAAGTGTCAGTGAGCTTTGTACTTTTTTCTATACAGTGTCCTAGATCAAAACACAAGCTGAATGGAAATGCAGCTTCTGGCATGGTCTTACTAATATTGCACTGTCCTCATGTAGAGCTGAGCGATATTAGCTTCTTGTTGTAAATATAGTATTTAATGTATATTAACTACAAATCTAATACGAAAGTGGCTAAATAGTTATGGGAAATTAAATCAGAACTACCAGCCTGTTATTCCTTTATATTATTTTTGCAAGAGAGAAAATCATTTGGGAATGATTATTATTGTTGTTATTCCAGATTCTGTGCAACATTGTAAATAGATTTAAAATCATAATGCTAAGGCGGCACGGTGGCTTAGTGGTTAGCACGTTCGCCTCTCAGCACTAGGGATTCCCGGTTCGAATCCCCATCTGGGTGGAGTTTCCATGTTCTCTCCGTGTCTGCGTGGGTTTCCTCCGGGTTCTCCGGTTTCCAAAAACATGGATCAAGTCAATTGAATTCTCCAAATTGCCCCATATAGAGTTTGTGTGAGTGAGTGAGTGTGTGCCCAGCGATAGATTGGCGCCCTGTCCTGGGTCTGTCTGCCCAGTGCCCGAAACGTTCTCCACTGGATGGGCATGGGGAACCCCACCGCAACCCTAATATAGGATAAAGCGGGAGATAATGAATGAATGAATCATAATGCTAATCATTTTTTTTAAAACCACAATTAAAAATCTTGTGAACTGAACAAGCATGTACACATAACAGTCCATCTGTTAACCAGTGCTGTTCTGTAATTCTTCACTAGTAATCTTTTTTTCTGTACCGACATGATCACCCTGGTGACTACCATTTTATTTTTTATTTTATGTATATTTTTAAATGTTCAGATGAATGTAACTTTCTGTCAATGATGCCACCCACCTGCCACAGTGAGTTAAGCACTTCTTCTATTATTGTTTCTATGATAACACAATAATGTTAACCAATAGGCAATATCTCATTTGTGTAGTTATGGTTTAAGTTATGGTTACTTTGCAACCTAATGTGACCTCAGTAACTGCTTCACAGTGAATCTGATAAGTTGAATGAGGTGACTAGAACACCTTTGAATCCTTAGTCTTATAATGACCAAATCAGAGGCTTCCTTCTTTTGTGGATAAGAATATATTCGGGCTCCTCAACTCTGAAACATTTAGCAGTGTTTTGCATTTAAACTGCATTGTAATTGATAGTAATGCTACTTGTTATTGAACAAACCAAAAAAAAAAAAAGTAAGAAATCACCATTACTGTGGAATTATTAAAAGTGTTGTAAATCTGGGTTGCAGCTTTGCTGTACGACACTTATAACATATTAGGTTATTTTCTATTCAATCTCCTGCAAAAGACCTGTGGTTGCCCCCCCCCCCCTCTTTGAGAACCATTAAATACCTTAATACATATAAATACATTAAATTAATGTGTTTAGTTTCATGCTGTGTGCTTTGCCTTAGTCTAAAGTGTTGAAAAATCCACAGTTACTTACTTTGCACTATATTATCGCCCAGCTCTGTTGTCACATCTAACCACGGTTTAAAAGAATTCTAACCAGAGGATGTTTTTCATGTAATGGTTCTAATTATTGAATGTGTCTGTCTTCAAAAGTTTTGTTTAAACAAAACAAAGCATGTCACGCTCTTGGCTTCACTGCTCTCTATGACAGCTGCATGGTGTTCGCACAGGTTCTGCCAGCAATTCTTGAGCTCAGGACACAGCTTTATATGTTTGTTTTTATTTATTTAGGCACAGAATGATGAACTGGAGCAGGAGCGTACTGAAAGAAAAAAATTGCAACGGGATTTAGAGGAAGCATCCTCCAGGCTCACCATGGCTCATAAAGAGATTCGTCGCCTCACTGACGAGCTAGATTTGTCTCAGATAGACCAGGGTAAGTAAACTGCTGAATGGAGTAAGTGTTTTTTATCTGTGTGGTTACTAATATGTTATGTCTTGCATTATTATTTGTTCTTTAGGTTCAGGCATGCGAACAACTGGAGAGGAGGTGGCGCTGCTAAAACAGGAAGTTGAACAGCTAAAACATTGTGGTATGTCCATCCATCTATTATCTTCTTCTTTATCCTCTATTAGGATCGCGGTGGGGTTCCCCGTGTCCATCCAGGGGAGAACATTTCGGGCGCTGGGCAGATACACTCAGGACAGGGCACCAATCTATCGCTGGGCACACACTCTATATGGGGCAATTTGAAGAACTCAATTGACTTGATCCATGTTTTTGGACTGTGGGAGGAAACCGGAGAACCCAGAGGAAACCCACGCGGACACGGGGAGAACATGGAAACTCCACCCAGATAGGGATTAGAACCGGGAATTCCTAGCGCTGAGAGGCGAACATGCTAACCACTAAGCCATCATGCTGCCCATTGTGGAATGTCATTGCTTTAAAAAATGCAATCAATTTATACTATGGTAAATGACCCACTGTATTAATACTCTTTTATTATATTATATTTTTTATTATCTCATTTCACTATCTACTGCTAAACCCTATACTAGGGTCGTGGGTGGATTCCCTATTCCATTCAGGGGACAACATTTTGGGTGTTGAGAAGACAAACCCAGGAAAGGGCGCCAGTCCATCACTGGGAACACTCACTCATCTGCATGATTATAAACACTCAAAAATCATGCCACTCAGATTTACTCTATTTAAAGCAGTTAATTAACCTTGAATCCATGTTGTTAAACTGAAAACTGAAGAACCCAGAGAAAACCCATATTCCAATCAGGAAAACTTGAAAATCCCACTCAGATCGGGATTCATACCTGGATCCCTAGCATAGAGACGCGAACGTACTAACTACTGAGCCACTGTGTCGCCCATTTTAATATACATATGTAATATTTAAACTGTTGTTGTTTGGCAGATGTGATGGAACTACAGAGGGCCAAGGACCACAATGAAAGGCTTGACAAAGAGATCCGTGCTCTAAGGGACAGAGTGCGCTCTTTGGATGCCGAGAGAAAGACTCTAATAAAAATGGTAGGATTTAATATTTTACAGATTTGTATTACAACTTAAAAAGTTGTTTTTAACCTCCTTATGAATACACGTTGAAATGAAATAATTAGGTCATTCTCAGTTACATACAGGATGGACACTTACTGTAATGTTTTATTTTCACAGATTGAAAATTTTAAAATTCAGTCTGATTGCGGAAGTCGTCTTGAGACAGAGAATGATCCCTCTCAGCCTGTTCAGGTAACTCATCAGTACAAGCTACAAATACAGAGCTACAATTCTTTAGTTAATATCTGTAACTGCATCTCCAAAAAAACATATTTACATGTTATTTTCAGATATTTATTTGTTTCTATTTAAATTTTAATCTGTCATCTCCATCAAGGTGTGACCCCCAGTTAAATTCTGTTATTCTGTTATTATAAACAACTGCATTTAGCTATTAACAATCTAGACAGAGAAACCAATGAATGTGATCTGTAAGTGTAAAACTATAGAAGTGAGAGTGTTTAACTGGACAATAATGTATGATGTCTTTATAATAAAATGGCTTATGAGTGTATGTATGTATATTGTAATTGTATTAATCTTGTACTAATCTTGATGTAAATTTACTTGTCAAATTAAGGTTGTGATAAAAAAAAAACACACAAAAAAACTTTATTTTTATAAAACCTGTTTCTTACAAGTTGTTTCTTGTTTGTACTAGGCTGGTGGAAACCACCCTATTTGCTCAGAAACAACAATTACTGGAGAAAAAGGCGATATTCATAAAAGGCAACTTTTTTTCATCTTTTAATTGCTGCAAACGTATTGATTGGTTAATTTACCGTGGGGTAAGCTGCAGATGTGTATTTGGATACAGGTGTCGGCAGGAGTCAGAGGATAAAGACTGCCGTCTGCGAGAATTGATGAGGAAGCTGCAGAAGCAACAGCAGCAGCATGAGGAGCTGGTGGAGAGGAATGAGGAGCTGGAGGCGATGTTGGGGGAGATGCAGAACAGAGCTAAACTAGAACAAGACTGTCATGAGCGGGAACTGGATATCTTGCAACAAAAGGTCAGTGAGGTCCATCTGGTGGCTTACACTGCTAATTACCTTAAATGGGTTATGGAATAGGGCGGCACGGTGGCTTGGTGGTTTAGCACGTTCTCCTCAGCGCTAAGGATTCCCGGTTCCAATCCCAATCTGGTTTTCCGTGTTCTCCCCGTGTCCATGTGGGTTTTCTCCGGGTTCTCCGGTTTCCTCCCACAGTCCAAAAACATGGATTAAGGTGAATTGAATTCTTCAAATTGCTCCATATAGAGTGTGTTTGTGTGAGTGTGTGTGTGCCCAGTGATAGATTGGCGCCCTGTCCTGGGTGTATCTGCCCAGCGGCCAAGATGTTCTGCCCTGGATGGACATGGGGAACCCCACCGCGACCCTAGTGGAGGATAAAATGGAAGCTAATGGATGGATGGGTAATGTGATACCTTAAATTTAAATGAGTTTATCAGCTTTGCTGACCGCTGTCAAGTTTTGCCTTTAAATAAAAAAGGCTTTCCTTCGGGTTCTCCGGTTTCCTCCCACAGTCCAAAAACATGGAACTAGTCAATTGAATTCTCCAAATTGCCCATATAGAGTGTGTATACGAGCATGTCTGTGTGAGTGAGTGTGTGCCCACAGATAGATTGGCGCCCTGTCCTGGGTGTATCTGCCCAGAGCCCGAAACGTTCTCCCCTGTATGGGCATGGGGAACCCCACTGCGACCCTAATAGAGGATAAAGCGGAAGATAATGGATGAATTAATAATTTTGTAACCTTTCTAGATTTCAAATTTGGAAGTGGAGCTCAATGTGAGGAAACCTGTGAAAAATCATGATCAAACAAGGTCAGAGGTAGGTGCTTTTCAGCTGGATGTAGGGGTTACATGAATTTACACAACATCTCTACATTTAACATCACAACATGTACATTTAACTAAAAAAAGTACAGAAAAATACAAATAAAACAAAAATGACATTTAGGGCAAAATAACAAAATTAGAATTATATATATGAATTACAAACAGGTAAACATATAAACTTAGAAATTTGGCTGATGTTATATATAGTTCCATTTGCTGTCTTTAAGCATCTATAGCCACATATTTACATTGTGATTATATAAATTTTATTTAAAGCTTAAAGATGGTGTTGAAGAAAGACTGATATTTCTCGAGTCTCGTCTTGCTGAAGAGAAAGACTGGCGAAAACGATTAGAAGTTGATTTGTCAGTGGCCCAGTCCTCCCTTAAAAAAGAGAGACAGGTAACTTGCTTACAGCTGCCATGGATAAGGAAGAAAGCAAATCTGTTAATACGTAATAGTTTTATTATTTAACATGCAGTTTATATGTGTGTATTTCATCACATGGGAATGACCCAGATTGTTTTTTAATGTCCAGGCATCACTCAGAGAGCATGAAGAGCTGAAACATTCACGCATTGAGGTACAGCGTTTACAAGCTTTGTGTCAGCAAGAGAAATGTCTGAACCAGAGTGTGGCTCAGATCAAGACGGAAAAAGCTATTTTAGAAGAAAAGGTATTGAGATATTATCCATTTTCTAAACTGTTTATTCAAACTGGGGTTGCTGAAATGTTGGAGTACTTATTGGGCAAAAAGGTGAAAAAGGCTTGAATCAGCAAGATTTGAGAGCAGCAAGCAATGCAGTGCAGTAGTTGAGATAGGAGAGGTTCTGCAGAACTTGTTTTAATAGTTCAGGCTGACAAATCCTGATGTTTTCTTTAAAAAAACGTATGTAACTGAAAAACCCCAATATGAATTAAACACATTTTATACATTATATTTAGGTGAACATGTGAATATTGTCTTTTAGGTAGCCCAATTGGAACGTGCTCAAACACGACTTCAGAGCCACCGGGCACAGCAGACAGAGGGCAGCAGAGCACAGGAGGATCTAAGGCAGAGCAGGGAGCAAGTGATGGAGCTTAATGGTTTAGTTGAGCAGCTTCGCACTGAGCTGTCTAAACTAGAGAAAGACCACAGCTCACTGAGGTAAGCAGCATTTCAGAATATAAGTCTCTATTTCACCAGGACTATATGAACATTTGAAATATTCAGGTGGCTTTTTAGGACTTTATTTCATGGTGACTTTATAATTCAAATATGGAAATTTCAAGTGTTTGGTCACACATGAAACAAAGTCAGAATGTTGCAGCCATGTTAGGATTATGTTATTATCTTTTGAATAAAATCCCATGGTAAACTGGACACTCTGCAATTATTTGTGTTAGGGATGAGATGGTGGAGAAGCGCAGAGAGGTGATGGAGCTGCAGGCTGAGCTGAGCGTTAGAGCACAGGAACAGCTGCAGGCTGAGGGACAAACTGAGAGACTTGGTCTAGAACTGCAACTCGTAAAGGAACATCTTTCGACCAGGCCTGACCGAAAGCTTGACCCTAATGAGGAGCTCAACCAGGTAAGACTCTTATCCCACAATCTGAGTTTAAATACATGTCTCATTTCATCTCTGCTTTAAAAATACTGCAACATAGCATACTGGTTGGCTGAGTTTTCCTTCAGTGTACCGTCCAAACTATACACAGCTGGGGGGGGGGGGGGGGGGGGGGGGGGGGGGGGGGGGGGGGGGGGGGGGGGGGGGGGGGGGGGGGGGGGGGGGGGGGGGGGGGGGGGGGGGGGGGGGGGGGGGGGGGGGGGGGGGGGGGGGGGGGGGTTCCCCCCCCCATGCCCATACAGGGGAGAACGTCTCAGGCGCTGGACAGATACACCCAGGACAGGGCGCCAATCTATCACTGGGAACACACTCACTCACACAAACACACTCTATATGGGGCAATTTGTAGAATTCAATTGACTTGATCCATGTTTTTGGACTGTGGGAGGAAACCTGAGAACCTGGAGGAAACCCACACAGACACAGGGAGAACATGGAAACTCCACCCAGATTGGAATTCGAACCGGGAATCCCTAGTTCTGAGAGAAGAACATGCTAACCACTAAGCCACCGTGCCACCCCAGTAAATAGTCTTTAGTATTAAATTGTTTTGCAACCTCAATGCTCATTTCTTCTCAGAGACATTTTTCATCAGTAATTACGGCTTATAAAGGTTAATAAACTGATGAGAATGGAATGGAATAATTTAATGTACAGTGACTAATTCATCCAGATAAAATTCAGTGGCTGATTCTAAAGTCTGAATTTAGATATCCTACCACTCGTGACATAATTAAATGGTTTGTTGTTTCCTTAGGCTCAAGATTCGGTGCTTCAGCAGAAGGCAGAGGAGAATAAGCAGTTAAAGCAGGACCTACAAAGAACACAAAATCTCTTCACGTCAGCTGAACGAGAGCTGCGTTACGAGAGAGAGAAAAATCTTGACCTTAAAAGATATAATGCACTTTTAGAACAAGAGAAAATGAAGGTGACTTTTAAAAACTAACACACAGCATTAAACAGAGGTGCATTAAACTGTGACTTTGATTTCACATTTTCACTACTTAGTTTTTGGGTAATGGTGAAAATAAAAGTTATTAACATCTTGTGAAATGCTTGCTTTATATATTTGGCTGCTGGACTACAGGCACTAAATATTTACTGTAGTTTATGCAGTTTTTTTTATTGTTTGCAACAATATTAAACTTGAGAGGTGACATCTCTGTGTGTGCTTCTGTGATTTTTATTTTTAGCTATGTGCAGAGCTGAAGCAAACTCAGGTGAAACTGTCCCACATAGAGTCCAGTGCAACAACAAAGGCAGCGGATCTGGAGGAGCTGCAGCAGAAAACACGGGATCTGGAGCTTCAGCTGGCCAGAAGCAACCAGAACACACAGAGCTGCAATAGCCTTAAAGAGGAGCTTAATGCTGAAAGAGCACGAGTTATTGCAGCAGATAAGAAGGTTAGTAATGGAAGATGATCAGTCACAGGTCTGAAAGTTACTGTTTACCATGTGTAAAATATGAGAGAAATGTAAACTAATCACTTTCATGTTAATTTACTTGTCCTAATTGTCGCAGAGGAAATGGAGCCTATCCCAGTGTGGATTTAGCGATAGACAGGGAAACTGTCAATTGTCAGTTCTCAAAGTGTCAATTAATTGAACTGCAATAACAGAAAAACACATTCTTATTCAGATAAGACTTCATATCATGAATAAACTTGTCATATATATATATATATATATATATATATATATATATATATATATATATATATATATATATATATTTATATACACACACACACACACACACACACACACACACACACACATATATATATATATATATATGACAAGTTTGTATATATATAGAGCGAGACCGAGAGAGAGAGACCGACTGTTGAAGGAAACCTACACAGACATGAAGAGAACAAACAACTCCACATAGAATTTACTGAAGTTACTTATTATACCAGAGATGATTTAGCCAAGTAGCAACACAATCACTCTCCATGCCGCAGTGTTGTACTGTACATGTTTGACCTTTTGATGTTACATGGAACTTGTGAGATGACAAATAGCATGTTTGTATGCAGGCATTAGAGCTTCAACAGCAACTGAAGAATGCTCAACATCAGCTGCGTCTGGAAGAAGCTAAAGCTGGAGAGACCAACAAACTAGAAAGAGACAGCAGAGACTTGTCTGATAACCTGTCCTGCCTCCGTGCAAAGCTGCAGGAGGAGAAGCTACAGAGGTATCAAAATCTCAATGCTCAAAATCTCAAAGCTCAATGAAAGGTTTTCTATATTTTTGCACAAATTTGACCTAATACCTTATATAACAAGCCTTAAAGTTAGACAACCAGATCAAACAAATTTCTAAAACTTCTCAAAAATATCACAGAGGAACATCAAAAAAGAGATATTGATGCTCAACAGGTTAAAACGTTTCCATCCAAAAAGTTTGGCTGTCACACATCTACCACTCTATCATTATACTGCTCCAGAAATGGCTAACCAACAACATTCACTCTATGAGTAAGATGTGTATTAATATGTGATGACACAAAGAAACCCAAGGCTTCATTGGTTAATTCTAAGGCCTATGAGTAAACAACACTGGACAACAATGGTGTGCCTGGCGGGGTAACGAAACAAAATCCACTGCCATTGAAAAAAAACAACATTGCTGCCTATTTGCAGTTGGTTTAAGAGAACATAAACAAGCCAAGTTGTTTTGTGATCTATCTTACCTACTGTGATTACACACAGAGGAATTTCCCCTCCACATTCAACCCATCTGTGCAGTGAAACACACACATATACACACACTGGTATAGTAAGCACAAGTTCCCGGAGTGGTGCGCAGCCCTGTACACAGCGCCTGGGTTGACAGCTGGGGTTAGGAGTTTTGCTTAAGGCCACTTCAGCCATGGCACTTGGTGGGAGCGGGGACCTTCAGGTTACAAGACTGGTTCTTTAAACCACAAGCCTATGTGATGCATAGTGTTTTTAGTGTTATGATATGGACCTGTTTTTACATTAAGTCCAGAACAGCTTGGATGGAACAATGAATGCAGGGAGATTTATAGCAGAAATATCAGGACACAGTGTAGACTTGTACGCAATCTCCGGAAGTCAGCACCACTTTTTAAACTTTTAGTCTTTACCTGAACCGGTGTGTCTTATATGTTTACAGGAGTTTAGTGGAGCAGAGGGAAGAAGACTTGCAACAGCAGGTTCGCACTCTGCGTATGAATGAAGCGAGTCTGAACCGTGTTAACTCTGAGCATGCACATCGTTCCCAACAGCTGGAGACACATCTGCAGGTCCTGGAAACTGAGCTGAGCTCGACCAGGGAGCAAGTCAGTCTTGGTTTTTTTTCATCAATCTGATATTTGCTTACTCAAAGTTTAATTACCCATGACCACACACACAAACGAAGAAATATTAACATTAAAAACCTGATGCAGTAACCAGACAACACCGAAACTCTTAAATAACATGTCAGAACCTGCAGAGTTCTCTTTTCAGTGGATGGAATTTAGCACTGCTCTCTGATTATTGGGCAGGCAGGCAGGGTGTAACAACACCAGGAACTGCCCCAGTTCAATGAAATGATGGTTACGTAACACATCTTACTTCACAACTAGAAGATTTTATTATTCCTTCAACTCTTTGTTCACTCTTTGGTTCACTTTCCTACCTGGAAAGTGAACCTGGTTAGTTCAATCTCATGCTGTGAGATGAAAGCACTAAAGCACCACTATACCACCAAGCTACCCATCTATAAATAAAGATTTCTGTAAAGTGGTTTATCAACAAAAACTGTTGCATAATCTATTACTGTATAGATGCCATTTACTTTTATATATGTATATTGATGTTTATATTTAATTAAGTACATTAAATTAAATATTACATGTTGCACTTAGATGGTTAAATGCTAACTACATAACATTGGCTCTGTACTTGTACTCTGCACAATGACAAAGTAAAATCTAAACTTTGAGTGCCAGTGTGTTAAATAAAAACAGAATTTAAGTACACTGTTACATTCTGTTCTAATCTGTGAATCCCAATGTAGCATGATCTGTTAGGAATACATTTTCTGAACAGTCTGTTTTGCTTTGCAGCAAAAGCTTAGTCATAAAAACTGCCTCCGGCTTGAGGAAGAACTTGTGTCCAGCCAGCAGGAGACAGAAAAATTGCAAGAGGAGTTACAGCATGTTTTCAATCAGCTGGACGTTAACATCAGGTAAAGGCTCAATAACAAGCTGCTATACCATCAGATCAGTGTTCCTGTAATCATAAGGCTGGGGTAGGATTTTATACAATAAATTTGTGAATATGCTGTTCTTTTGCAGGCGATACAACGAAAAGCACACTTTGCAGAAAAACAAATTGCGCAGAGCTAAGCAGCTGTTCATAAATGTGACTGCCCAGCGAGATGTAAAGATCCAGAAGCTGGAGAGTGACTTAGCTCTAGCACTAAGTCTGTCAGAGAAGGTATGCTTTTTTTTCCTTTTTATTAGCATTAAAATGTAGAAATACTGCATCTAAACACTGACTAACCACTAAAAAATTTACTGGAAAGGAAAAGGACTGGATAAGGACAGTGACCGAGGAGAATGACCAACTGCTGCTCGAGAGGCGAGAGCTGCTGAGAAGAATGACGGAGGCTGAGGAGATGGGAAGCAATGGAATTAGAACAGCAACAGACACACAGCAAAGGTGTGCTTTTTTGTGTTACACTTCTGGGATACACCAAATTTCCATACGTGGAATTATTCAGCTGAAGATGTCCAAGAATTTAAAAAGAAATGTGGGATTGGGCTGAAAAAGTGTAAAAAAAAAAACTGACACTGTTCACATTTAACAATTTAATATGTTATTATTCCACCTTAATCCACCGGAGCATGTTGAAGTTTTTGTGATGTCCTAAAACACAACACATAAAAGCATAATCAATATAAACCACACAAGCATGCATTTAAGGGTCAAGTAAAATACCTTGTTTATTTATTGATTGATTTAAGTAATATGGATATACTGAATTTTTTGGGAGGCGGGGGGTTCAATTATTGTTTCTTCCTTTGCTCAAAATTTGCCTTTCATTTTTTTCCTTTAAAAACAAATACCATATTCATTTAGATTATTCAAGGTATACAATGGTAAAAAATGAAACCCCCCCTGTATGGCTTTGGCCACAACCAGGACAGGGCACCAATCCATCGCTGGGCACACACTTGCTCGTACAGACACACACACAAAAACACACTCTATATGGGGCAATTTGGAGCCTTCAATTTACCTTGACCCATGTTTTTGGAAACCAGAGAACCTGGAGCAAAACCATGCAGACATGAGGAGAACATGGAAACTCCACCCAGATTGGGATTCAAACCGTGAATCCCCAGCGCTGAGAGGCGAACATGCTAACCACTAAGCCACTGTGCTGCCTTTCAAATGTTATTTGAATTTATATTTCAACTAGTTTTAAGAACCCTCTTAAGAGTTGCCTGCGTGTACACACACACACACACACACACACACTCACACAAGGTAGGATATTAGAACATTTCTATCTGATAATGGGGAGGTTGGCACCTCAATAAAACGGGTCCAAAAATTTTTTTTCCCAAATGTACAGAGGTCTTCACTAAAACATTTTATTGGTGTTATTTTTTACCATCAGATGCTTGTTTTCCTCAAGGTTTATCTCAGCCTTTTGATTAAAAATCTCATTTACACATTTATTTGCTTAAACGTTGACATTTTTGGTCTTGCTTCGTTTATGGTGCAAGCATCAATGTGTGCCTTAAGTTGTACCTGAATAGGAATGTTAAAATTTCTATCCTAGGGTCAAAGTCCTGGAAATGGAAAACAAACAGCTTCAAGACAAAGCTCTGAATCTGGTAAATCAAATCGGACTTTTGGAACGTGCACTGAGGAATCTTCAGTTGGTATGTTGTGTGGAATGTTTGAGTTTTCACCCTTTAAATATAGTAAAAAAGTAAAGTAATTAAAAAGTAGTAAAAATATTGTAATTTTTATTTAATTAATAACTGATTTAAGATAACTATATCAAAATTTAGTGACATGTTTTTTACAGGAGGTAGCAAAACTCTTTCCTTCAGGAACACCACCTGATGGCCTGATACAGATGCATCCAAGGTATATTGCACACTCTGTGTGTGTATATATATATATTTGTGTGTGTATATTCATTCATTCATCCATTATCTTCCGCTTTATCCTCTATTAGGGTCGCGGTGGGGTTCCCCCATGCCCATCCAGGGGAGAACGTCTCGGGCGCTGGACAGGGCACCATCGCTGGGCACACACTCACTCACTCAAACACACTCTATATGGGGCAATTTGGAGAACTCAATTGATTTGATCCATGTTTTTGGGCTGTGGGAGGAAACCGGAGAACCCGGAGGAAACCCACGCGGACACGGGGGGAACATGGAAACTCCACCCAGATAGGGATTCGAACCGGGAATCCCTAGCGCTGAGAGGCGAACGTGCTAACCACTAAGCCACCGTGCCGCCCTGTGTGTGTGTGTGTGTGTGTGTGTGTGTGTATATATATATATATATATATATATATATATATATATGTGTGTGTGTGTGTATGTATGTATGTATTTGTGTATATATGTATATGTATTTGTGTATAAATTTATATCATGTGTTTTCTGTTGTGAAATTTTACTGAAGTCCAAAGCTCGGGCTGTGTGATTCTTGGGGACTATTGGATGCCATCTGCAGGGCCAAAGTGGGGGATCATGTGAAAAGCTTGGAGTCTTCTCTCTCTTTGCCGACATCCCAGCCTTCTGAGATTGGCTACTTGAATGTGAGCTCGCCCATGACCCCTAACATTACCCTGGATCAAGAGAACTGCAGTGTTTCCAGTGAAGATGCTTAAAAGAATTTGCCAGAAGACTTCAGTAAGTTTAGACTCTGATTGTCATTGTGTCAAAATTTTCCAGATGGTTTAATCTGAAGTCTGAAACAGATGATGGCTGGTTACAAATCGGTTCACTTGTGACTGATCTGCTTTAACAAGAGATTCTTCCTTGTAAGCACTGTGAGTTTTTTTTTTTTATAAAGTTTTACCAATAATTATCCATCTTAGACAGAGTTAACAAGGTCACATGTAGTTCTTTCCAAATTAAAAGTTAAATCCCAATGACCATGTGTGATATAAACTAGATCTGAAATATAAAATGGGTTCTGAAATGTAAATGAGGTCTTTCTCCAGCTGTGTAAGAATTTGGTTGTTCATTAAATTGGGATTAATCTATATATAGCTCATTATGCAACTGTGCTGTTCATGAGGAAACATTTAAAATTTTATTTTTTGAGACCCATATTGGCGTAAAAGCTGTTTTGTCAATGATATTTTCATTATGTTATTCAGTCTGGGGATATCACAATATATAATATAAAATATCATAGATCATCATTACATTTAAAAAACTTAAATAGCCCTAAATTGCCCTTTTTAAATTCACATACAGTCTTTTAATATAGCTTTGCACAAAGATACATACATATTCAGTAGCATCCATAAAATGCTTCTGAACGTTATCCATTTGTTAATATAATTGATGTGAAAACATATTTTATATATTTTTATGTTCATTCATATGTTTTTTTGCCAACCCTGACTGTTTTAGCCTAATTTTTCTTATCATTTGGTATCTGAATTCAACTCAAGATATATTTCAGTGCATTCCCAGCAAATTGCCTTTCCACCTTTAATAATATATCAGAGGTGACATATTGTAGCTATACATACATGCTTATACATACTATACAATATATAGTTAAAATTATTGTTACTTCAAGTAACTTTAAGTCTTATGAATTCTTGAAAAAAAAATGTGTAAAACTACGGTACAAATGTTACATGCCTTGTAGGTTTTGTTTTATTTTTTATATTTATAATGCTTGAGAGAGAACTTGTACTATGTACATAGACATCAATTTGCTTAAGCACTTTTTAATATTAAACTGTTAATTGTTTACAGTAGGAAAACCACTACATTAATGAAATACAGTAGAAGAAACTTTGAACACCTATCAGATACCATGCTCCTAATGCATAACAAAATAAAACTGACATTGTAATGAACGTACATTCATTTTATATTATCCAGAAGAGTTGGAAATGAGAGGTAGACATGCGGTCATCCCTCACATGTTGGAACAATGGGATTTAAACTTAAACCTTACAGATTTTAGTTAATGTTGAAAAATAGCTGAATGTGAATATTATGAATACAATTAAATCTAAAATAAAATGCATACGATTGTGTATTTGGTTTGGAGTGTGAGCCATGTGGGTGTATGCAACAAATATATACAAAGCATAATTAGGGTCGTCCAACCTTTGACAGACAATTAATTATTGTTTGGAAAAAGCCTTGAAATTTGAATCACCTGATGATAATTAACACGGCCTAACAAACTAATTAAAGTTCAAGACCTTAAAAAGAGTATTCAAGAGTTCTAATCCCCTCATATTTATATACTAATAAACGAGGCCTGTGACCATTAGGTCAAATATGGGGTTTGGAATGTTCTGTATATGTTCTCGTCCTCCATGTTATTGCAGTTTGACTGCGTGCCTATTCTATATTGACTATTATGGTATTTTTTTTTTTTTGTCTGATGACTGAAATGAAATCTACACGGTACATTCGGTTTTTTGTTAGTGCCAGAATCTTAATTGTTAGGTGTGTTAAGTTTAGTCTAAACTAAATTAAGACAACTAGTGTGACAAAAACAATGTAATCACAGTTTCTTTTAATAAAAAACATGTTTTAAGTATTGCACTACAACCTTTTAAACCATGTATCTACAAAATCTGTAGTCTTATTAATGCAGCCTTTTTATTTTAACCAAAATGTTTTTTTTGTGTGTGTTTTACATGCATATAATGAATGACCTGAAGTACACATGTAGTGACCATGTGTGTCACTGTTCAAACAAATTTTACATCAAATATGTATTTTCTTATTAAAGTGATTTTCATAACTGAAAATTTACAAAGGACTGTGGTATCATCTGAATAATAAGCACAATGGACACTCCACTCCATTTTAACACAAATGAAGTCTAAAGTGGTTTTGTGTTCTAGAGAGTGAGACTGAAGTTTCTGAACTGTTACGTTATTAGATTTAAGACTTTTTCATTTTAAATGTTAAGTTAAATCGTATTTTGTCCACATATTTTTGCCCACGTTGACCTTGGGTTTGTTGACTCTTAATCATATACTTTAAACTTCCTTTATGGCATTCGAACAAGGCAATTATATAACAGTCTGGGTTTATTAAACAAGATAGAGATACAAAGTGTTTTGACATTGGAATATTCTAAATTAAATTCATTGTATAGTCTGTGCATAATGAACCAGATCTTGGACACCATAATGCAAGACAAACGCATGACAACATAATTCCTAGACATGTATAATAATGTTTTAGTTAACAGTTAATAACAATTACGGTCCATGCGAAACAAAAAAGATTAACAAGACTACTGAAAACACCAACATGAAGGAAGAAAGTTTAGTGAAAATCATGGTACAAAAATACATGATAAAAATGATGGGTAATAAAAAAAATCAAAACTTACAGAGATCATTATTAATAACTGAAAAAAATACAGATAAACGTACACTATCTAACCTCTGTAGTTTGCGCTATTAATGAATACATGATATACATTATAGTAAATGCACACTTCCCACTGATATAGATTTAGACCAGTAGCCAAATAGGTAAAACGTTCTGGAGTCGTCTATTAAAGTCCCAGTTAGACTGTATTGTTTAAGAGCTTAATGAACGATGACGAATGACAAAAGAAATGAAATCACAATCACATTTTACCAGTCTGCTAAGAGCAATATGTAAAAATAAAAGAAAATGCCTGAAACGCTTTTACTGGGGATTTGATATGTAAACATGCTCGTTTCTTTGTATAGATTTCTACGGACTTTTTGCACACAGAACATTCCTCCAGCAAACACAATCGTTCCAAACATTTAAACACAAAATCTCTTTATTCTAACACTTAATGAGGGTGTTTGCATTGGAATGTTACAGAGCTGATGCTTCAGGTGCGAGTAAAAAAAAAAAACAAAAAACAAAAAAAAAAACCACTGCGTTTATTTTAAGGTGCTCACTGATGTATTTCCAAACCTTTAGTAACTCAAAGTGACATACTCACTCAAGTAAACGTACTTTAAGGAAGCAACAACTTGAGGAAGCAAATTTTGGAAAACCGTAACATCAGTAATAATGAAAACAGGTAATGCTTTGTTAGAGAACATACTTTCTGGCAGTATTTTTTAAAAATCCATTAAGAGCTTAACAAGCGACTGGTGATATAATCAAACAAAAACAAAGCCTGTCTTAGAAATAGCCTTTTAGTTCAAAACTATGCTTTTACAGTGAAGGGGGGGAAAAAAACAGTAATCAAACCACGCCATCAAGATGTGTACAAGAAAACTAATATCTAGATGCAGCATGTAAGCAGTATCTGCACCTTCACTGCAAAACTGTCAGGGACAATAAACTGCATGCAAAATATTTATTACAAAACAACATGATTTCTATAATAGTCAGGGTTAATTATGCAGATATGCAGTTACACTATATGGCCCATAGCATTTGGGAAACCTATCCATCAATCATATGACATGCCTCTCTCTTGCAGCTGTTCGCATCTAACTTTTTTTATCTAAAGAAACCATCTCTTAATGCTTAAGGTTGTACCTTTGTAAAACTTTCTGTGATTGTTCACTGATGCTGGATGATTAGATTTGGATAGCAACAGACAATATAATTCATCTGATGTCAGAATACCTTTCAAATTCATTTTTTTAATCCTTCTTTGGCTAAAGGGAGACTAAAAAATCGTGCTAAAAACTTAATACAAAATTAAATAATTGTCTTTTTTTTTAACCTTATAAACACATTTAATTATTAAATACTAAAGTTTTTTTTTTATAGCAATGACGCTTTTTTTTATGAAAAAAAAACATTCATTTTCGGGAATTCTAATAATTTTCTAATGTTATCAGATTTTTTACACTCAGCTGTTCAATTTTCTACAGGTTTCTTTACAAGTATTTCAATATGAGTTGAAGGCCAGAGATTCAGAATAAGACCAGTTCATTGCTTTTTGTCACCAAAAGCTGTTGCACTTTGTCATTTAATTACATTAATATTGTTATATAAAATAGAAATACATGAACTATTTTAAAAGGTGCAAAGAAAGCATTTTAGAATTTTATCTACAAAATTCTGCACCCATTTGTTTTTTTTAAATAACTAAAGTTTTTTTTTTAAAACAATTGATTGGAGTCATGACTTGAAACACACAATGTTTTGCTGATGATGCGAGGAGCACCTTAATAAGCCAATAACAGACAAAACTAAGCTTATGTACAACATCCAATTCAAAATGTTAGGAAGCAATTGCAAAATTTGGCAACTATTTACACTTTAGTCATTTAAATTCTTGTTTAACACTTTTATAAAAACTATATATGTACAGTAATTCAAAGGGCAAGGATTAAAAAAACATTTAAGCTGGTGAATTAAAATGTCTTTGTCATTTTGAGCTTTTAAATGTGATATTTTTATGAATAACCAAAATAATAACCTAATGTAATTACTTAAACATGGTTCTAATTACAGGATTACTGCTGTTGCTGTATTGCTGTAGAATTAAGTAAAATGGTCATAGAATGTAGACTGCTAACTATTCAAATAATAGCAGAGCAGTAAAATTTTATAATCAGCAATTCTTAAATATTAAGATCAAGTCTTTAATTTAAAAACAAAGGGATTATTGTGTGATTATTTTAACATGCTGTTAAACTGTATTTCACTGTATTATGGCCCCTTTTCATTGTTGTTGCTTATTGATATTGTGGCTAGATATTACTGTATGATGAGTAACAGTTTAAATTTAAGTAAGACATTTTATTTACTGTTCATACAATATATGGACAAAAGTACTGGGACACCAACACATTACATATACATGAGATTTTCAGAAAATCCTATTTTAAATTGGTCCACTGTTCATGGCTACAATAACTTTCCTCTGGGAAGACTTTCTACAAGATATAAAGTGTCTATGAAATCTTTGCCCATCCACCCAAAAGAGCACTTGTGATGTCAGACACTGGTGTTGGACAAATGGGTTTAAACTGTACTTAAATTTGGAAGCATACATTTATCCAAAAAGCTAATACACCTGTAGCAATCGGACAGAATTAAACACTAAGATTTAATGATTAAGATGCGTGTCCCAAAACTTGTGCATATAGTGAATGCTAAAATGCTTATTTTGTGGCTTTTCTTTTTGGTTTCCTGGAAATACGAAAAAAAAATCAAGTTACTATTATTCTTCAGTAAACTCGATTTCCAGGCAAATAAACAAATTATTAAGTTTTATTAAGTATAATATTATACTATTACGATGTTTGAATTCCCAATTGTGGCTTTAAATAAGAAACCAAATGTTATAGAGCTCCTATAAATAAGTGCTTCTTTGTTGTTCATTTTTTAAATAGGAAAGGAACGGTAAAACTCGCCGAAGTGTCAGAATGCATTAAATCCATTAAAGCTCTGAGCTTTAATGAATAATATTCCGAGCAGGGCTTCTAGTTTCGGTCATATATTTCATTCTTGACACTGACGTGTTCACACCTATTGAATGGACAATGCAATTAGTAAAATCAAATGCTTAAAAACTCAACTGAAATATTAGATCTGCTTCCTGACTGAGGCAAGAAATCTATTTAACTTTTGCGACATTGCACGTCACATCTTCAATGTAACTAGAACAAGCTTTTAGAGAGAACCCAGCTTTGCTGCTGCTCTATAAACAAAGTACTCTGCCAAAAGAGGAAGGACCGTTTCCTACAGTATTAACTATTGAGACTCTTAGTCTGTAAACTTTCCTCTGACTTTCCTACTTGATTTTTCTATTGTGGTTGTATTAAGAGGGCACAAGGCGAGGGCGTAATTATTATTATTATTATTATTATTATTATTAATGACTGACCTGTATCATAAGTTTTTGCTTGTAGAAAATGAATTCCTACTCACAAGATGCCAATGTGTTTAACCCTCAGGTTTCTTTTTTTTAACACCTGGTATTTTTTTTTAGGTATGGTAAATAAATTACTTAAAATATTAGGTCAATATCCCAATTGCAGATTATTTATGGGAACAGAAGCTTCGCATGATTAATCAACACAATCCTTTGAATTCTGATGGCACCATATTTAACACAAACTGACAAAAAGGCCATAATACTCCCTAAAGAGTGCTGACTCTCCAGATCAAGGCCTAAATACTGGTCTGAAATCTCAAAACATCCAAATCCAACCCCAAAGACCCCAAAAGTGCATAAAGCATATCTTTGGATGTCTCCTAATACACCCTTGATAGCATAATGACAAAAAGCTAATGAAAATGGCATGTTATGTACTTGGAATGCATGCCTGCAAGTTCCGGTTTTGACTGAAGTCTGAGGTGAACCAGTCGCAGATCCAGGTATCTGATGATACTTCAGGTGAGCTGCTTTATCGATTCTTGTTAAATTACTAGACAAAGACTATGGCAGACGTGCTGTCCTTTAAACACAGCGCCACACTAGGTCCATTTCTGCCGTGTATTTTAGGAACAGAAGAGCAGCGTGGTACACAGACGGTGAAGAGGTAAAAATTGGAACTGGAGTCTCAGATGAGAGATACACGTATGGGAACATTGGGTGATTCTGTTCGCTGGGGAGAGTGGTGACTAACCAGGTGCTCCACCACTGTGTGCTTGGACATGTGCTTCATAAGGTAGGTTTCCTAAAGATGAAGATGAGAAAACTGTAAGCATCAGAACACTGAAAAGGCTTTAACTGTGATTGTAATTTCTTTTATAACTACAAATATTCTTAAATATATGTATTGCATTCTATATATATATATATATATATATACACACACACACAATCTCCCCACAGCTTAGAGGCAGCGCTCTACAGAAAGCGGTAGCATGTTCAATAAAAGGCCATGCAGAGAACGGTCTTCTCCACCTGTTCACACAATGTGCCATTTAGCGGCAGCATTTATTTAAATTTGATCACCAGTTTTTCATATCTGTGTGAATACATGTACTCATTGAGGGCAGGATACCAGTCAAATGAGGGGAAAAAAGTATTTTAAAACTTTTAATAAGCCCTTATTTGACTGCTCTCTAATTAGTTGATTTAAAAGTATTTCATGGGTGCAGATTTATGTTTAAAAAGCTTATATTTTTAAAAGAGATTTTTTTTTCGTTGTCTTTAACTTTAACTCGCTTTTAGAAGAAATTTGGGCGCAAGTGCTCAAAAGGCAGGGAATAGCTCAAAGACTGAATGCTCGAAGGTAATATAACTTAAAATCCAAGCCTCTTGGGTTAGTAGAGCACATTCAGACAGTTCAAATATCATCTCTACTATCCCTTGGATAGATATTACAACTCAAAATGCAGGCAAAAAAACTCACAGAGTGCCAAGATTACCACGTTTCAAGCATAAATAGGTTTAAAAAATAATTGTGTTGAAAAGATAAATTACATAAAATTCAAATTCCCTGCGGGTTTCAAAACAATAGCATTATATTGTTTGTGCAATTACAAAACCATAGTTAGTACTTACTGATGTATATGCACGACCACACATACTGCAGCAGTAGGCTTTAGCATTTTTGACTGCGTGGGCCGACAGGTGGATTTGTAGGGAGGCTGAGTCTGTGTAGGCACGGTAGCAGTTTGGACACTTGTACGGCTTGTCTTTGTTGTGTTGCCTCTGATGAGACTAGAAAATGATTAAAACATGTCTGGTAATTAAGTACAAGTCCTGTACAAACCTGACAAAAATACAAATGCACATAATTACAGACCATCTGTTTATTTACATAATTCATTAGTCCTCAGATGAAACCGTGGAATGTCAAACAACTCTGTGATACTGCTGGACTAAGATTAATCCTCCAGCCAAAAACCAGCATCCTCTACATAGCATGCTATACGTACTGTTGAAAGATTAAAAGACGACGAACGCAAGCTTTGCAACAACGGATGAGCAACAATCCCTGACATTTCATTTATAAGGTAGGAAAATAATTAAGATATTTCTAAATTGGGCATAGTGTTTAAAAACCTTGCAGCACTTGTGTCTGTCTCTTGTACCATTATTGTTGTCCTAAGTTGGTCCAATATTTCCCACAGCACAAATTTACTGTCGTCACTATCTGTTACAGAACCATATGCAACCACTGATATTTGTTGTATGTGAAATTTTGGGCTTCCAACTTATGGACTTTGTATTTGAGATGTCTGAAAAGCATCTAGGGCCAACCTTATGCCCAAGTAATGTATCATATTTCATATTATGTTTTGCTTTGTATTTTTTATGACATTTTATGTTACAGATTAATATTTTTTATTCATTGCCCAGGAATATATTTTGACATTTCCTATGCTATTCAAATGTTAACTCTCATATATACACAATTTGTTTATATTTACTTACAAAAAAATAATATTATTTATTAAATTATCTCTTAAACAGTCTCATCATGTAGGTCTATATTTCCTAACGCTGCAGCTATGACATAGCCACTAATGTTGTTTCTAATAATTTTCACTTTTTTAACTAGTCACCCTTTACTTACTTGTAGATTTGACAGCTGCGTAAATGCTTTTTCACATCCGGGATGTGCACACTTATATGGTCTGTCTCCAGTATGAATCCTACAAGCATTAATGTAAACAAATTAATGTAGTTACAATGATATTCAACACATTCAGTTCATACCACATACACATAAAGTAAGAGAACACTTCAATTAGCAGACATATCTGTCCAAAAATAACTTACATATCACAATGCAAGCTATTTAGGGTTTAACAGCTATGGGGAACGTTTAGTTAGGAATGTAACCACTAAACTACTAGTACCCCACATAAAATGTTTAAGACAAGAGGGTAAACTGAGCAAAGTTGCAGATTGTTAAAACGTGATTAGTTATGGTAACTTATATAAGTGTTTATATAAACATGCAACAGAATGCATTTGAAGTGGGCCTGTAGATTTGAGTTCATTCGGTCATAAACACATTTGTGGGGTCGGACATTGAAACAGGATGATTAGTGTTTTTTTTTTCTTTTCTTTATTTAATAGGGATGAGGTAAGGACTTAACACATCACACTAATTACACAATTTCCTTTAAGAAACTTGCCTTATGAAATCATGGACCCACAAATTAAAAAAAAAAACTTTTTTTTTTTGTATTAGGAAACATTAATTACATTACTTTATTAGAATATTCTAGCACAATGAGCTATAAATATAAATAAGTATATACTATAACAGGACATTTTTTTCCACAAGTTGTTTTCCAAAATATAAGGATAACTACAATAGTAGTAGTACAGAGCAGTTGTTTCATATTAGAGGTACTGACCTGGTGTGCTGCTGTAAGTGAGAGAGCTGCCGGAAGGAGTTCTCACAGTAGGAGCAGTGGTAAGGCTTGATTCCTAAATGAATCCGGAGATGCTGTGCTAGATATGAGGCATTGGCAAATGACTTGGAGCAATGAGGACACTTGTGGGGTTTGGCCTCTGTGTGGGACTTGGAATGAATCTGCATTTCTGACTTGTTAAAGAAGGTGAGGGGACATACTTTACACCTGCGAGGAATGCACAATTTTAGCATAATGAAAAAGATATTTGAAAATTTAGGTTTGTTATAAACTTAAACTCACTTCATATGACAAAGGCCTATTACTTATTATATAAAGATGGGCATTTGATATTTTTCCAATCAATCATTTGTTCCAAACAAATTGTTTTCAAAGTTCATAAATAACAATAATAACAAATGTTATTGTTCAATAAAAGGTATACACTTAATAAAGGTTTTACATGAAAAAGAATAAGTACACTGACAAGAAACCTTTGCCCACTATTAGTGTAGTAGTGGAATTATTAGAAGTATTAGTGGAATTATCTACAATGTTACAGGGCTATTTATTTCTATTTCATGATGCTCATGGCATACTGCCAAGTGATGTAAACAGTGTTGTTTTAAAAAATGTCAAGCTTTTTTCATGTTCCCTCCTGATATAAAAATGTTGTACAAAAAAATGATTTTATTCTAAGAGCTATTAAAAAATATATATATATATTATATATATATATATATATATATATATATATATATATATATATATATATATATATATATATATATATATATTTTTTTTTTTTTTTAATAGCTCTTAAAATAAAGTCATTTTATTATTTTGAAAGAAAAACCATGATAATTCAGACCTGTATGTTTTTCCCTCTTTGGCGATGGTGACTGACTGATCCGGACCTGAGGCCAGAATGGGGTATGGCACAACCAACAGTGGACCGGTGTTGTTCTCAGCTTTGATCTTCTTGCGGCCACGTGGGGCTTTGGGCTGTGCTCCCAGCATGCCGGCCAAGCCCACGCTCTTCACGTGATCCATACCAGGGCCACTGGCTAAACCTGATATCACATTTAAAGAGGGCACAGCTCCTAGCCGACTCTGACTGCTGGATGTGGGAGTGGTGGATGTCATAGTCTCTGATGTACTGTGATTCTCAGCACGGGAAGTCGGCACCAGGCCTGAAGTTACAAAAATACAACATGGTTCTATATTTAGTATTTAAACAAATACCAGTGGGCAATGTTCTCTTTTTATAGTCCCAACTTTGACGAGTAAACTTGCAGAACAGAAGTTCTTGTGTTTACAGAATCTGTGTCGGCTTACTCTGAGAACCATGCTTTCATTCTCAGCACATATTCATGTTAGAAGGTGAATCGGTAATACTAATATGCTTATTGATACAAATGAACGCGTAAATGTATTTGTCTGTGTCTGCCATTTGATGGACTAGTAACCTGTCTAGGGGATTTTACCACCTTTTGTCTTGCAAGAGATTGAAAGGAAACCCCATATCCCTGTTCAGAGGATGCGTCTTAGAAAGCAATTTTATTAAGTATGAATAAAAATGACTGCTAAAGACAGTTTTATTGTTTGACTCTTAAAACATACTAAAAATCACCAGACATTAATGTAAAATAATATAATGTATTAACAGAATATTGATCAAGTATTAAATGGGCATATAACTTGGGATTTTTGTTTTTGCCAAACATTTTGCCAGAGGATACAATAGAGCACTTTACTACATCTCAGTCAAATCCATTTGGCAGAACCTACCAACTGCAATTTAAACACAAAGACACTATTTGTAAACAGCTAGACTTTCAGGGTCAAAGACTGTCAGGTCAAGGTCAGAGAACTGTGGAGAACATTCTAAAAGCTTTCTATGGATTAAGAGTCGTGGGGTGTGGTAGCTCAGTAACTATTGGTTGGTGTATCCATATGAAGGTTGTGAGTTTAAACCTGGTAACTTCAGGTAACCCGGGATTTAAAGCCACAACCTTCATATGGATACTCTCTTTAATTGTGTGAAACTGAGTTTCAAGTGAGTTTGTGTGTAATCGTCTTGAGTCCAAGGTCAGGTAGGATACAATTTGTCTAATGTCTTGAAGCTTTTTTTAAAGAGGATATTGTTAGATGAGCATATAAAACCAGTTGTGTCCCAATTTTAGTTGTCATTTCATAATGCATAATTTCTTCATGGAGCATTTTGACAATTCCAGTAACTTAAACCATCAATGGGGTGTGAATGCTATTTATATATTTGTACCAAATTATGGTGGCAAGGAATTACTTGTGACCGAAAACAGAGAGATGTAACGTTAACACCAAGAAATTAGAAAAATATATTGTTTTCAAATCACAGAACAGAGGTGCATACCTGACCGATGGTTTGCTCTAGCTGCTTGATCCACCGCTTGGCGCATATGCCAGTCTTCCCATAATCCTTTAGCCTTTAGAGCAGCCTTATCATCCATGTTCAAATCTTACCAATTGGAATGAAAATTAAACATGTTATGGTAGGTACCTGGTGTTTACAATTATATTGTCATATTCTATATAGCACAATTACTCATTTAATCCTTATTTAACCCTGATGAGTTGCTATAGGTTGCTCAGTACCTGGCACGGTGCTGGAGGCAGGACGGGCATGCAGAGCGACATCAGGCTGGGTGGAGTTGTGGCCTTGGAGACCTGGCACCTGCTGGAGTTTGGGAATTTGCATCATGTGCTGAGTTGTATCAGAGGGTGAAGAGGCCACCAGCAGCGTCTGCTGAGAGGGTACAGTGGTGGGTGGCAAATGTGCAGGTCTGATTTTTTCTGCCATCAGCTGCTCTTTGATCTTGTCGATTAGAACCAAGTTATCCAGCTGTAAAAAGCATGTGTTATACTGAAACTGGACACAACCACATTAGGCAGCATCAGGGCTCCTTCTGAGCGCAACAGTTTATTTTATTAGCATGGATTACTTATGCTGTACATGCCTACAAATCATAATGTATTGTATGCCTCATGTAGAACCATCTGCACTGGTTGATTTTGAAACTGTTCACTTTAAAATGTCTGTTACATTTACTCAATTTATTTTAATGAGTACAGTCATTAATTAAATTATACAAGCATCATCTGTTTTTCTGTATTTGAGTTTTTTTTTTACATTTTTTATTCATTTTCTTAAATTAGGGTCACCGGGTTCCTGGAGAACATCTTGGGTGAGAAAACACTCAAATGGACGCAAACAAAGCACATAGCAGAAGCACAGAGAGAAATTCATGCATATCCATTCATTTCAATAAAAGGTAATGTTATAACATCTGTTATTTATATTTTTTGTTACATGCTTCTAACAAGTACATTTAAAGAAAAAATAGCAATAATGTAATAGCCACAAAGGCAAACAGGCTTGAATATATATAATAAAACTGTATTATATAAATGTATGGACAAACTAAATCCAATTATTTTAAGTCGGTTTTTGGGTCAGATTCATAATAGTCCTAAATTAAATAGAAAAAGGAAATATAATAGTATTTTCCTAATTGGTCAACACTGCTATTCTTTTTTGCCCAAAACGTGTTCTTCTCTTTTTTTAAAGTATAATATTTATATTTCATATAACATACATAAGAAATGTTTCAACTGACTAAAATAGTTGAGGTAATTATTTGATCACTTACCTGAGCAGGCATAGAAGGAGGTGGAGGCCAGAAGTAAGGATTATTAAATCGAGGCTCTGCCATGCTTTAATAATAATAAAAAAATAAAAAATAAAAAACATTTTAGAATGACAAGAATGACACCGTAAGCAATGCTTAATATAAATACAATAAATATTAAAACATCAACAAAATTCTATATAGTAATTGAATATTAATTAAAATGTTTAATAATGTTTGACTTTCGCTCCTAAAATATTAAAGGCAAGTGTGGAAACCTGCAGAGCATGTTAACATGTTTTTCTATTCAGAAAAGTTATTTTTGTATAACTTTTTACAACAATATTTAAAATAATTAATTGTATAATAAATAGGAAACTTCATTCATTCATTATCTTCCGCTTATCCTCTATTAGGGTCGCGGTGGGGTTCCCCATGCCCATCCAGGGGAGAACATCTCGGGCGCTGGGCAGACAGACCCAGGACAGGGCGCCAATCCATCGCTGGGCACACACTCACTCACACAGACACACTCTAAACGGGGAAATTTGGAGGATTCAATTAACTTGATCCATGTTTTTGGACTGTGGGAGGAAACCGGAGAACCCGGAGGAACATGGAAACTCCACCCAGATGGGGATTCGAACCGGGAATCCCTAGCGCTGAGAGGCGAACGTGCTAACCACTAAGCCACCGTGCCGCCCATAAATAGGAAACTTACTTTTTATAAATAAACATTTTTGTAGACTTACTTATTAATACATCTATTAATGCTTAATATTGCTATCTTGCTCTTTGTAAATTTATTTTGTGCAAAATGTAAAACCAAAGGTCTACAAATGTGCTTTTTCAAATAACAGGTTTTGATAACAGGTTGATTTATCATTATATTGACCTAACTACAACTTTTATGGCCTAATAAAACATGCTTTAATAAATTTTATGTTTAATTATTTAGTAAAGTAAATGTTACACAAATGTATTGTCTGTTCTCAAATAAAACATGTACAGGTTAAAATAAATCAAATTAGCTCTGCATAAATTTATTTAAGACAACTTTGAAAAAAGATAGCGTATTGCTTTTTGAAATAACCCTAAACACTGCAGGATGCGTCTCTCTGGCATAAAAAGGGTTTAGCTGAAGCGCGCTACTGAACCACTTTAACTGCAACTTTTAGTGCTAATGAAATGAGACAGGTAATGTAATTTCATACCCAATGGAAATGCAGTGCGATTTATTACATATTTTTTATTATCGAATTAAACTTAAAAAATTCTAAGTCTAATTTAGGTCCAAAAACACACTAGTAGGTAAACTAGAAACTGTGCGAGTATATGTGTTTGTATGTCTCTGTCTGTGATGTCTAGTGACCCATGCAAGGTGTTAACCCAACTTGTTACCAACTTGTACTGAAAATATGGTTATCATGCACATTCTGTCCAAATTTCGTAACCCTAAAGTCTATATTAAAATAAATGTCTAAAGCCACAGAAGTATGTGACCACACCTCTTGGCCTTCAAGGACTAAGTTAAGGCTATTGATTTTAGCAAAGGGAATGTTGTGTCATATTAACATTAACACTATCTTCAACCTGCAGACAAGTTCAAGTATTTTTATTGTAATTTCAACCATACAAACAGTTCCTCCAGGAACAAGGTGCTACCTAAAACAATCTTTTTTTTACAATCAGGTAATGCTAAATAGCTGGGTGGGGATAGTCCAATGCATTTTAAAAGGTCAGCTTTGTCAATTTGTCACTCTAGACAGGGTCCTCAAATTTAAGCTAGGCCCTTATACCCACATTGTTCTAGGAATCCTATAACATTTTTATACTCCACAAACAAGTTGTGATGCAAGTTGGCTGTAAAAGTATATAAGTATATCTTAAATAACTGCAATATGTGCAGTCAGTATAGGGTTTTATCACACCACTGTCTGTTTTTGACCATCTGCGGCATATTTTGGTTAATGTACTATTAATAACTCAGCTTTGACAATGAAGTGTCAACACAATGACTTTCTTTCAGGGTAAAAAAAAATCTCTACCATGACCATTTCACTCCATTGATCTGAAAAGAAATATAAACAAGAGAGGTCCTGCTCTAAATTCTGTAACTAGATAATATGGAAAAAATATGTGAAGATGTGAAGCAACATGAGACAGTGGGCATTGGAGAAAACTGACTCATCTGTGCAGACAACCATCACGGAATGATGACAGCATACGACATGATGTAATCTTATTGTTAAAGTTGTTAATTGTTATTGTTAATACCAACTTTAGTATTTCTAATAATTCTGAATTCATTTTCTTCTTTTTGAATAATAAGTATTTGTTTTCTAGTTTAATTTTTACTTCAGTTAATAGTTGAATCGTTCTTTGTGGTCAGTAATAGATTAAGCTCCTTTACTGAAAAGTAGATTTCTCACCTTTTTTTTGTTTTTACTTATCTTTAAATAACTGTGCAAAGGCCTATATTAATATTTATTAATTTAATGCCTTCATAGTAATGCACTGCCAATGATGTCATTTTATACTCATACTGGTGTTTGCTTGCACATGTGTGTAATAATCAGTTAATACTATCAGGGTGAGTTAAAAGACAAGCATTAATGCAGTCATTAAATGCAATTTTTAATTTACCATTTAAGAAAGCTCAAACATTTTATTATTGCTTTATGTTTAGAACCTGAAACCACTGTACCCTGGTGAAGTCAGACTGTGCCATTGTTTAAAGGAAGGCAGATACCCCGATATCCCACCCTAAAGGTATGACATGAGCGCAGTCTGTGAAATTGCAAACCAATATTAAACAATAATAAAACTCAACAAAAGAAAATCCATAATACACTGCTGTAAAGCTGACCATTTCCAATAATTAAAAACCTAAAGATCATCTGAATTTGTAATCTACAAAGTCTACCATGTATGCTAGAAAATATAAAATATATCTGGATTAGAGATGAGAATTCTATTTGCTAATGAAAACTTTACAATTAATTAATTGTAAGAGCGCATCGACATCAAGACGACATTTATATATGAATATGCATATCAAAAATCTGCTTTATTCTGAAAGCTGGAAATTTTGACCAAGTGATGCAACTCGCACAGAAACAAAACTAAAGTAACACTTGTATTGCACCTGTCTGTTTTCTTTGTACTTACAGGAAAAACCTATTTTTTTCCAATATATTCCATAAGGGACAACGATTTTGTTTTTATTTTTACAAAAAGAGTTATATTCAGTTGTGTTAATATTCAGATTTTTTTCCTGTAAAAAAATAAAATAAAATAACAAATATTTAAAAAATAAATAAATATTTTTTTAAATAACAAACACATTAAATAACAAATATAAGCAACCGTGAATTGTTTCTGTGATTTCCTGCACTTTTTTGGTTAGTTAAATTTAATTAATGCATAATAATCATATAATTGTGATCTCTTAGACAATAACCATTAAAATCTGCAATCATGTTATCACCAATCTGAACATGTATATACCAAAGTTTTGTGGGCTTTTTTTTTTTTTTTTTTTAAATAATAATTTAGGCTGAGGTCAACACTATGCACCAAGTTCCATAACACTAAATTAGTTTAACCATGTCTGATATACAGACACAGGACTTCCTTAAAACTGTTCGACCCACAAACCTGTCAGCAGCATTAATATGTCCACAACGAGCTCAAAACCTAGAAAATAACATAAGGGTTGTCCCAAATGTGTAATTTGGCTATAAATGAAGCCATGATAAAAATAAGAAATAATTATCTTTGTATGTTATACGATCAGAAAGTAGATTGTAACGAACGACTGTTCGTTGTTCATTTCATCCTGAGATCTCGCACTAAATAAAGAGTTGTGATTTCGGGCCTGCTCCAACCATTTGCACACATTCAGACACTTTTTACCCCCAAATCTGGCGGAAGGCAGCGTTTCTACCCTGCCGTTCACACACTAATACCCGCGTCGCGTGCAGATCCAGCTGTTGGTTTCATTTCGGGATGTTTAGGGGTAACGTGGGCAGGGGATCTGTTTACACAGATGTGCACCTTTGAATTGCCCGGCCCCCTGCAAAAAAAAAAAAAAAAAAAAAAAAAAAAAACAGGACACTTCCTTCAGCCTTCCTGCCATGCGCTAAAAGCCCATTCCAGATGTGGATGGTAACAAAGTAATCTAGAAAACCGCTGGCGAGCAGCATGCACTGAAACACGCGCGCTTAATGACATCCAGACAGAACCGCAGAGCTCCGCGTTCAAAAGCTCAGCAGCAGCAGCGCGGGCTGCAAACACGCCGCCGTCTTCCGAAGCGAGAACGCCGAGATAAACAGAGAAGACGAACCTTTAGCTCGGGCTGCAGCTTTTGTCCTGCAGAGCGGAGGAGAGGAGCTTAATGAAAGCTAAAGCGCTCGCTTGTTCTTTCTGTGCGCCTCCACGCTGCAACGCTTCCGGGTCGCTTATTCTTCACTTCTGGTGCCCCACTTACAGCCACGATTTCTGCCATGCTGTTAACTCTTTAAAATCCCGCTCCTGTGCAGTTTCCACCTAAACCAGGACGAGTATTTAGCACATGATGCAGACCACTCCTTAAAATGCTTTAAATGTAACATGACAAAGGCAGGATAATACGTACATTAATAATAGTAATTGAAATCTACTTCTCATAAATGATTAAACGTGTTCATCCATCCATCCATCCATCATCTTCCACTTTATCCTCTACTAGGGTCGCGCGGGGGGGGGACGTTTTAGGCACTGGGCAGACACACCCAGGACAGGGCGCCAATCCATCACTGGGCACACAGACACGCACACAAACACACTCTATATGGGGCAATTTGGAGAATTCAATTGACTTGATCCATGTTTTTGGACTGTGGGAGGAAACCGGAGAACCCGGAGGAAACCCACGCGGACACAGGGAGAACATGGAAACTCCACCAAGATGGGGATTCGAACCGGGAATCCCTAGTGCTAAGAGGCGAATGTGATAACCACTAAGCCACCATGCGGCCCTAAACGTGTTTAATATTGATTTATTTTTAAGCCACTGTAAGGGTTCTATACCGAAGATCTTTTTGCGAATTCAGAGCTCTCTCATCGATTGTGGTTGCCCAACATTGATGATTTTTCCTGTACACTTGGTTATCTATTCAGAAAAAGGCATTAAATTCTTTTGTAACGAAACTGCCGACTTCTGACCATTTATTGGAACATATCACCACCCATTTATATAATGGACCTGAGGAGGGTGTTAAGCTATCCCGGGACTCAAACAAAATGTGTGGAAGCATCAATTTGTCATTAAAGTGATCTATTTTGCCAACTGTGCTCTCACACTAAGTGAAATAAGAACATGTGCCCTAGGCAGTGGTCAGCTTTGTTTACGGCGCCCAGGGAACAATTTGGATTAGGCGCTTGCCGAAGGGCACTTGAGTCATGGTACTTTTTGGGACCGGGAATTGAACCAGGGACCTTCAGGTTTCGAGGTCGGTTCCTCAACCACAACCTTATGACTGCTCCATCCTGGACAGGTCACCAGTCTTTGGTGGTGCAGGAACACAGAATGATACATTCATGCACACATTTGCACATTTGCCATGTTTTATTTGCCTGCTAACATGTTTTGCATTGTCTTAAAGAAACCCATGTAGCCACACAGATAACATAAAAACACACTGCATACAAAACCTTTTCCTGCCTTGGACGTGCACTCGGGACTTCCTTGTAATAAGGTGTGAGTGCAAACCACAGCACAACAGTTGCACCGGTCTAACACAAGTGTAGACCTAAAATTGAATGTACTATTTTATTTGCATTCAAAATATGATGACATCATGACATTAATTATGATATTGGAGATTTTGTTAATAAAACGTTGGCAACAACATGTTTTGCTTTTGTAACAGATTTCACTCTTTCGATATCAACACAGTGTCCAGACAAAATAGACAAAAAGACTAGTCAGTTTTCTGGTTAGCAACACAGTGGAGTATATATTTAATAGAGCATTGTCCTGCTTAAAAATCAGGACATTCAATATTTTTGAGGATGCAGGCTTTTTCCTGTTCCATCGCTTAAGTGTCTTCTTAAACTGGCAGTAGGTTTGGAAATTGATTTTAAGGCCATCTTCAATCTAATAGCCTTTATTAATTCTTTATTAATACCTTTATTATAGCAGGTCGATAGTAGTACACCACTTCTACTTTAAAGTAGAATTACTTTGAAGATGGACAGAGCCATCTATCTGATCCATCACGACTCTTTCTTCAGCATATTAAACCTTTAAAATAAATCCGTTTTCAAACATTTATTGGCCCAGTCTTGGCATTTCAATGTATCTGTCTTGTTCACTAGTGGCCAGGTTTCAGGCTTCCTTACTCTGCCAGGTCTCTGAACACTGAAGACCTTGTACTTCTGGGCAGTCTAGGTGGATTGCTCTGGAATAATGGATTCCGGGTAACTTTACATTAATTTTTTTCTTAAATCCTTAGCACTTAATTTGCATTGTTTATTCTCAAGTTTCTTGTAACCCTGTTTACAATTTGCAAGAAAATGTTAAATGGTTTGATGGTTCTGTAATCATTTTATAATTTTTAGTTAGATAATTCATTTTGTGGCATATTTTGCTTGAGGAAAAAAGCTGTTGAATGATTATGAACATTATGATATATGTTTAGGCTCCAACCCCTTATTACATAAATTAACGAAACATGTAAATGTTAATGTAATAATATGATTTATATATTCATTGCCTAATAATTATACAGACAATGGCGCAATAAATAAAATCAACCAATTAGTCGACGAAAAAGCCTCATTGTACAGGACCTTTAAGATGGAATAATTTAAGTTGGTGGAGAGGTGAGCAGAATGGGGTGAGCAGAAATAACATCTCAGACTGCACAACAAATTCAATCTTTCAAGCCTTTAGTTTTTAAAAATAAATTAGCTATGTTGTCAGTAAAAATGTTATATCTTTGAAGAAGGTTAATAATCCTAACTTTAACCAAGATACAGTAAACATCACTTTGTTGGTTTACTATAGCTGTAACTGTCCAAAAATATATTTCCAGTGAAATTCACAGAAATTTTTAAATTTATGTTGTGTTGCTACAGAAAATAAAATGTGGTATTTAAAATGACTTTAACATTTTATTATAATACAATTGTGTGTGAGACCAGGAAACAGTCAAGTTTCTCAAACAACAAGGCTTTATTTAGTCATCACAGAATCATACAGCCTTCATAATACTGGGATTTACAATATTTTTAACATTTCCATTAAAAAGTCTCTAAGTCACAGTCTCTCTCCCAGCTGCTTCTGGCCTCATTTTACTGTCACAAAAAGAGAATGAGAGATAATTTGGTGGTTTAACCTAGTTTAACTGATATAAAATATATTTTTTAAACATCTGGAACTCTTTTTCTTTCTTAGACTGTACCTCTTACAGGGTCACCATAGCAGAACTATATTCTCCATCTTGCCATGACCTTATCATCCTCTGAATATTTTACCACTTATTTCTAAAATGTATACATTTAAATATATAACGTGTATACTTGAATAACTGAATAGGTTGCATATGCTACTAAATGTAGGCAACAGAAAACAAACAAACAAAAAAAAATAAAATAAAAAGTAGTCTATAGCTGCCTGTTAACCTGAAACGTCAAAAAATATCTCCGCTTCACCAATGCACATATCATCTAACAAAAGTCTTATGCTGATATTTCAGTCTCCACCAGATGGCACTGTTACGTTAACAACTAAACCAGGGTTTGTTAAATAAGTAGATTTTAACATATGAGGTATTTAACATTATGTACCTATATATATTAGATTTAGTATATCAAAGATGCAAGAGAGTTGTTTGTCCTAGCTTTGTACAGTACAAAAATAAGGTTGCAGCAACTATAATTATTGGGCAAATGGCAAGAATAAGTATTATTATTATAAATATATATATATATAATTAAAATATATATCTATAGCATCAACAAAAATAAACACACACACATTTGCAGTAACCCCACCCTCACCATACACACAAATGTTTTACTCAGCTTTACTTTACTTTAGCCCGTAATCAGCAAGGAAATCTTTTACCCAGTGTAAAGGAGTTGTTGGTTTGACGTACTTTTATGTAATGCATTTCTGAGAATCTCTTCACTTTACCTCCCCATAAGGTTTCAGGTCGTCATAACCAAACTTCCGTTATTGTAGACATGCATATCATGTGAGGGAAGAGAATCGGATTCAGAATTATATGACATGGTCTACAATGCAGCATGACTTAAGCTCTTATAATATTGGTTTATAATATTTTCATTGTTTAGGTAGTTTTTTTTTTAACATGTTTAAATGCTCACGCAGTTCAAGCTTCTGTTCATGGACATTTTAAGATTTATTTTCACCTGACAATGTCTTTGTTATTTATTATGGTAAGTAACTTTAAATGTATTGTTTAAATCTGCTGAAGTAAATTGTTGGTTATTAATTGCAAGTTTTAAGATCTGTTAAATAGCAATAATAGTCAAATAGAAGCATTATGTTTTGCTGTTAAAAAAAAAAAAAAAAAAAAAAAAATATATATATATATATATATATATATATATATATTTTTTTTTTTTTTTTTTCATTTTCACATTTTTCTTTGTACTATTACATTACATGAATTTTGACTAGTATAAAAAATAATCCATAAATGTATGGACATCAATATCTATGTATATCTCGTTGTATATATACAACAAAAAATATAAAAGTATAAAGCGGCACGGTGGGTTAGTGGTTAGCACGTTTGCCTCTCAGCACTAGAGATTCCCGGTTCAAATCCCAATCTGGGTGGCGTTTCCATGTTCTCCCCGTGTCTGCCTGGGTTTCCTCCGGGTTCTTCAGTTTCCTCCCACAGTCCAAAAACATGGATCAAGGTCCAAGTGTGTTTGGTTGTGTATCTGTGTGAGTGAGTGTCTGCCCAGTGATAGATTAGCTCCCTGTCCTGGGTGTAGCTGCCCAGTGCCCAAAACATTCTCCCCTGAATGTGCATGGGGACCCCCCCCCCCCCCCCGAATTATTATTTAAAAAATAATTTGATTTCCAAGGTTTTGATGTCCAAACCGTTCATGCATCATCATCATGAATGTTTATTGCCTTTGATATATTAATATCATATACATATACATATTTGTATCCATCTATAGCTTTATGTATTGGATCAATTAAGACACAAGATTCTAGCATTATATAACTACAACATGAAATGAGCAACAACACATGACAAATTATACAGATTTAAAGCTTACCTTTCTTTACAACATTGACATTTGGACTTTGACTAAGTCACTGCAATCAACTGATTTGTTGTAGAATTAATGAGTTGCGTGATCTAGTTTTGGCCAAGCTTTTTCTGTTGGATAGATTACCTCACATTTGATGCTAGTATACTTGTTATATAATGAAGTTTATGGTCAACTTAGTGACTACAAATTGTTCGTTCCTGTGACTGCAAAACAATCCCAGATCTGAACCTCTCTACAACTGTGCTTGACAGTTGGTATGATGTGTAGTGCTGATTTGTTGGGATTGATTCCTGCCAACCATGGCCAAAAAATTCTACATATTACAAACTTAAGCTATGCTATCAAGTTCTATTTGGGGAAAAAACATTCTCCTGGCAACCCTTTAAAATAAGTATTTTTTGGGTAGTCTGAGATGTGGTTCTTGTTTTTTTTTTGCCAACTCCAAGGGAGTTTTGCAGTCTAACTTTAAGGTGAATTGGTCCTTTTTATTTTCTGTACTTTCTAATGTTTCTTACTTTATAATTTGACTTAAAATGTGTATAGTGATTTCATTGCACCCGTTTTTGCAGTTGCTAATATGAGATCAATGCTTATGTCTTTACACCTGTGAATAGTGTTAACACACATGTAAATGCTACTGACCAGCAAAGTACCAAAAAAGTTCAGGTGGTCAAGGGTAAATGATACGCTATATCCAAATTTATCTATTCTATAGATCCATTGAATATAGTACAGTGTGTACTGATTTCTTACTTATAGATCCCATAGTTATTACTGTGTGTGTGTGTGTGTGTGTGCATGTGTGTGTGGAGGGGACTTATTAAGTTTTTCATTCACTGTCCTGAATGAACAACCTGAACATCCCGGTGGGTGTGTGACACTCCTGTACATATCTGGTGTCAGTTTCTGGTTCTGGTTAGATTTTTAAAACTGCTCGTCTGTCTCTCCTTATGTCAGTGTATTTTGGGCAGTTAGGTTAGTGTATATTGGACAGAAGTACACCTCCATCTCTACCTCGCCTATCCTGCAGTGAGCACAGTCTCTCCTCTCTGGGGATACATGACATTTTAAACTGCCCTTTTTGATGGTCAGCTTGTGGTCACTTAGCCTGTACGTGCTTTGTATCTCGGCCCGTAAGGAGATATATGTGGACAATGTGTAAGCATGTTTCAGTCTCAGAACGCATTTGAGTCCTCTTTTTTTTTGGATTGAGTTTGTGTTATCCAATGTTCAAAATACTGACTATATTTATGTGCTGTTTTATAATTTGGTTTGTGCTGATCGGTGTTTGGGAAACAGTTCTGATGCGAGATCTGGGATTGTGGGTGGTTGTCTTTCTCTTTCTCTTATTTATATATAATACAGCATAAATACAGCATATATAATCTTTTTCTTACTCTCATTCTAGACGCTTGCTCTAACTAAATCCTTGTTGTACCAATTTGGAGACTGTACATTAAATTGTTCCACGTATCATTTGGAATATAATCAGGTGATTCACGAAAAATACTGTCTACGAGGTAAGCAAGATATTTAAAATCAATTTGTAAAAGAAGAATTTTTGTGCTCCACGTCATAAATGATGTTCTTTTGTTTAGGAAATTTTAAACAAAAATCACTTGACTTTAAAATATTGCCATGCGCAAGATGGTGGTCATTGAATAATTCAATCAATTTTTTTAAATTGTGCACTTACAATTGATATTATTTACTCTATTTTGTCACTTTCCAAACATGGTATTAAGTTGGTACTGTTTTGGTATAAGCAATTGTTGCACATCATAATTTGAAGTTATAGTGCTTCTTCACTTAAAATCACTTTAAAATCAGTCATTTTATCATAAGAAAGATTTTGGAAAAAAGCATACAAATTTCATGTTTAAATTCAAAACAGCTTTTATCTTCAAAGAAGACAACATTTAATGCACCTGATAAAATTACCTGATGATTCCATTAGAAATTTACAAAATAACATCTTTCTAGAAAGAACATGGCAGCACAACATTCATCTCAAAAGTGTATCCAAACAAGCTACAAGAAAATACCACAACAGCATATCAGCACAAACACCTTATGCAAACGGTCACGCTTGGTGCTGAATTTGTATTTGCTTTGCAGAAAGAGGATTGGGCACCTTGTATTCATTGAGTTTACAGTGAACTCCACTGTACCAATGTATTTTGATATCAGATGTAAGGCCATCTGTCTAAAAGCTAAAGCTTTGCTAAAACGGAGTCATGCAACAGGACAATAATCTCAAGCATTCTATCAAATAAAAGAAGTTCTGAATATAAAAAGAATAGATATTGTAATGTAACTCTACTAACTGTGACTGTACTATTTATTTTTGAAATAAAATAAATAGTATATATATACATATATATACATATCTTTTTTTTTTTAAGAACATACCAGTTGTAAAGATTTTGTATTTACATAACATAACTGGGGCATATAAAATTGCAATGATTGATGAATCTTAGTGAATAAATACCTCTTGCTTTTCTGCTGTTACAGTGAAACTTGTTGAGTCAAAATCCAAATGCAAATGAAATACAAGTCAGTGGGAACAGTAATCAATAAACATTAGCAAAGGATGTGAAGTTGTAAGCAAGTCATAGTTCAAACAAAAAACTGTTTTAATGTTAATCAGTTTTGTGCTGTCACAGTATAAACAACATTTCTTTGTAAAACAAAGATTTCCTGCGCTTTGTAGGAAAGAAAACATCAAGGAAAACCAAACTACAATTGGAAACCTTATTGGGTGACTTCTTTTGTCATGGAGAGAAGGAGAACTTGAAAAATATGTTTGTTTTTTTACAACATGTACCCTATGCCTCATAAATTGTGGCTCTTTTGGGCAAATAATTTACAATAAACACTCCATAATTGAGTTACAAAACTGCAAAAACATGAGTCAAGTATCTGTGTCAAAGCAAACCACTTATTTTAAGCAACTGTCAGATTCGTGAGGTCATTTTAAATGTCTGACAACATATAAAAGATTCCGACAGACACGATCACTTTGGCCTTAATAGAATCTTCCTGTCTCAGATGTAGCACTCTATTTACCTTTTAAAGCTTATTATTGATGGTGCAATATAATAAAAAAAGAATATTACCTAACAAAATTTATATGATACTTTTAGTTTGTCTCTAAAATAGAATCTGTCATTAAAAAAATAAAATAACACTTATTTTACTTCCGTAGTTTTTACTTTAAAGATTATATTTTGTGTTAAGTTCTTGACAAAGTATGGATATATATAAATATATTTGTCTTTAAACCATTAACATATTTCTGCTTAATTGATATTTTATTACTGCTAATGTTTATAGTTAAATATATACTCAAAATTAGAGAACAATATATGATTAACATGAAAAACTAGATTTTTTTTTAGAAATAATGTAATCCACATTAATCAACATTTGAAGGAATGGCACTAGAAAAATGTTTTACAAAATAAACAAAGTATTTTAGCATAAAACCTTGATCATAAATGATCCTAATTAAGGAACAGCAATGACTGTTGTACATAGAGAAAACATTCCCCAAACCACCTTTCCTCCTCCACCTTTTCACTGACACTGACTTTCACTGATGCAAATAAATGAAACTTGCTTTCATCACTAAAATGAATTCCGGACAACTTCTTCTCTGTCCACACAACAAGCTCCTCAGCAAAGGTTTGGGGAATGTTTTTGGCAGCAGCAGTTGGACATCTCATACATGTCACATGTTGGAGTGAATACAAGTTTGTATCAGAAAGGTCTTTACAAACTCATGGTTCCTGATTGCGTTCATCACTCAATCAGCCAGATATTTTCATCATTTTCAGGGACAACGCCCCTGTCTGTCGCACAGCATAACGGGTAACTGACAAACTGAAAACATAAAAAAATTACATTTACATTTAGTCATTTAGCAGACGCTTTTATCCAAAGCGACTTACAAATGAGAACACTACAAGTCAGAAGTTATGCAGAAAACCAGCTACACAGTAAAATCATCAAACCTGATTGTTTTTTGATGCTGCACAATGAATGGCCGGCCCAGATTCCTTGGGAACAAAGTTATAGCCAAGAAACTGGCAAAAGTCATTGAACTGTGTAAGAGATTGGAAGAAGAGTGGACCAAAATCACAGTAGAGCAGTGTGCGAGACACTAGTGATGTCCTGTGATGCAGATATGCTGAAGTCTTCCAACTGATTGGTGACTGTTGAAACCTTCAGAAAATTTAGTTGTAATTTTTCTCTGTGCTGGAGTCATTGCTGTTTCGCTAATTATGATCATCACATCACTGTGCACTTTATTTGAATGATTTCATACTCACTTTTGTTTTTCAGGGTTTTACAAAGAAGGCCATTGTAGAAATGGCACACGCACATATTACGTTTGTCAGAAATGTCCAACAGATTACTACACAAAAATTAACAACACAAGTACAGAATGTCAACCTTGCACTCTCTGTAACGATTTGTGTAAGTAAGCACTTATTTAAGTTGAGTTTTCGGATGACAATGTTGAATGTTTGTACTTTACAAGGTCTTATGTTTATAGATCATCAGGTTACTGAAATCGAATGTAAGCCTCATGACGATCGGAAGTGTGGGTGCAAGGATGGTTTTTATAAAGAAATGTCTGGAAAGGAAACTTGTAAATCATGTTTATCCTGCAAGAACTGTAGTCAATGTAAGTAATAATAAGTAACATAGTGTAAATATCTGTATCATAGGATTAATTAAGTTGAAGTTGGTTTAATTGATTGCGGCTTTAGACTTTTTCTTGTGTTGTGTTTACAGGTCCTACATGCCGTACATGCAATGTGTCTTGTGAAAATGGCAATTTCTTAAATATAAACGGGTCTTGTCAGTCATGTATAAGGTAAGAAAGTGGCTTATTCTATAGCTTTTTTATGCAACAATACTATTTGTCTAAAAATAAGTGCACATTTGTTAGTTAGTAGTATAGTTGATAGTTTAGAGCTTAACTTCCATCGATAAAAATACCTAGACATCTCTTTTCATAATGTGAAGTGATTTTGATATTTAAACCAAGCCCTTACAACCTTAAATTTTAGAGAATAATGGCATACATCAGTTGTGGCTAGAACACCACCACATAAATTATTTTGCTTTTGCAAAACGTTACTGTAGATAAATCAACATCTACCTATATTAATCACGGAGTTTCAGCTGTAAAGAGGGTTTCATTGCCATTATATCAACACACTTGGTGTATATGTTTTTATTAATAAGTTTACTGTCGAGTCATTATCGTAAAATAACCATTTTACCATCAAAAAGAAATTATTTTTTTTATATCTTCTAATATCTTTTATAATTGCGATTTAAGGATAAAATATCTATCTAAATACTAATTTTAGTTCCCTGTCATTCATTGTGGCTCTGTATATAGCTCATAATTGTCTCCTGGACCTGTCATTAAATGAATTCTTCAAGATTCAGCACATATTTTTACTTTAATTTTATGTGAATAATACAAATATGAAACCATTCAGAACTATAAAAGATATTGGGATTGGGAAAAGAGGTTTAGAACTAAATAATTAATTAATTTAACTACATAATTTGCAACATTTTAGAATAACATGTCTACCCTCTTGTACCATTATTCAGAAGTTAAAGTGATGGTGATAAAGTGACTTATTTTGCCTTCTGTGCTTATACACAGAGGATTTTTTTCCTTTGTCTTTAACCCCTCTGTGCAGTGTAACACACACATACATACACTGGTGAAGTGAGCACATGTGCCCTGAGCAGTGGGCAGCTAGTACATGGTGCCCAGGGAGCAATTGGGGTTAGTTGTCTTGCTCAGGGGCACTAAAGCCATAGTACTTGGTGGAACCGGGAATTGAACTAGAGACCTTCAGTTCGCAACACTGGTTGCTTAACCACAAGCCTGCGACTGCCCATCTTTATAGTACCTTTAACCATTAAAATGTTCTGTTATCAGCTCTATTATCATGCTAGCATTAGTTTCAGCTATCGGGGCTTTGTACTGATGTGAGACGAATTTATTTAAATGGTTTAATATAAAAAAACTTTTAGTTACTGTAAAAATACTTTAAAAGTGGCAATTAGCATGATCTATATTAGCATTTTAGCGTTTTCTACATATTAAAAATATGTAACATGTATAATTTTTACATAAATATTGTAAACATAACTCTGAAGTTTTTTTTTCCCAATAAAGTTTTTGTATTTGTATATATGTAATTTCTTAATCAAGGCAAAATATTTTAAACTCAATAGCTGACATTACTAGCCTAATGTAAATATGATAAACTATCACAACTTTAAAAATAGGGAAAGTTAGCACAGATGTTTTTTCTAAGTTTTTTTTCATTTTCTTTTTGATGTTTCTATGTGGAATCTGGTAACATTTAGGTTAGTGGGTTGTGGGTTTCCTGTGTATAGGAATGAAAATCTTTGTCAGAATTTCCTGCCATTTTATGTTGTGCTTATCAACTGTGTTACAGCTTTAACATGCATCTGTGTTGTGTATCCATAGTCCTTTCTTTTACACTTATTATCAGTTATATCTTAAGTAGATTTACTATACTTATATGTTATTACTATAACATATAGTAGGATGAAGCTTATACAAGATCACATCACCTTTTATATCATGTACTTGGATAAACTAAAAATAGTGTAGTGGTAGTGAGTTATCATTATTTTTAAGTGATGATTTTTATTAATAAATTTTTTACTTATGGTGATCTAGTCCATGGAGGCGTGATGCTCCACATAGCGCTGCCCACATTAATAGGACAGGAGACAGGAAAACACCATGAACACGTCACCAGTCTATCACACAGACATTCTTGCCTACTTTCACATTTTGGGCAAACTCATATTTTCAGTTCCACTTTCTCAAGTTTTAGAACAGTGAAAGAAGCACAAAATAAAATATGGATACTTAAATATGATTCAAGATTTTATATTTGTTAGTGGCAAATGTATTTAAACATTTAGGGTTAGCAGATAATTTAAAGATGTTTTTTTAGTGGATAAAGGTCATTTATACAATATTCTGCCTCTTGCAGCTAACAACAAACAACACACACACACACATACACACATTTATTTATATTATTTTGATATTAAATTTATTTACATATAATGTGTGTATATAATATATATAATTTATATATAATAAAATGTAATTTTTATTTCAGTAACAGTTGCCTGGATGAGTCCTGTAAGGAATTTTGTAAACCAGGTAATAATGAATATCAGCGCTTTCAGCTCTCAACACTAAAAAACACTTATCCTCTCTAATCTAAATGCTTTATAATTTTAGTGCAAAATGTACCTACTACACCATGGGAAGTAATACTTGGAATTGTGCCATTTGTGCTTCTACCTGCATTTGCCCTTTGTTTTTATGTGGCTTGTAAAAAGACAAAGCGCTGCTGTCCACCAAAGAACTTACAAGGTTAGATTAGTAGATTTATGTTTGTTCATTCAAAACAAATAATAATTTACTATGCTTTTGTGCACAGCTTTAATTGATATTGATAGTATTATTGTACTGGCCTCTGACAAAATGTTGGTTATAAATGTATCTTACACAAACTAAAAAGCTACTTAAAACTGAAGCAAATATATTTTTGATGATATTGAGTCTTGTCAAATTAGATTATATGAATGTATCTATTTTGAACACAACGTTAGTTACACTAGGACCTAAGTGTACTGATCAAATGTTTATCATTATTTTTTTTAGCAGGTGAACAGTCCAGGATTTTCTCACCACAGAAAATTGTATGTTTATATGAAATGCACTTTTTAAATCAATTGTTTTCACTATGCTTTATATTTAAGGCTAAAATGTTTTTTTTTCTCATATCTTTGGTATTCTTTTCAAAAGATATTAATTCCTGAAATGGAAAAGAAGGTTACAGAAAGTACACATTCACAAACACATGTGGAAGAGCATTTGAAGAATTTAATTAATTCTGCTGAAGGTAAAGTAACTAAGTATTAATTTCAACATGTTTGTATATTCTTGTAAACTTTGTGATTGATACATTTTAGAACATTTTAAAACAATTTACATATAAATGTAATAAATTAAATTAGCAAAATAAACATTATATGGATTACATTAAATTAAGTATATACAATGAAATGGTCTACAATATTGATCTAGCTAGCTCAATTTACTTAATAGGGAGGTGTTTAAATTAATCTGACATAAACTAAATGAAGGGCGGCACGGTGGCTCAGTGGTTAGCACATTCGCCTCTCAGCGCTAGGGATTCCCGGTTCGAATCCCCATCTGGGTGGAGTTTCCATGTTCTCCCCGTGTCTGCGTGGGTTTTCTTCCGGGTTCTCCGGTTTCTTCCCACAGTCCAAAAACATGGATCAAGTTAATTGAATTCTCAAAATTGCCCAATTTAGAGTGTGTATGTGTGAGTGAGTGTGTGCCCAGCGATGGATTGGCGCCCTGTCCTGGGTCTATCTGCCCAGCGCCCGAGACGTTCTCCCCTGGATGGGCATGGGGAACCCCACCGCGACCCTAATAGAGGATAAGCGGAAGATAA
>JAFMOD010000550.1:1447943-1567943 GCA_019802435.1 Corydoras maculifer | reverse complement strand
TAAATGATATTATTCATTTATTCATTATCTTTCGCTTTATCCTCTATTAGGGTCACGGTGGGGTTCCCAACGTCTCGGGCGCTGGGCAGATACACCCAGGACAGGGCGCCAATCTATCACTGGGCACACACTTACTCACACAAACACACTCTATAGGGGGCAATTTGGAGAACTCAATTGACTTGATCCATGTTTTTGGACTGTGGGAGGAAACCGGAGAACCCGGAGGAAACCCATGCAGACACGGGGAGAACATGGAAACTCCATGTGGGGATTCGAACCGGGAATCCCTAGTGCTGAGAGGCAAACGTGCTAACCACTAAGCCACTGTGCCGTCCCAAATGATATTATGAGGAACACAATTTATGTGGAGGCAATAATGCATCTCAAGACAGTGTTAAGGGAGCTAAAGCTTGGTCTTTTAAATGGCCAAGGACCCAAAGCATGCTTCCAAAACAGCCTCTCGCGTTGATTTGAATTAATGTTACCATCAGAAAAATGCTAACAAAAATGTGCATTGCAAGGGGAAGGGTCTGCTTGTTCTTTAAAGAAATTATATTATATTGTCAATGTAGTAAGTTAATGTTAATTTGATAAAATAACATTTATGTTAATAAACTAAACATTTATTAGTTTTAGTCAAAAGTCTAGCTGCAGCATTTTGAATAAGTTGCAGTTTATGTCAGGATTTCGTAGAAGAGTTATAAAGTAGTATTAGTAACAGTACTTAAAACACTGTACAATACTGATCAGCAGAAAAGTTGTTTAAAAGAAAAGTGAAGTGCTAGTTAATACAAGTACAATGTTTTCAACACTCATGATAGTAATTGTTAGTGTAATTATTTATACACTTTGTATTTATTTAAATATGTAAAAATATTAATTAACTAATGATAACAAATGATATGCATCATGAAATTTTTGATTATATAAATAGTTTACTTTTACCAAATTATTAGACGAATATAAACGGAAATAAATGTAAGGAAATTTAGATAAGCCACATAAACAAGTGGGCTGGATAATAATATTGGATTGTGTTGCTTTGGACAAAAGTGTCTGCAAATAAATTCACATGAAAATAATAATTGTACATGAAATGTGGTTTTCTCCAGAAAACAGAAATCATGAGCTTAAGATGTGGCCAGCTCATGTGGTCTACACCATCATTAAACAGATTCCTGTACGTCGATGGAAGGAATTTTTGCGATTACTTTCCATATCTGATGATGAGATGGACAGAGTGGAGCATGATGTCAGGGGCTCCTACCTGGAACAGCAATATCAAATGCTCCGTCTGTGGACCCAGAGGAACGGTGCTAACCTGGAGAACATCTACTCTACACTACAATACATGGACTTGTCAAGTTGTGCAGAACAAATGCAGGAGATTCTGCAACAGCAGCCACAGGTCACTATAGTTTAGATACATCTGTGAAATGTTTTCGATCTGTTCTCATATGGTTTAAAATCTGGCTAAATTAGTCAGGTATGCAATGATCTCACATCACACCAGTGAACTAAGCGTATCCGTTTATTTATATTTCAATACAGTGCTCATTTGCACCTGTATGAAAGCAGAAGTAGTTACACAGTACAAAATGAAAAATGTACATGCAGGACAAAAAAAGCAGAAGTTATTAAGATTTGTATTGATTTGAAATTTGTATTTTGTTATTGTATTATTTATTGACATTATCTTTAAATTCATCATCCAGTTGGTGTTGTATCACTGCAGCACTTAATATTTTTTATTAAAACATTAGTTTATCAGGGAAAGGGACTTACAAATAATTTTACTTGAATTTATTATATATTTTGATGTAAATTTTTGTAATGAAATATTTTAATTTAGATTTTTAAATAGTTTATGTGATTAACTGTAGTGATAATTTGTATTAAATGGTATTAACATTTTTATTTAACGTTTTTTATCACCCAAACCTAAGCACAGGTTACACAGTGCATAAAGTCACTTTTTTGGTTGCTGTCCTTTGTTTTGTTTAAATCAGCAGTGTTGTGGTATGTTACAGTGCTACTCACCTATCAGTGTTGAAAACTGTATTTCAGGAAGAATATGGTTCTGTTTTCACTCATAAAATAACAGCATTTCTGTATTCAGTCCAAGGACAATATTCTATGTAATGTAATGTAATGCTACATGCCACAATAATGATCTATACTTATGTTAGTTGTAATTACAAACAAACCTTACACTTGATTTTAATAGAAAAGTAATTTTAATTATGACTTATAATCTCATTTAATGAGCTACATGGCAATCTAAAAGCTAAGGTTAAATGAAAAGTAGTTCAAGTGACAGTGGATAAAATGATCACTGAATGAATACTGAATGAATTTGTTGTGGATAAAAGGTTATTTGATAAATGAAAGAAAATATTATTTAAAAACCTAAAACATCACCACATTATCAATAAGGTAATAAAACTGCCAAAAATCAGACAGCAAAATTAAACTGTAATTTAATTACTGAGAAAAATTCATTATTATTCATCTGACTGGCAAATTTATGTGAAACTTCAGAATTCAATCCATTAATCAAAAGTGAAAAAATATTACTTAAATGAAACAAGTTTAAAAAATTGACTATTCAACAAATAAACGGTTAAGAACAAATCAGGTGTTACAAACTGCTGCCAATGCAGATTTAAAAAATAGCAATTGAAGAGCAAGTTCAAAAGTGAAAATGCATTTAGTGTACATTAAACACTGTGGAACAGAACAAGCTCTAAAGACGCAATTTTAAGGTGCAAACATGCAGAGAAAAAGAGAATCCGCGAGCTTAAATACACCGAAAGCACACACAAAAATGACAGCTGCTGATAATTAACAATGACTAATAAACTAATGAACGCAAATAAGCAACAAACTAAAACAGCACGGGTTAATGTACTGCATATAAAAACACACATTTACTGGTGACAGGTGGTATAAAAGTGAAATGTAGAGTAAAGTTCTATTTGCACCAGGTAAAAAAGAACCAATGCTGAAAGTTGGTAGCATCAATAAGGTTAAATATCTAATGTTTTACCATGATTGGTTTAAAGTCCATGAATTGTATCTGAAAATAGTGTGTGGGTGTGTGTGGGTGTTGCCCAAAAAAAAGTGAGCGGTTTATGTGTTAACATCCTTGACCACCAAGTTAAAAATGTTTTATATACTAAAATGTCATCCAATTTCTTCACACTGATGTGTAACACCGATTAGTGATTACAAAATACATTTTGTCAAAGTTTTGTGTCACAGTTCAGAGTTGCACCAGCCCTGCTTAAAGACAAAAGTTCACATACTACTTTGCTTAGATGTATGTGATATTGCATCATTTTTATGAAAAAATATGCAAATGAGAATTTAAAACTTTTATCATATTTGTTTAATTTGATTTTCTTAAGGACTTGACCCATTTATTGATGATATAGCTCATATGTATGCAAAAATAGAAATCCCTAATACTTACAAAAGTAAGTATTATGAACCAACATTAGTTGTTTGGTGTGTACAGTACAGTGAGACATCCAATAAAAACACGGATGTTTTGTTAATTCTCTTAAATGTTTAATTGTATTTTTAAAATATACATTTTTTAATGAATGCATAAACTTTATGGATTGTGATTTTATAACAATTTATTTGACAATTATTTTACAAAGTCAGGCACAATGCTTTTTTTCAGGACTTTTGATGGATGCACTTTTAATACCCAGTCGTGACTACTTTACCTCTTACCATAAAATATTTTAAAATCTGTAACTTCAAAAATCTTTTTATTTTTTATACAGATTTGCACCATTGACATCATATTTGATTTCATTTTACAAAATTATTATTATATTAATATTAAAATATTATGTTTGTTATTACCAAGCTTTTCATTTGAAGACAACATTTCTTTGCTAGATTAAGTTTTATAAAAATAAACAAATTGTGTTTTCGAAATATGGATGTGGGATGCTCATGACATTAAAAAAAAAAAAAAAACACTTTACAACATTAACTTATATTTTACTCTATTGCAACATATGTGCCTTTTTGTAAGTAGCATATTGTAAGTTTGTAAGTAGTCTTATAACCCAGTAAAATCCATAGGTATGTTCATATACTAACATAATCAGATTTTCAGATGTTTGATGTATACCTATTTTATTTCAAAAAGGCACAGAAATTTAAAAAAATAAGTAAAATGTCATTTTTAAACTGTAAAGGCCAATTCAATGTTTTTAAATTGATGTAAGTATAATGCAATAAATTGTCAGTCCTTTTTGGTCAGTGCATTTCGAGCCATTTGAAGCAACATTGATTAATCTAGTAAACTATTCAGAAACATATGTGGACTTACAATGCATACATGCTAAAGCAGGACTGATTATCTTGAAATGTTGCAGAGTTGATCAGTGAAATCACACAGGGAAACCCCGAATAATACTTCCTTGAAGATAATATATAGTGACTTACACTTTCATTGCTGCCTACAACGCGGAATTAACACGCTTACCAGAAGATCAATAATTTCCACTGGTCTTTAATGTAACATCCAGCCTAGATTTATAGTACAGAGTGCTTTGTGACTCAGTGATGCCGCTTCCTGTCTTCTTCAAATCTTCAGCGTTTCGAGACAAATTGAAATGCAGTGTCAGCGTTTTTACACCAGGTGTGCTTTCCCCGCATCACCAGTATTAAAATTAATAAGACACAAGGCACATCGCAAACCTTGTACCGCATCAAAATAAAATTCGAATACATTACTTATCATATTGGCTGCGTTCGGAATCGCTAACTATGGCAAAATAGTGCACTATATAGTGTGTCAACAATCTAGTGTTCCAATAATCAAGCGTGATTCTGGCTCACTAGAGCTTTACAAAAGTCCCACAATGCAAGTAGAGCTTTATTGTGTATACGATGTATTTCAGTGACGAAGAACATTTGGTTTAAATTAAGACTTTTATTCATGTTATTGTCCGCTGTGTGCTTGTTTACTAAACTGTTTACATGTTATAAAGAGCTGAAGCATTGGGGGACGAGCGCTGGCGATCTGTCATGTTTGTGACATTGTATTCGTTCAGAACACAGCCATTGTTTTGTTTTGAGATTCGTTTCCATAGCAACTAAAATTGCGAGCTAGAGAGACTGGTCGATTCCATGACCTAAGGAATCGATTCCAATTATGATTCCGATTCTGAGTAACGATGGAGTCAACTTTAAGCTTCGGTTTTACTAAACTTTGTTATTGTCATGAATACTGTCACTAATTAGGGAGTAATATTTAAAAATTAAATCTAAAATTTAAAATAAATAAAATAAATAAAGTCTAAAATAAAGAGTATATACACTAAACGACTATTAATATAAATAATATATTCACGTTTTTTTTAATCAAGTTCCAATCTTCTTATATTTTCATCTGTAAGAAACTAAAGTACTAGGTTCGTCTGTTGTATTTTGAATTTAAATATATTTTATTACGTTTGCTCCTAAAATCATTTGCTTTCAGTCTTGACTTGAATAACAACCTAGATGATTCCCATTTCCTTGAAATTTCTGAATCGACTCCATTTTGAATCGACTCTCCATCAGAGTGTGGATATTTCGAAACAGTTAGTTCATATCAATTTTAAAAAGAACTGAATATCTGAGATCCATTAATTGTACAAAATGTTAAAACGTAGATCTTGACTATGATCGCATTATTCTATTCATAAATTAAAAGAAAAGACATTACAAAGTTGGCCACATCTTCGAATCGTATGGACAGGTAAGCTTCAGTATCAGACGGCTTAAAACATATTTAATTTGCTAACTATTTTCCCATTACTAATAATATTTCATGGTACTTTTGTAAATGTTACTTTTCTTATTTGTGTATTTTGTGTATTCATACATTACGTTTAATATTGCTTAGATCCCTATCGAGTTTCAGCTATGGAAACTGCATATAGAGTTTCACTCACATCTTTCTTTATCCATCCAGTACAATCTACATGTGTTTAAACCTGAATTAAGATCAATCTCTATTTTAACATTTAAGACTTGTGTTAAAGGATTATGTTGATGCCACGACACAAATGGAAGAAGTTAGATTCTAAATATCTCTTGACGTGGAATGGATTTACATCAAAACAGAAAGATACCCCAACTTATATAGTCCATTTGACACAAACTATTTATCCAGACTTTTAGAGAGATTAAAAATATACAATAGTTCAAAAATATTTATTTTTCAACAAACTTTTCAATACTTAATTCTTATTCACCAATTTGTATTATTGGATAACACTTCATGTGTTCAATGACATATAATTATAGTTATGAAAATCACAAAATCAAAGTAGTATCATGTTTATTAAAAGACACAATCCCTGGCTTAGTGATTAGCATGCTCGCCTCTTAACCTCTCAGGTTCGTATCCCAATCTGGGTGGAGTTGGTTGTGGGTTTCAAAAATGGATTCAAGGTAAATTGACTGCTCTTAATTGCTCCTATCTAAAATTGCCCCATTATGGTGTATGTGTCTGAGTCAGTAAGTGTATGTAATGGATTGACACCCTATCCTGAGATGGGCATGGGGAACCCACTGTGACTCTGGTCCCTAGCATTGGATTAAGCAGAAGATAATGAGATGAATAAGTGAATAATCTTAAGGTTTATATATATATTAGTTTAACTTGATATTTCTTTTTTGATTTATATGAAATTAATTACCATATGATAATGCAGACTGTAAGGGGAAAATTCAGGTTGTAAGGAGATGCTAACTGATGTATAACAGATGAGTTTTATAGTATTCATTTATAATAATTTGCTTTTACAGTGGAGATGCTATGTGAACCAGCAGCTCAACAAGCATTACAGGGAAGATTATGGCAGTGTTTCCTCAAGGTTTGGGAGCAATGGAAATGTGCAGTAAAGGAGACAAGTGTTGTGCTGAGGGTGATATTAAGCAAGCGACAGCTCTATATACACATGCATTTGGATGCAATGCAGGAAACACCATAGCACACATGCGCAATTTAAACAAGATGCTTTTAGAAAAGGTCATTTTGACTTTAGAGGCCTGGCTTGATGGCTATGAGGTAACACCAAGTTCAATGCAGGGTCTTAACAAAGGGTTGGGTGCAGTATTCCTTTCTACCATATGTCCCAATAATGTTTCTGCCTCTGTTTTTAAAATGGAATCAGTCTTGCATGGTGCTGTCAGTGGATCAGATGAAATCTTTGCACGTTGTTCTGCTTTTCTAGAAGATAAAAGAAAGCCTTGTCCCGAAGGACCTACACGGTTAATTTTAGAATTAACAAGAGCTTTTGCATGCTTGCTTTCTGATCCAGATAATGCCAAAGCCCCTCAGCTGTATTTACAAGCCTTTCTTAGAAACAAATCTGAGACAGTCAGGCTGGTAAAGAGTCGACATTCAGATCATTTGCCACGGATAGTGGCTGCTTTTATTAAGCAAATGGCTCCAAAGTTTCCTGCGGTTTATGCTGAGTACAAACCGGATGAAATTGTAAATATTCAAAGTAAAAAGGTAGAGCTATCTGCCTCTGAATCAGTTAAATTTCTTGTTGCTCTTTCTCCAGAAAGCACACTAGTGAGAGAACTTCAGGGAGCTGTGTTGTTGTCCTCTGGATTGTTTGATGAAAGTGCTGAAGCATTTTCTTTGGCAATAAATTTTGAAAACACACTAAAATCTCTTACAGCTAAGGCAGACATGACAGTACAGAAAATTCCACAAGAAAGAAGGGCTAGTTTATTTATTGGCCGATCAGCTGCATATTTTTCAGAAAGTGGACGGGGAAGTGAAGCTTGCAGAGATCTTGCTGAAGGCTTTGCCATCCACCCTGCAGTGGCCAGGCATCAGTTCCAAAAGTTGTTTTCTGAAAATGGCATAGCTACAATGATTTGTGTAGAGCTTCAGCAGCAAGCACAGAGCGGTATCTCCAGCTATAAGGATGCTGTTTTACTTAGGTCTGACTTGCGTTCCTGTGAAGGAGTAGAGCTTCTAGACCCTGTTATTTTCCAGCTGAGGGCTCTGTGCCACATAGAGCCTGATGGAGGAGGACGGGCCCTGCGTGTACGACTAGCAGACTGTCTGCTACTTCGTGGGGAGTTCAAAGAGGCGCTATCGATTAGCAGCCAACTTGCTGCTGCTGTGCCCACCCAGCAAAGTTATCAAAACACTGTGCAAGTGCTACGTGGTTTTGCAAGATTTTTCTCTGAGGACCAACCGGGAGCTCTGGAGGACTTTCAAGCAGTGATTGAGCACAGCGTTCCTCACCCCTCGAGTTGTGTACGTGCGCTATGCGGCAGGGGACTGTTGCGCATGATGGCTGGTTCACATTACCTCACTGCTCTGGACTACATGACTGCAAGCCAACTTCAGCTTCAGGAGACCGCTTTGACTGTGAGGTGTCTCATTCCATGGAACTGTCGTGGGTTGCTGTGCACTGTGTTGCTTGAACAAGGAAGAGGCATGTTGGAAGAGTATGGAAAAAAAAGGTCCAGTTCAGTAACTGAGATAGTTCACGACCATCAACAAAGCAAATGTGTACTTTCCACACAGAACGAAGGCCATCCATCTATAATGAATAAAGAAGCGTACACCATCAACAAAGAAGGGTACTTCTTCACTGCACAGTTCACACTCATACAAACAACATAAAAATATTTAACTACAGTGGATAAGGAAGTATTTAGACCCCTGAAGCAAAATTTATAAACAAATTGCTCTATTGCCAAACTCTATTTCCTATATATATTTTTTTATCTTTCTGCATAAATTAAACCTAAAAGATTCATATTCTCAAAAATTTCCAGGCAAATACAAACAAAATAAAACTCATTTTCACACCTGAACAAAATATTTCACTTGGCAATTTATTTTGGTAAAAGTATGTAAATATTTTTTGTGAGATGATGCGAGAACTCTAAGATGTCATTTGGTTTTCCTCTGTGAACAACCCTCAGTAGTTTTAAGGTCAGGAATTAACTCCATTTCAAAACATTTAGCTAATGTTCAGTAGGATGTCTCTCGTGCTGTTGCATGACCTATTTTTTAGAGATCCGGTTGACAAACAAATGTCTTGACATTTCTCATTCAAATTTCCTAGTACAATTTAGAAGACATTGTCCATAGTAGTAAGTCTTTCGGACCGAAACCTCAATGTACCATCATGTTTCACAGATTTAACACTGTACAATATACTATGAATGTTATCCTTGTTATAATTACAGTGCTCTTAATTTGAACAAAAAATGGTATTCGATTTAATCCACTGCCCAGCGATGGATTGGCGCCCTGTCCTGGGTGTATCTGCCCAGCGCCCAAAACGTTCTCTCCTGGATGGGCATGGGGAACCCCCCCGCGACCCCAATATAGGATAAAGCGGAAGATAATGAATGAATTTAATACACATTATATTAGCTTTTAGGTTTGTCTATGTGATCATAAGCAAATTGCAGATGAGATGCAATGAGTTCTTTTTTGTTCTTATTATAAAACAGTGATATTCTGTTTGTAGCCCTGCCATATATAACAATACCATTTATTTATTTATTTATTTATTTTTTTTGCACAATTTTTTAACTTTTAAAATTGATACCACCTCGGAACATAGACAGTTATCAGAAATGGAAGAAATAACTCTAGTTGTATTGTGTATCTTTATTGTGAAAGCATCTTTATATGCTTCCTTGAGCTTACCTAACCTAATTTCAATTGCCAATGCAAGGAAAGAGAATTTTTTATAAAGAAACTTTGGAAAAGCTCTTGTTTTGTTTTTTTTCTTAATTTTTTCTTTATGAATAAAATAATAAAAAAAGTGTTAATAATCTGTGAAAATATAGTATAACAGGGATCACTATTTTATAGGGTTTATTAAATGTAAGTATTTGATGAACTTTATGTAATTCACATGAAACAAAAGAATTTAATATACTATTTATCTATCTAGATCTACTTTTACATAATAATGTAATAGTTAGGACTTACGCAAATACAATATGAAATCAAACATACATTTAAATGGCAAGTATTACACATTCAATACCAATGAAAATTGGCCAATCAGTGATGGGTTGCTGTGGTTTAACTTTTCTGGCATTAACTTCTCTGCTCACTCCTGGTCCCCTTTCTGATCACCAGCTAACATTCACTTCTTCACGTCTGCTACTGAAAGGTCAAAAAATTAACTGGAAAGCTGTTAAAAGTGTGCTTATTAAAATGCTTAAGTAATTTTTTGCTAAAAAATGATGAGCAGTAATTAATAATTAATTAATTCATTAATAATTATTTTTTATTTTCTTTTATGTTTATAATTTATCATACAGTTATCTAAGAACCCCACCGCCTTTATTTCCCAACCCACAATTACACAGAGTAAATGTATAAAGTAATCATTTGCAAATCTTTATTTATCTTTCTATTGGCTCATCTCATTTATTGTTTTAAAGCAATATGAAGGTTAAGGGTTTGAACACAGAGTCCACAAAAGTCACCAATATGGGTTAAGTTATTTATCTCTATTTGGAAAATACATTTGTACATATGACCATAGTTTATATATTCACACAAAGAAGCCACTTAAAGAAGCCATGGTTGATATATCCACTTTTTTTGTACATAAATATATTGTATTGTATTGATATGTGTGATGCAGAATGGCTGTAGGTGTGCATGTTCTTGCCCTTCTCTTAATGGAGTTGCAGCCTGGTACAGATGCACATCAGATCCTTGCTGCAGATGCTCTATACCAGCTGGATCGTGTTGAGGAAGCGTATCGTCTTCTCCTCTGCATTGAGCATGTGGAGTTTTCTCGCTGTTCCGTTCTTGCTCGCCTTGTTCTGCTCCAGATGCACAGAGGCTTTATGTATGATGCCAACCAGGTATTAAATTAGTTTTTGGATCTTTCTATGGTTTATAAAACATTTTATTAAGATCAGATTGTTGGTGATTTTCTTGTTATGGTCTGTTTGCTTACAGCTACTAAAGAAACTTATCCAGTGTGCTGACACTAGCGGCCTAAGCTCATTGCTTTCTATGGCAGCTCAAGAGGACAGAGCTCTCTTGGAGAAACATTGTCATAGTGCATCAAAACGCATTTTGTGTAGCCAACAAGGAAAAAGTGCCATTAAAGAGGCTATAGCTTATCTGACTATTGCTATTATGGCTTCAGGTATGTATGGATAAAACAGATCTATATACTTAAAATAAAAAAAAAATAAAAAAACGAATCAACTTTATTAACAGCTAACTTTACTATTTCAACCATTTCTCGGATGTAGAGTAGTTTTCACATTTTGTTAGACCTGACTAAGTGGAAAGAGTATTTTCTCACTCACTAGGAACAAAATGTTTCTGTGGTATGGAAAGGAAGTGACACTATTGATAAATGTGACGTATAACAGTTCCTTTAATACTGTTCTGTGTGATAAGAAAATCGAGGTACATTAAGTCACAGTAATTTATAAGAATAATGGTGCAATTTTTGTATTAATCATCAAATTGGGTTTAATGTTTTCTTTTAGAGATTAGAGACTTAATCTCTCACTCTGTTAGGTGGGGAAGCTGTGGACTCATTACTGGAGAGAGCCAGATGCTATGCTTTGCTGGGTCAAAGAAAGACTGCAATTTTTGACTTTACAGTTATTCTGAAGGAACACCCAGACCATGTTCAAGCACTGTGTGGAAGAAGCTTTACCTATCTTATGTTAAATCATCAGAAGGTAATGATAGTTTATTAGTAAAACTAACTATACACTTAACCACAAAACAGTTAACCAAAAGCAACTACTAGCAAAACATTAAAGGACTCAAACCATCATTTATTTAATTACACAGCACACTAAATTCCCACCAATTAAATGAAAGTATAAACAGCAGGATGTGTATTCATAATGTAAACCACTTTCAATACAGATAAAGAGTAGAATGTACTCAAACAAAACCCACAGTACACAGTTAGAAGGAGAAACAATTTTATTTACATCACATTATATATTCTACACACAGTCTTGAAGCTGAGCAGTAAACAAAGTATTGTCTGGACATTTGTAGCCAAACATGATTTCTGATGGATATCGACAAGTTTTCAGTATTTGTTGTCCAAACTAGATATCAAACAGTGGTCTATGTATACTGCTCAGGCTCTAATTTATAAGGAATCTCTTTGACGTGTTAACATTGATAGACAATTGGTGAAATAGTGCGGCAACACAGGGATCTGTGATTGCATTTTAGATTAATGTGTGTGCACAAACTACTTATAAAGCAGTGCACAAGTTAAATGCATTGTAAATATACTACAGTAGTACATATATATATATATATATATATATATATATATATATATATATATATATATATATATATATTGTATGACAACCAGTGGCTGAGAAAAGCATTTCCTATGTAGCAGTAAAAATGAATACTTTTATTCTTTACTACTCTAACAATTATTCATTCATTCATTCATTCATTCATTATTTCCCGCTTTTATCCTCTATTAGGGTCGCGGTGGGGTTCCCCATGCCCATCCAGGGAAGAACGTTTTGGGCGCTGGGCAGATAGACCCAGGACTGGGCGCCAAACTATCGCTGGGCTGAACACAATTATATTTTAATAATCTAGAATATTCAAGGGCGGCACGGTGGCTTAGTGGTTAGCACATTTGCCTCTCAGCACTAGGGATTCCCAGTTTAAATCCCAATCTGGGTCGAGTTTCCATGTTCTCCCCATGTCCGTGTGGGTTTCCTCCGGGTTCTCCGGTTTCCTCCCACAGTCCAAAAACTTGGATCAAGGTCAATTGAATTCTCCAAATTACCCTATATATAAAGTGAGTGTGTGTGAGTGAGTGAGTGTGTCCCCAGCGATAGATTGGCGCCCTGTACTGGGTGTATCTGCCCAGCGGCTGAAACGTTCTCCCCTGGATGGGCATGGGAATCCCCACCGCGACCCTAATAGAGGATAAGGATAAAGTGGAAGATAATGAATGGAAGGACAAAATATTCAATACAATGCTATGTTTAATTTACTGTATAAGTTGTGCAATTGTTTTACTCGCCAAAAAAATACACAAATTATATATTTTGTCAAAGGTGCAACAAATATTTCTTTGTATATGGTTTGTACTGTACATCTTTAAGGTTGGATCACTTTTTTTTAATTGTTTTCCAGGATTGTACACAAGATATACTGGCAGCGCTTAAGGTTGATGCTGAAAACGTATGTCAGTGCATTTTGTCTCTTAAAGACGAGGCAAGGAAGCTTATTTGTGAATGGCTACAGCAGCACTGCTGTAGCATTTTGTTTACCAATGTGCCACCTTGCCAAAAGGAGTGTCTACATGAAGCCTTTCTAATTAACAAAGCACTCATTAAAACTGACAGCAAGGATCCAAGATGGAATTTGCTATACATAGACACTTTGCTGGCCCAAGGTAAAGATAAAGTTGTATTCTTTCTTTTTACCCAGAGAATAACATGTCATATTGCATAAGCAAGTTAAAAAAATTAAGGTTTACAATGTTTCACATATAATAATAAAATTGATAAAACAATATAACAATGTCTTCTTAGTTTGTATAGTTTGTAGTTAGTGTTTATGCATAAAAAATGTGTTGGATTACCAATACTCTTGCTAATTTGAACTAATTACACTTCTATTTACATTTAATAAAGAATGTTAGTAAAAACAGGTAAACAATTTTTTCCACATATTCTGTGTAAGATTGAAGTTTAATTTTTTTTTGCTTTTTTCTTTTTAATATCTTTATGCCGAGTGTGGTAATTGCACATTTTTGTGGTTTAGTTTGTACAAGGTATTGGCATATTTTTCATCATAGTGGAGCTGTTTATGAAACATTTAGAATTTTTTTCTTTGTTTAGTTATTGATGCCGTGGAATTTCACTACAAGTAATACATAGTTTTGGCACTTGAATCTTCTCTAATTATACATATATAGTCATGGAAACAGCCATCTATAAAATTACATCAAATTTTTGTAGCTGGGTGTCATGGCATGACCAAAAAAGGTAAAAAATTACCTGAAAGATAACAGAATATTATAAATTATATCAATTAGGAGTAGATAAAATTTGCTGAATTGAGGCAAGACAAAATCCACATTTCAAAGACATACAACAGGTGCTATAATAAAACAGGTGCTATAATGTGAGCTACAACCCAATCAGGAAAGAACAGTGGTTGCTCTAGCTATATTCATTGTGAATTTTGGTTGTCCAGGTTTATTAAACTTGATTTTTTAGAATTAAGAAAGAGTCAAAGGCCCAAATGTGTGGCATTAGATCTTCTGTGATGACATAAATGCTTCATTCATCAGAAATGAGGAAATTATGTTGGGAATAATGTCATTATTTATACACACATGTGATAAGAAACACACCTTCATATATATCTTTAACAATAATACCTTTATTGTGATTTTTTTTTACTTTGAAACTTTGTCAGGAAATGTTAAAGCAGCTAAAGAACATCTTAGACAGATCTTTGGCCAGGAGCCCCGTCAGACAGTGGCCCAGGCCAGGTGGGGCGTGGTGGAGAGCTGGAAACAGAACTATCCATCAGCAGCCAAATTTTTAAGTAGCGTGTCTGAGAAGGAGCCTGCAGTGTTAAAATTCCTCCTGACTCTCATTCAGCCCCATCGAAGAAGACTATTGGCACAAGTAATACAAACTATGACATTCAGTATCTTAATATTATCGTTTTAATAATGTCTTAAACAATCTAATATAATATTCAACATAAATGATAATGGTTGTCTAATGAACATGTTTATGTAGAATAAGAGCACAGACAAAGAAAAAACACATGAAATATAATGATTGGAAAAGCTTTAGCATTAAGGTGACACAGCATGTTGTCATTTGCAGAGCAAAAACACCAGTTAATATGTTGAATCTGTAGAGACTTTGCCCAGTCAAAAATCTAAAACTGACACAAATGCTTATCCTAATTACGGTCCCAAGAGGTGTTAGAGCATTGGAGACTGAGCGGAGGTGTGGCACTTTCTGAAGAATCTTTGGAGTTAGAGATATGCTAGGCTGTGACCCTGAGACCACTGCTTTGCATACATTTACTTATGGGACTAAGCTACATACACAGTTTATCAGCCTAAAAACATGCTATTTCTGAAAAATAAACAGTCCTTCTGGACATCAATAGTTTGTAATGATAAGTTTGGACAGGTTTTCTGTGCAACAGACTGGTTTATACATTTCTGTTTAACAGCCTATTATCTCACCAGTGTCTGTGCAGACCATAAAAGGTGAATGGAGTAGAAATTTGTAAAGGGAGCACTTTCTCCACTCTTTAAGCTCTTAATTGACACAGACAGACAGAATAACACAGACAAGCCATATTTAGTTGCCATGTTTTCAAAAATCTAACAAAAAAATATACGTCTATTCCCTGAGAAGGTTCTTGTCATGTTAGGTCTCTGCATTTAAGTTAACAGTTCTTGTTTATTTCTTTGACAGGCTGCATTTCAGGAAGCAAACAGAATTTCAGAGAGTGTCCACTGGGAGCGTGTGTTAAGTCTTCTGACTGTGGCTGTAGAGGCACAGGATGGCACAAAGCTTCAGCACCTACGGCAGCGGGCAGTATGTCTGGGAAAGCTAGGCCTCCATGAGAGAGCAGTCTCAGATCTGAATCAGGTTGTCCTCTTCCACAGTAAGTATAACAGTGAGGAGTTTAAAGTGAGGGCAGAGGACCTGTGCAGACGGGGCCACAGTTTGCTGATGTGTTCCCAGGATGAGATGGCTTTAAAAGACTTCTCTCAGGCTTTGGATTTGCATATTGAACATGCATTGGTATGTGTGAATGCTGGACCAGGAACACACTGCCTGGCTGATCTCTTCTTGCGCTTTGCAATGCGGAGTTTTGGAGAGCAGCAACTAGACAAAGCTTGGAATCTCGTTGACTGTGGTCTAAGGGTGGACCATAACCATGTAGAACTCCGCCAACTCAAGGCTAGAATTAAACGAGAGGTTTCTGGGCCATGTAACATAAACTAAAATGTTCTTTATGCATCTGATGAGCTTGTTTGACTAAATGAGCTTGTTTGATACCCCATTCCAAAACCATTCATTCATTATCTCCCGCTTATCCTCTATTAGGGTCGCGGTGGGGTTCCCCATGCCCATCCAGGGGAGAACGTCTCGGGCGCTGGGCAGATAGACTCAGGACAGGGCGCCAAATTCATCGCTGGGCACACACTCACTCACACAGACACACTCTAAATGGGGCAATTTTGAGAATTCAATTGACTTGATCCATGTTTTTTGGACTGTGGGAGGAAACCGGAGAACCCGGAGGAAACCCACGCAGACACGGGGAGAACATGGAAACTCCACCCAGATGGGGATTCGAACCGGGAATCCCTAGCGCTGAGAGGCGAATGTGCTAACCACTAAGCCACCGTGCCACCCCATTCCAAAACCAAGGACATCAAATACTGTTTGTCTTCCACAAGGGTGTCTCCAAGATTGTGCACACATTCAGTCAATGCATTTGGTTTTCTATACTGAAGCTGATAAGGATGATAAGGTATAACTTGCAATTATAATGTTAGCTTAAATAATTTTAAACATTTTTTAGTGAAACTAAATTAAATTACTTTTGTGAAGATCAATAGCTCAAACCCTGTAAACGTGTGTCCACTTTCATTAGGTAGTGTAGGAATATGGGTTTATTCCTGAGTTTGGTTAATTGTACATTCTTGAATAGGCCAAACCATTTTCCACTAGTCCTTACACAGTGATTTCTTTCAGTTTAGATAAATGATTATGCATTACTCGAAATAAAATTTATTGTATGTTTATTCCTTGTTCACTTGGGTGTTCTCCTGAAGATTGCATGTCTATCAGGTGAATTACAGACAAATAATTGCCCCTAGGTGAGAATCTGTCTGTCTGTGAAACTGTCCTGTGATTAAGTGGTGACCTGTCCACTATCCACTTTTCTTTTGCTCAGTGAATGTCTAGATAGACTTTGTCACTCCGACTAAATTTAACAAAATGCTGTAATAAAAAACAAATACAGACAATTTCAGTTTTATTTGTTCTTTTTTAGTTTAGTTGACATAAAAGTGTTTTGTAATTGTAATTGAAGTTTATTTTTGAAAACCAATATTGACAACCATATTGTAATATTGTAACCATATTCAAAACTTACAGAAATATTTGTACATTAAACAGTAATTGACTTTATTATAATTTTAATAAAAATTAAGAATGAAAAAAAAAAAATAATAAGAAGAATTAAATATTAGGCTTTCAGTAACTTTAAACAGACCGTTTTTTGTTAAATGCACCTGAACGGAGCTGATTTATGGCTAAATGGTGTTTTTGCTCCTTTCGTAAAGTGCAATTTCCTGAGTAAACAGATTACATCAAAAAGTTTTTGTGGTTTTTCTGATGATTTAAACTTTTATGAAGGTTCACATTTATTTTTATACCAATCGGATGCTTTTTATTTCATATTCATTTAAATATTTAAATATTCTAAGGGATTTATTTAATTTCATTCTAAAAGTTATTTTTGTTAAGCTAGAAATACTTTTTGTTTATCATTAAGTTTTTCACATTATTTCAAGTAGGTAGTATCAATATCTTGACATATTTAATATTTAGACACATTCTCTTTTGCACACACACAGGGCAAGATAACATGTTTATTTTAGATTTTAACTTGTTTTAAGACTAAGAGAGGAAACCAGTGCTTCTGGAGAAAAACCACAAAATGTGGAGAGCAAACCTAGTTCACACTGAAAGAAACTTCCTCACATGCAGGAAACAAATGTGCATATGTGCTTAGAATTTTATTGCAAAAAATATTTTTTTAATATCACAAAGATAATTACATAATTATAACAACAAAAAATTGATAATTATTATGAATAATTAATTAAAATCATAATTATAATATAATTATGACATTAAAAAGTTTACGTATCATGCAGCCTCTATTTTTGAATTTATAATAAGTTAATTGTTTCTTACATTTTAAAGTAACTGACTCATTTTATGGTTTACTATGTTTTTGGAATGTTTGATGAGTCATTTAAAATGATCTAATATTATCTACATTGCAACTATACATTTTATTTAATACAGGATAATACAAATTGCTTGCACTTATTACAAATTTACAAGCAGTCAGTGTTTTTGTCCTTCATACTTATTGTTATAAATTCCTGGTGTTTAACCCAAATTCTAAAAGAATTTGGGACAGTGTGTAAAATGTAAATAATCTCCTCTTTCATTTCATGGTAAATATAAAAACATCAACAACATTGGCCTTTTCCTTTGCATGCAGTGATTTCACCTGAATTTTAGAATCGCTGGATGACATTATAGACTGTGGATGGTTGGAATATATTTTTTTAATTATATTACAAAATTTTCAGAAACAGTTCTATCCCTCTGCCCATCTTCACATCTGAGAGGCTCTGAAATGCTCCTTATATACCCAGTCTTATATTCATCCTTCCATTATCTCCCGCTTTATCCTCTATTAGGGTCACGGTGGGGTTCCCCATGCCCATCCAGGGGAGAACGTCTTGGGCGCTGGGCAGATACACCCAGGACAGGGCGCCAGTCTATTGCTGGGCACACACACTCACACAAACACACTCTATAGGGGGCAATTTGGAAAACTCAATTGACTTGATCGATGTTTTTGGACTGTGGGAGGAAACCGGAGAACCCGGAGGAAACCCACGCGGACACGGGGAGAAGATGGAAACTCCACCCAGATAGGGATTCGAACCGGGAATCCCTAGTGCTCAGAGGCAAACGTGCTAACCACTAAACCACCGTGCCCAGTCTGATATTCATTCATTCATTATCTTCCGCTTATCCTCTATTAGGGTCGCGGTGGGGTTCCCCATGCCCATCCAGGGGAGAACGTCTCGGGCGCTGGGCAGCTAGACCCAGGACAGGGCGCCAATCCATCGCTGGGCACACACTCACTCACACATACACACACTAAATTGGGCAATTTTTGAGAATTCAATTAACTTGATCCATGTTTTTGGACTGTGGGAGGAAACCGGAGAACCCGGAGGAAACCCACGCAGACACGGGGAGAACATGGAAACTCCACCCAGATGGGGATTCGAACCGGGAATCCCTAGCGCTAAGAGGCGAATGTGCTAACCACTAAGCCACCGTGCCGCCCAGTCTGATATTATTTTATAAAATAATCAAATAATATTTGCAAAGAAATGGTTAAAAGTCTTAAAAGTTTAAAGAGATAATAAGCTGTTTAGGTTCTATTGGTAATAAAATAAGGGGTTGAGAGATTTGCAAATTGTTACATTCTCTTTTTATTGACATTTAACACAATGCTTGTGAAAACTAGGTTTTTATGATTTTGCAGATTAGCACCAATTGATGTGGGACTTCTCATTAAATGTCATTAACAGTATTTGCCCATATGTAGCTAGTTCTACAATTTGAATTTGTTGAAGTTTCATTACTAGTATTATCTGAAAGTAAAACCACAGTAGACAACACACTAATATTGACTTTAGAATTAAAGAATAAAAATCGCAGCCTATAACCATCAATTTCAACAATGCAAATATTGTCATTCTATATACAGCTCACATGTGTGCATGCCAAAGCAAAACTTTTGTGTTAAATTCAGATAGTTAAATAACAGCTTTTACACAAGATGGCAGCATTTCATTGGTATTTTCATACAGCTAAGGAAATGTTCTAAAGGAACAAAAATTAAAAATCATTAAAATTAATTAAAATTGCACTACAGCTACCAATATAATAATATTTTTTAACACATGCACTGTATTTTAAATACATTTGAAATGGAAAGAATATTTAATTAACTTGAGGCATATAATCTTTAAAGTAATCCTGTTTGTATTCAACAGACTTAAAAACCAACAAGTCATTCATTCATTCATTCATTATCTTCCGCTTATCCTCTATTAGGGTCGCGGTGGGGGTCCCCATGCCCATCCAGGGGAGAACGTTGGGGGGGGGGGGGGGGGGGGGGGGGGGGGGGGGGGGGGGGGGGGGGGGGGGGGGGGGGGGGGGGGGGGGGGGGGGGGGGGGGGGGGGGGGGGGGGGGGGGGCGCCAATCCATCGCTGGGCACACACTCACTCACACAGACACACTCTAAACGGGGCAATTTTTGAGAATTCAATTAACTTGATCCATGTTTTTGGACTGTGGGAGGAAACCGGAGAACCCGGAGGAAACCCACGCAGACACGGGGAGAACATGGAAACTCCACCCAGATGGGGATTCGAACCGGGAATCCCTAGCGCTGAGAGGCGAACGTGCTAACCACTAAGCCACCGTGCCGCCACCAACAAGTCAATGACACAAAAAAAAATTATATAGCTTCTTCTTTTGGCTATTCAACATCTATGCAATTGTTCAAGCTTCCTGTTCATTTGAAATTAAACTGGGATTTATGATAGATTGGAAATAGTTGTGCGATGCTTAAAGACATTTTCACCACTGGTAGGTAAAAAGCTTAAAAACACTTAATAAGCCTGCATTTTAAGTGACATTTCAGTGTCATAATGCATCTGTTGATGTCTCACCGATGTATTTGCAATCATTGCTTAGGTAATTATTGTACTTATAATGTAGCTCACTTAAAACTCATTGTTATTTCAGACAACAGATGAGCCCTCAGAAAAAAATATGAATAACACTTCAATTAATGATGCTTCAACAGATTTTCACCAAACAATTATGTTTGTACAAGCATGCATTATATTATTTATTTTGAAGGCATTGTGAAAATGCTCCAAAATATTTTTTGTGTGCAAAAAACATTTTTGCTTTATATTTTGAAACCCTAGTAGAAAAAACAGAACATGTGCAAGAAATTGAATTCATCAGAGTTCCAAAGGAGTGTGACCCCTAAGATTTCCTGACTGTTTTAACAATTCTTTGTATTTTTACAACAATCGCAGATAGATCTTTTTCCCAGATTTGATCCCATTGTGGGTGCAGCAACTTGTGTAAATCCAGTACGCAGCTCTTACTGCTTGTCCAAAGAAGTCACACAGTGTTATATGGTGTTGGAACATTTTTATCTTATATATTTTGATTATGGTGCACATTTGCAGTTCAATTATTTTGACAAATCTATTCACTTTCCCATAATTTATTTCTATCCAGCTATAAATCATTATTTGGCAAGATATTGTTTTTTATGATTGTAGGCTCAAGACACTGTAAAGTCTTTTTCTAGCACTTACATTGTAAAATCTCTGTGTTGATCAGTTTATGTGTAAAATTATTCCACATTGTTACACTCGCCTACCTAGAGAATAAAGCAGCTGCGCATCGGAAGCGCAGAGCCGTCGCGCTCAAACGCGCTGAAAGGAGCCAGGCACGCAGGTAACAGGGAATTGGAATTTATTTTAAAGGTGTAGAGACACCACAAAACACAGGTACGACGAGTGAACATAAACTAAACCACGAAGTGCACCGAGGACAGGGAAAGAAAGAAATAAATACAAATGAAAACCAATCACGTGCACAACACAACCAATCAACGGAAAGAGATAATTTAAACAAACTAAATACCATTAATCAAAGTAAATTAACCAACATGGAACAGGTGCCCTAGGCACCCGTTACACACATGATCTCTAAACTAAGAATCTTGCCACTGTCATCCTAGAATATCTTCCTGCCATTAGGAAATAAAGTCAAGGGATAATCTTTTTTTCCCTTCAGTACATTTAGCCCAATTTTAATTGTCACTGTGCATTGTATTATACTGTACTTATTCATTCATTCATTATCTCCCACTTTTATCCTCTATTAGGGTCGCGGTGGGGTTCCCCATGCCCATCCAGGGGAGAACTTCTCAGGCGCTGGGCAGATAGACCCAGGACAGGGCGCTAATCCATCACTAAGCACATACTCACTCACACAGACACACTCTATATGGGGCAATTTTGAGAATTCAATTGACTTGATCCATGTTTTTGGACTGTGGGAGGAAACCGGAGAACCCCGAGGAAACCCACGCAGACACGGGGAGAATATGGAAACTCCACCCAGATGGGGATTCGAACCGGGAATCCCTAGTGCTGAGAGGTGAACGTGCTAACCACTAAGCCACCGTGTCGCCTACTGTACTTATTATATCAATAATTTTATTTATTTACACTAACTACTTCTCACATAACATTTGTTTGTCAATTTAATTGGCATTGTAATTTGAAAATGTGTAAAATGGCATTACATGCATATATCGGGGGTTTCCACATAGGTATGGTTTTCCCTGTTTCTCATCAGTCTTGCTTTAAGTGCTTAGGTGTGGTTAGATTGTAACCAGTGATAAAAATCTTATATAGAACTGTGCCCTCTCATTATGTGAGCAGTACAATTGACACTGTCTGAACCTTGTGGACATAAAAGCTACAAGTAAGTTGTTTTAACATAGAGGCGGGAAATGCCACTTGCTTGGCTATTGAGAACATCGAATTTTATAAAGCTGTTGATTTGAGGGTGAGAAGCAAAGAGGTAAGTTTTAAAATCTGATTAAGATGCAAACCACATACCATTTAATTTGAATATGCATGTACACCTAACAAGTACTTTATACATTTATGTTAGTGGGGCACAGGATTTGATAGGCAGCACAGTCAGGAAATCAAGTTGGTAAAAGATGCACCTTTATATACTGTAGTCTAAGGGTTGATTGCCTGTTGCATCTGTTTAATAGTGTAAACCCTGCAGAAATTTCAAGTTGCATTTACTGGACACAAATGATGCAAATGTAAAAGTGGAGGAGGAGCCCATGAGCCACAGGCACAGCGCCATGCATGTCTGTCAAGATTCAGGCAGAATAAGTAAAACTTTGGACGGACAAAATAACATATAGAGGGATAAAATGTGACCATGTGAAAAAGAGAAACGTGTTATTTGATACTCATGGAAACCAGACAGCACAGCTTGAATCCAACTTGTACAGCAGCACTTGTGGTGTCTTTATCTGTTGCATAATGCTTTCCCTGTCTGTGCTTTAAGATTCATTCACTTCCCTGCTTGCATTTGTTTTTGTCGGAGTTCATGTTCAGTAGTTCTGTCCACACACAGCATGATGCTGCTGTGGTGGTTCTTAATTCTCGGGTCACTCTGGGATCCGCTAGTCCTTAGTTTGTTTGCTGGAAATACCCATTTTCATCGAAACTGCTACACCTGCCATAGTGGATACAATGGATACCACACAGGATACGTGAGACAAGGTGAGAATTATCTATTATATATATTGCACTGCATATAAAGTATTAATCATTAATAAGAGTTTGACAGTGGTTTACAGTACAGAAACAATGTTAAAGGAAAACTTCAAATTACACATTTGTTTTTATCAAAGACTGGCTTTATAATTACGTAATTTCTAATTATTTAATGGTATATGTACTCAATAGTCACTATTATGCAAACCTTGCTTTTACAACCCATTGTCCATAATAGCAGCTGTACTTAAGTACTGTGTAGCTCTACACATCCAAAATGTAATACTTTGTTGATACACTTTTGAGACATGTTTGAGACCCAAAAAGGACCAGCATAAATCAAGCCTTAGGTGGTGGATCATTATCAGGACTGTACTGACTGATTCGATGGTGTGCTGGTGTGTGCTGTGTTTTTATTAATTTATATATATTTTTATGATACATAAAAGTATTGGGACACTGATGCAACATTAAGTTGGTTGCCATTTTGCAGCTATAACAACTTTCACCCTTCAATAAATCGTTTTTCCCAAGACTAAGAAGAAAATGGGCACACTTTGCATTGGGTACAAACTGAACAGGAGGAAATTAATTGACAGATAGTATGTGCATCATCACCAGTAACTTACCTAGATCACCTTAAAATGCATCTCTTACCAAGTTGGGAGTGTTTGCTTCAGAGATAAAGTGTTCTTTCAGCTCTAGTTGCAATTAACATCTTCTCTGGAGTGCAGGCAGAGTGTGGTAGATAGCTTCTGTCACATATCAGGTATTATTTGGTTATTCCTATCCCAGCAGTGTCACTGAGGTGTTGAAATGAAACTACAGCAGCACTGCTGCACTTAAACCCCCTCGGCGCATCAGTGTCACTGCAGAACTGACAATAAACAATTCACCACCCAAATGATACCTGTTCTGTGATAGTCCTTACCAATAGAGAACAGAGAACCAACAGCGGACTAACAAAACAAAGAATACAGATGTATTACAGCCTGTAATTGTAAAACTCTAGGGATTCCCGGTTCGAATCCCCATCTGGGTGGAGTTTCCATGTTCTCCCCGTGTCTGCGTGGGTTTCCTCCGGGTTCTCCGGTTTCCTCCCACAGTCCAAAAACATGGATCAAGTTAATTGAATTCTCAAAATTGCCCCGTTTTGTGAGTGAGTGTGTGCCCAGCGATGGATTGGCGCCCTGTCCTGGGTCTATCTGCCCAGCGCCCGAGACGTTCTCCCCTGGATGGGCATGGGGAACCCCACCGCGACCCTAATAGAGGATAAGCGGGAGATAATGAATGAATGAATTGTAAAACTACAAAGTCCATCCATATGGTAAGTGACGACGATAGATAATGAGGCAAGAAGTTGTCCAAACTTTTGACTCCAAAATCCAAATTACAGAGTACAAAATGAGTCATGAGTGGATTAAAGTACTCAAGATGAAGACTTTTGAGTAGCACTCAACTTAATACTTAGCATTAGGAATCTTTTGAGAAACACACTGCTGATCGGTTCTCACATCAGTTATCAATTCATATAACAGTTTTTCAAACACTAGAGATTTGGCTTCATAGATATTTGGAATCTAATCCTAAATATGTTCAAATCAAATTGGAAACTGAAGAAAATGTGTATTAGATTAAAGAGAGAATTCCTGATATGATATGTGGTCTCCTCAGTGTCTTTTTCTTTTATCAGTCCTCATGCCTCTGATTTTTTTAAATTTACATCAGTTGGATGTAAGGTTTTCTTCCCTGATTTGTGATTATGCTCCTATTTTTATGTGAAAATATGGTACACATATTACAGGTACTATAAATTCTTCACTTACAGATTTTACTCTTTTGTAGAATTAGTTAATAAAATATTTCTGTTTCAACTGGTACTAGCTGAAGCACTGAAATGAAATAAATTAAAAGGGTCATCCTCAGGAAATTAAACTTTATTCTATCCATCCATTATCTTCCGCTTTATCCTCTAATAGCCAATCCATCGCTGGGCACACACACTCACACTCTATATGGGGTAATTCGGAGATATTATTTAACCTTAATCCATGTTTTTGGACTGTGGGAGGAAACCGGAGAACCCAGAGTAAACCCATGAGGACACAGAGAGAACATGGAAACTCCACCCAGATTGGATCCCTAGTGCTGAGAGGCCAACGTGTTAACCACTAAGCTACCGTGCTGCCAAACTTTTTTCTTGTTGGGTTTTTTTTGTTTTTTCTTTACAATAAGATATTTTACAATAATTTTTTTTTATAATAGGAAAGCTTTTTTTCTAATAGTTAATAATTAACCTTGTAGCCAACTGTCCCAAATACATTGTACATTAAAAAGACAAGCATTGTTAATGCTTTTCTTGGCACTCTCGTGATAGAAACAGTTAAATGCCGTCTTAAATCTTTAGCAGTTATTCTTGTTCATGTCTTATTTAAGGAAAATATTACATAATCCGTGAATGGCAAAAGTGTGCCTATCATGAACCTGGTGCAGGTTTCAATGCTAGAGCCAAAGCTCTACATGTTGCCCAGGGCATAAATTCCACTTCTCTAAATTAGTGCACTGTCTTAACAGTTGACCTTTTGTGTTTTTGTGGAATCATAATTTTTTGTGGGGGGTATGACATGAATTACAAGTCTAATCCTTACATTCAATTTAAAGGTACGCTACTTCTAATGTTCTGACACTATCGTTTACCATACAAGTTTTAAGTGTTTGGACCCAGACAGTTGCACTCTGGTGGTGATTAAGGTTTGGCTTAAAACTGGAGGAGTGAGCCAAGACTGTACAAAGAAAGTATTTAGAAGAAGAGAATTACAGCATGAACTAATTATAGTTTTTTACTGAAAATGTGTATTTTATATCTCTTAACAGTATGACACAATTTAGCTGCTGTTTGATGCTATACATGTGACTATATTTATCTACAGAAATTGATGAGTGCAAGGTTTATAACGGAGGCTGTCAGCACAAATGTGTGAATACCAGAGGATCCTATTACTGCAAATGCAATCCAGGCTTCCAACTACATATTGACAGACATACCTGTATTGGTGAGTTGTTAAAAGGTTTAACAGAGGTCAGTGACACAGCTGACATACTGGCTTCGGCCTGAACATTTGTAATCTGTGACCACATTCCAGTAACAGGATTCTCTTTCCATCTCTACGTTCATTTAGTGCCAACGAAAGGTTTTATTTTCAGATCTATGCATGAGAGAACATAAAACACATTTTTTTACTTGAACATATGCCTAATTTTTATACTGTACATACTTTTCCAGGTCAGTTTGAGGTTGACTAAGTGGTTTGTGCAGCGTCTTATTCCATTTAAATGTATTTATTCAGTATGCAACTGTTCTTAATACATAGAGTCCAGGAGAGAGGTGTTAGACTTGCAATGTGTTCTAAATGATATAAGTACAATATATCAAGTCCTGAGGCTGTAATCGAACCAAATTAAAAAAAGAGAATTATTTTGGAGTCTTTACAAATTTGTTAGATATATTGTGAAGTAATAGCTCATGCATACAAACCCTTAACTTTAATCAATTATAAAACAGATTTTAAAAATAATAGGTAAATTAATGTGTCAAAAAGACTTACATAACTAAAGTTGTTATTATTATTCATGGATATTTCAAGGGGTAGATACCATGTCGAACTAGTTTGAAATATGTTATAGAAATTTTTATAATTTAGGTCTAATCAACCTGGTAAAAATGCTTATTAAAGATCTCATATCTAGCTTTGGTTAAAAATGATGAGTGGTTGATCAAATTTGGTCTAAAAAGTAAAGTAAATGTAAAAATTTTAAAAGTGCCTCGATTCTGGCATACGTATTTCTATAACCACCTCACACAACTATGTTGTCTACTATACATGTACACTGGTGTCGATTGTCTTTGACACACATTTCTCAATATTTTGACATTCTTTGAACACTGCGGAAATGAGGATACTGATTTTAACCTATTTTATTAAGTATTGCCAAGTCATTTACTTATATCACACAGCAGCTGCAATTCATTTAATTAGAATTAGTAGGTATTTATTCAAAGACAATTGACATCTCCTATTACTTTGTTTTTTTATTAATGAGTTTACCAGAGACATAAACTTTTCTTGCTGTTAAGGATATTTGTTTAATAGAAATGGACCCATGTGTTTAATGGAGACTGATGTAGTATGAGAAAATTTTCAAACATCTGCTTATAGACTGTGGATCTAAATCAGTAGCTACACAGTGTCAGTAAGACTTTTTTGTGCTGTAGTTTCTTCCATGACTACTTTTGTACTTATTTTTCCCAGCAGATGTAAGGAATCAAGGGCCCTGAGCCCAGGTTTATTTCAAACACTTGCAGTGTTGAGTGAGAGAGAGCCAGCTTAGTTCAAATAACAGATAATTAATTCCATATGGTGAGATCATTTGCTTTGCATACAGATGAAACAGAACATCTTGTAAGTGTATTTATTACTTTAGCTAGATATAAATGAATATGTAAAAAATCTTTGAAATACTATCTTTATAGCATTTACATAGTTTTATTGTAAAGCTATGTTGGTTAGTTTACAAAAATAAGATTTATTTATTCTGTGAGGTAAAAGTAAAAGACATGTTGTTCTTCTTAAAACATTACAGCAGCTCTACTACTAGTTTTAAATTTATGTTTAAAGTCTTGTTTGTAGTTGTCATAAAGCTGTAACATTTGTTACACTCAATATAATTACTACAATATAATTGACAAATGATCAGGTTATTTAACTTAGAAAGACATGAGCACTGCTGGAAATAAACCTCAAGGCAGTGAGCTTAATCATCATTACAAAAAAAGCTAATGAAAGAGTGCAACGATTGTCCTCTAATTAGTTTCTCTAATTACTGTCCTCTAATTAGACTTGAGAGGCTTTGAGTAGTCAATTTGAAGTTAATTATTTGTTTCCTTTAAACCACTCCAGTGTAGCTGTATCAGTATGATTAGGGCTTTTTTTTACTGCTGGTTTCCTCAGGTTTAATCTTAAGTATGTAGCATAATAAAACAGGTCTACTTAATGATTTGCACCTGTTTGAGCCTTTAACTCTGGCTAAATTTTGGTCTCTATTGATGCTAATGCAGTGCTTACATGTTTCCAATATTATTGGGTGATGAAAGTATTTGTGCAAAACATTGTTTTTTTTTATATGTGCAAGAAAATCACTTTTAGTCATATATATCAAGAACCTTATTTTATGCTCATTTCGCAATTCTAAAATTTTTGTTTTTTTTGTTTTCTAAAGAACTAATTTCATTATCTTTGTAAGTGTACATGTGTGACTTAAAGTGATTCTATGGACAGGCAGTAACTGAGCGTCAGTGCAAGTTTGAAAAACACTGGGTTTATGTGATTAAACTTTCTGAACTAATACGTTTTGAACCAGTTTGAGTTTATGTAATAAGTCCTGTCAGGAGTTCATTAAACTAATTATTGTTGAGGTTATAAAATTTTAAAACGTTTTTTTTCCCATCATTTAAATAGACTATAAATCTAGGCCTGAATATTTTATGAAAGTGGAAGAATGCTATTTTAGCAATAATGGTAATATGCTTGGTAAAAGTGAAATTGTATTATATCAATTATGACCGTTCATTTACATGTGAACATCATTTACATTCATTTACATGTGAACTGGGTTTGACAAAAGAACACATTTATAAACACTCTAGTTTTAGACAATAGCAAAAGCAACAGTCTCACATGAAGTGGACTGAGAGTAAATAAACATTGATTATACTAAATTATGACATGTCATAGAACTAGAATAGACTAGAATTTTTTTTTTTTTCATTTCATATCATTGTTTTTTACAGATCCGGCATAGTGATTGGCTGGGAAGGGTAAAATTTTTGTATTAGAGACAGAAAAGCATATTTTATTTCAACCAAGTAAGATATATTTAGACAAATGTATTTTCACCATGTTCTGCTTTATTTTAGTGAGAAATGCATGTGTGGAGCGGAATGGTGGCTGCATGCACACATGCCATGGTTTGGGGAGTTGTGCCTTGTGTTCCTGCAACAAAGGCTACAGATTGGCACTGGATCAGAAAAGCTGTGAAGGTAAATGTTTCTGACAGAAATGACTAAAGTCTCTTCCACCATGTAGCTTACTACAATTTGCAGTGGAAAGTTCCAAAAAGAACATCCTTTGCCTAATAGATGTTTTTGGGAAATTTTCTTTTCTGTGGTTTTGGAATGTGTGGAAGAAAAAAGAAAGCTGTGGAAATTTGATTAACATTTAAAGGATGAAAAAAACACTCAAACTTTCCTTAAACTGAGTAGACCTGGAGAGACAAGTTTAAAGTATGGCAGTGGTGCACAAAGATATTTACATAATGCTTTAACAAGCTAAGTGCAAGCTCTTGATCTATTATATAAATATTAATAGATGTCAACACAGGATATCAGATGTTAACTCTGTTTTTTAGACATTAATGAATGCCAGTCTGGACAGGCTGTTTGTGCTCACAGTTGCCGAAACAGTCTGGGGTCCTATTCCTGTGTTTGTAACCCTGGATATGAACTAGGTTCTGATGGCAGCAAGTGCTATCGTGAGTGACCTACAAAGCACTTTGTATCCATATTAGATAATTATTAAAAAACAGAAAAAATGATTTGAGTTGCTTTGCAAAAAAGGATTTTATTTTTTTGTGATTTTTAATTGTTTACTGTTTGACAGGTATTGAAATTGAAATAATAAACAGCTGTGCATCTGGAAATGGAGGCTGTTCACATCATTGTCAGCATGGCACACTGGGACCTGTCTGTAGCTGCAACCATGGTTACCAGCTTGATAAGGACCTAAAGACTTGTTTGGGTAAAAAAAATTTGTGGATTTAAATTTGCTGATTTGCTATACACAAGAAAACCTAAATGCAGAGTTTGAGTCTTAAAGTGTGTTAATTAAGCAATATCACACAAGAGTGATTATTTTGTCTGTCACAATAATAAAAAATATTGCACAATCACATTTACTTCCTGATGAATATTTTTGATTTAAAAATATTCTGATAGATTTTGATTTGATTTTTAATTAAACCGAATGTTGTTTAACCATTATATTTAATCAACTCTTTTTGAACATGAAGAAATTGCTAAGTTTAAATTTTTATTTAAACTTAAGCTTAAAATTACAAATTGCTTTAATTTTATTAATTAATTATTTGTGTTCTCTTTACTACAACAAAAAATATGATGAATGATGATAGATAACAGAATAACAAACAGAAAGATGCTTTAAAAAATAATCCTCATAATAATAATAATAATAATAATAGGGCAGCACGGTGGCTTAGTGGTTAGCATGTTCTCCTCTCAGCACTAGGGATTCCCGGGTTCGAATCCCCATCTGGGTGGAGTTTCCATCTTCTCCCCGTGTCTGCGTGGGTTTCCTCCGGGTTCTCCGGTTTCCTCCCACAGTCCAAAAACATGGATCAAGTCAATTGAGTTCTACAAATTGCCCCATATAGAGTGTGTCTGTGTGAGTGAGTGTGTGCCCAGAGATGGATTGGTGCCCTGTCCTGGGTCTATCTGCCCAGCGCCCGAGACGTTCTCCCCTGGATGAGCATGGGGAACCCCACCGCGACCCTAATAGAGGATAAAGTGGAAGATAATGAATGAATGAATGAATAATAATAAACAATTCAGACAGCTCGGAAGAAACACAAACCCAATTTCCATTAAAAAAAGGACACAATTATATAAAAACTAAATTCTGTAATTTATTCATTCACTTGCATTTTTCTTTATTATTTTTCTTAATGACAAAAGCTTTTGTTACAGTGTATATTTGTTGTGTTAGGATTGATCCTGCAGCATGATCCAGCAAAGGTGAACTATTTCTTTCATAGCTAAGTCAAATAACTTGATATAATGAATGTTAAACTTTCAAAACTTTCGATTAAATTAACTATGTCCATTTTTGCACACCTGTTTGTGTTATAAAAAGTATATTTGCTGCACATCTGCCACTGAAGTGGATTTTAATTTTAATTTTACAGCGGTTACACAGTATTTTTAACAAAGGCCTTTTAATTTGTTTTTGAAGCATTGTAATTAAATTACATTTACCACACAATCATAATGTACACTTTTTATGAAACTGTCCTTGAATTAAATTGATATTTAAAATGTTGATCATTACATATGCTTTATTCAAAATATTTTTTTATTTCTAGGTATGTGGTGGTCAGCATGCAGCAGGCTTGTGTTTTGTTTTGTGATTGAAAGTTTCTTCTTGTTTAAGATTTGGATGAGTGTATCAAGGGGACCTCATGCTGTGAACAGGACTGCACCAACTATCCAGGAGGTTATGAATGCAACTGCAGAGCAGGCTATAGACTTCAAGGGGATGGTTGTGGATGTGATGGTAGAAAAGAACTTTATTCCTTTGCATTTCTTATATTATTAAAATGATTATTGTAAAACATCCTGAACAAATAAATGTTTATTGTTGCATAAAGAGTCATTTATGTCTCATATCTACAGACATAGATGAGTGCATATCTTATAATGGTGGTTGTGAGCATACATGCCAGAACACTGCAGGGTCATACCAGTGCTTCTGTCGCTTGGAGTATCATCTGGCTGAGGACAGACATTCCTGCATATGTGAGTTTAGTGGTCTGCTTTTATTACCAAATCAGCTGAAACTGTCAGAAAAGTCATATTTAAAGGATAAAACAGCACTTTTATGTCCATAAGCTGCAATGTTGTGTGAGTTCTAAGGTTTCACCTGAAATTTTATGTTTATTGCATTTTATATAAAGTTATAAAGACAATGAATACTAATACTAATAGTTAATAATAGTTAATATGACTCCCCTTATTCAGCTCTGGAAAGGGCAGTGGAAGCAATCGAAGTTGAAAAAGTGTCGCATCACGTGGCAATAGAGCAGCCATTTTCAGAGTTTACTCTGTTGCGGGACCACCCTCAGCCACTGGAGCGTTATGATGGTTATGAAGACACATTTGGACAACTACATGCAGAGAGTATTATCATACAAAAATTTGGTGAATAGAGAAACTTCTTGTTTGTTGTATACTATTTAACAATTGTTTGACTCTCCCTTGACATTTATATATTAAATGTGGTTTTTGTGCTGTCTCATTTCATGGTAAATGTCCTAGTGTGCCTGAACCATACATTTGGCGATGATTGCAGCCTGACTTGTGAGGACTGTTCTAATGGTGGACTCTGTAACATGGACAGTAATGGATGTGACTGTCCTAATGGCTGGACTGGCATAATATGCAACAAGAGTGAGGAAAAACTTTAAAATGTACATATTTTAGCATAACAAACCTATATTATTTAATTTTGCTACTGTTTTTTTTCTTAGGATGTCCTGAGGGGACTTTTGGCAAAAACTGTTCCTTCAACTGTAAATGTAAGAATGGTGGCACCTGTAATCCAGTAACTGGATTTTGCCGCTGTCCACCAGGAGTCAGTGGAGAAATGTGCCAAGATAGTATGTGGAGAACATGGGTTTTAATTTGTAATATACTATTGAAAAATATCATAAACCTCAATTTAACATTTGTAGTACTTTTTAAAAATCGTATTATATCTTAAAATTAATTTATGCTTAATTATATGTGTAATTTAATGGAAAAATAATTAAAGAAATCTTTGGAACATTGATCAAAATGTCAAGACGTTTAGAATCAATACAACCGTGAATAATTAAGAAAATGAGTACATGTCATTTTGCATTTGCTATTATAGCAAAGACATTGGCAGTACTGTATAATTTTTTAATTGTCACAAAAATTTAGTATTTTCCTATAGTCATTAATATTTCAAGCACTGAAATTCTAAATCCAGTACCATGTTAGCTATTATGACACATCTAATTTAAGTTATTTTAACATTTTATGTGGTCTGCAGGCTGTCATAAAGGCTTTTATGGCAAATACTGCAATAAGAAATGTAACTGCCCAAATAATGGACGCTGCCATCGCACATATGGTGCCTGTCTGTGTAAACCAGGCCTTTATGGGAGATTTTGTCATCTAAGTGAGTCGTAATAGATTTTCTGTATAACTTTTTAAAAGGATTTACTTTAAATATTTATCTGTTTTATTTACCAATTTTTATATTTGGGATTGCATAAGCTAACATTTTCTTCTATTGTACTTTATAGCATGTCCTAAATGGTCCTATGGACCTAGTTGTTCATCTGAATGTCAGTGTGAACAAGAGCATACTCTCGAGTGCCACCAGCACCATGGAACTTGTTTGTGTAAACCTGGCTACAAGGGAAAGACCTGCAGCCAGGGTAAGTTAGTTATTATATATACATATATACATACACATTTATTCAGAACATTTCTGTGCTGCAGATGTGCTCCTCATATATTTGCAATGAAATGCCCAGATAATAATGAGCAAGTGCAGATGCATCCGATTTTGTGCTGCCAAAATATAAAAAAACATGATTGCGCATGTCAGTTGGCAGTACCACAGCCCATAGGATATCAATACATTAATAAAGTCAACAGGTTGAACAGACTGTATGAAGGTTTTTCTGAATAAATTATGGTAATATTTGGTATTGCCAAGTAAATAACTTTTCGGGAGTTAAGATCACTGAGAGCGGAACAGAGATGAGAAAATTAGAAATAGTTATGAATATAGTGCAGGTGTTATTAAAACACACTGGCAAAATTAATAACATCAATTAACACAACACTATTTCTAATTTAAGTAGAGAACATAGGGAAGAGTTGTGTCAGTTAGGCTTGAATAACATATTTGTAAATATGGAATGTCTATATTTTGACTGTTTAGAGTGTGATAGTGGTTACTATGGTTCTGGATGCAACAAAAAATGTCATTGTCCACAAGGAGTTACATGCAGTATTGTGACTGGAGAATGTCTGAATCAGTGTCCAGTAGGGAGGCATGGAACGAACTGTGACCAAGGTTAGACAATTAAATTTTTCTCAGATTTTTTTCTCTCTTTAAGTTTGTCTGCGACTGTGGTCTTATTTTTTCCTTGGATTTCATATTCTATCCCCACACAGTACAGAAGTAACAACATTAAATACATTTGACAAATTTTAATAAACTTAAACAAACTTTAAGGGTGTGTTTCCTGGAATTTCAGTCAATCTCCCGGTAACAGAAATGAAAACTAGATTTGCTTCATAAAACATACTTGTATTATTGTGCTTTAAACTGAATATTTTTTTCTATGGCTTCACTGAATGAAGATATCTCCAACAGCTTCATTTACGGCTTTACAGTTCATTATCTTCTGTAAAAGCCATAAAAACGACAAAATGATTCACATGGTTTTACAGAACACACGCTGTCAGAAAGGATCCTGTTCATAAACAATCTGAGAGCTGCATCTTCCATTAAATGTTAACTTGCACTGAGATATCTGTTGTAGACCCAATGAAACTGTTTATAATTTATATTAAAATATTGAATATTGATATCTCTTACCACAATGCATTTCATCTATATAAATAATCATAAAGACAATTATGGATATTTGAGCTTTTAATTTTCTTACCACTATGCTCCTTTTTCAGTTCGATTTCTTCATTTATCATCACATTTTATTTATAACTACTAAATTTTGATATTAACATCCCTGTTGAATCAAATATCTGTTCACTATGACATTTATTTGACATATCATTTAGACAATGCTTTTTGGCTAAAAGAATAAAATCAGTTTTCATTAGAATAATATACAATTGCATATATTTATAAGATTTTGCTATCCCACTTAATTCTTATTCATAATCACAGTATTATATTCATGAACTTTGTTTTTATATTATTATTATTTTAGATTGTCCAAAAGGGACATTTGGAGTTGGTTGTGCGGAGTCCTGTGACTGTAATGGTGCAGATTGTGACTCAGTAACCGGTCACTGCCACTGTCTACCTGGCACGAAAGGAGATCAGTGTGATGAAGGTATATTACCATTAAATAAAAGTGTAAATAAAATGGCATTGGTGAAAGATTGTCTTACATAAATAGTACAGTAGGTTGAATATTAGTTTGATTATAACATTATTAATACTAAGGCATTAGAAAATAGTTAAAATTTTTGAATTGTGAAAGAATGTTATATGTACAAACTATTTATTTCTGAAAGTTAAGGTTACCTGCTAAATCATCAGGCTTAAATCTAAAACAATAATGCAGCTATGTTTAGTCTGTGCAAGTCATAATGGATACACATAACAGTCCAAAAAAAATGTTCCTTGGTCTGTCAGTAAATTTTAGTAATAAGCCTTAGAATTTTACATGAGCTTAGGGCTAGCAGCTAATGACAACAGCATGGAAACAGCAATAGTTGTAATAATTTTGAAAGTGGAAAAAAACCCATTAGCTTTTCTCCTGATATTAAGACGTATCAGTATTTAAGCCATTGTAACTTTAGTGCCAGCCTCTGGCTTTATTTTACTGCTTTCCATAGCATGCAGCCTGACAGATCACTTTTGTAATAACATTATGTACCCAAAAATATTATAACTTTATTTGCCACAGTAAAAAGTCCCTGGGTACGCACAGGCTCCCCCATAATCAGGTCACCAAAATGCTTACATTAGGCTACTTACTCGCTTCAGTTGTTCAGTCATGTTTGCCATTTATATAAATAGAGCAAAGTACCAAAGTATGGGATATAGAAGAAACCAAACTGTTATTAATCAGTTGAAAGTGCCTGTCATTCAGGTAACTTGATCTAGGACATATCACAAAGCCAGGGAATGCTAAAAGAAATGGCCGGCTGAATAATAATATAATTTTGAGGTGGTGTTCCCAAGCAGTTAATATACTGGAGAAAGCTACTGGGCAACACAGAGAAATTTTCAGGACTATTATATCTTGTTGCTAATTATTAGGGTGGAATTGAAATGTCTTAGAATGAAGTATCGGACTACTTCCACACTAAAAACACACCAATACTTTCACACTAATACAATTTAATATAAAACAAAGCCATTTAAGCCACTTGAAATGTTAACACAAACTTTAAAGGTTTCAAGCCCCTAAAATTACATGCAGATCTAAAAACAACCAAACGAAATCATGGTGCAGCTGCTAACTGCACAAATAATTGCCAAAACCTAATATTTCTCTTCTAACTAAGCAATGTAATAACACTAAAAAAGGGAAAACAGAAAATAAACCAGAAATAAAAACCAGCTGAAAGAACTAAGCTGAAAAGAGAAGCACTCAAAACTCATAAACACATCAATTGCAAACATGGAGAGATAGAAAGAGAGTACAAACAGATTATACAAATAAGCAATAAAATGTTACAATAATAAAAAAAAATTATAGAACAGCTGATCAGAATACAAAAAGTACATGACTAAAGTTCTTATCTCTGACCAGGCCAGTGTTTTCATCTGATCATCTGATCATCTAAAAATAGTTTAATAAACAACAGCTACCTTCAAAAACCACAACAAGAACCCTGACAGCATAAGTTTACAATTAATTGTCTTTCATTAGGGTTTGGACACCGTGTTGCATACAATGTCCAAAATGTTGACATTTTTTACATTTATTTTTTGTTTAATATTTTTTTTGAGAACGTGGCTCATTGTCTTGTCTTTGGTCAACTATTAATTTTTGGGAAAACCTTGAAAACTGTTGTTAATGAATTATGCTGCATGTTCTATACATGTGTGCTTTACTTTAGAGTGTGATGAGGGTCACTGGGGTCTAGATTGTGCAAAGCTCTGTCCAGCCTGTGAGAATGGAGGCGAGTGTGACAGACAAAATGGAACTTGTCTATGTAAGCCAGGATACATGGACCACCTCTGTCAGACTGGTGAGACGTCCTTAAGAACCTGGCCTGACAAAGACTGCAGACATTTATTAGTTTTCTTTTATTTATTCTAGTTTTTGCTATTTTGCTTAAAGTCTGCCCAGAAGGTTGGTTTGGAATTGGCTGTCAGTTTAGGTGTGCTTGTGAGAATAGCAGCCTTTGCCATCCCATCTCAGGTCTGTGTGAATGTAAAGTGGGTCGAACTGGAATCAACTGTGAGAAAGGTAAAGTAAAACTTCATTTTAGTGAACATCTCACATGTTACACCGAATCACCTTTAATAAGTAATAAGCAATATTTGTTTTATTTCATATGACAGTATGTGAACCTGGACATTGGGGAGTCAACTGCATCGATGTGTGCAACTGTATGAACAGTTTAGCGAGCTGTAACCCAGAGACAGGTCAATGCTACTGCGAGGCAGGATACACTGGGACCCAATGTGAACAAAGTGTGTAGTAAGCTAAACCTAATTGCTTGCAGTTTATAAATATAACTAGACAGTAATCCTTAAAATTGCTATTGAAATGTACTATCATACCCAAAAGTTAGAGAAATAGATAATTATATCCTTACAACCTTGTGGCAAACTTGGTAGATGGCTCCTCTGTTTCAGCATTATTGTACTCCTGTATATAGAGTCTGACATGTTTAATGAGATCTCTAGTGGCCTGCCCACTAGCGATCTCATTAAACAAGTGTGTTCTTTTAATTGCATATGAATACACAAACCTCCCAAAAAACAAGTCACCTATTAACATAATTGTGACAATTGGTAAAAGAAATTAAAAATAAAATTTGAAATCTGTAATATCACTTAAAAATCACTTAAACAGACAATGAATAAAATATATTTTACTTGTTTTAGTGACAATAAATAATATTTCACTTAATACATACAAAAGAAATTAAAATTTTTACAGTCTAAAAAATGTTGGGACAAAGGATGTTTACCACAGTGTCACATCACCGTTTCTTAAAATTCATTAATTAATTGTTTAATAAGTATTACTGTTATTCATTATAATTTGCGAAATAATGATACGTTTGTTCCAAAATGCTTAAAAGAATGTTTAATTTTCTACACTTGTACCAATTAGAATAAATGAAATATTTTGATTTTTTTGGCATTTATTTGAACAGTTATAAGTATCTGTATTTACAAAGTATTTATGTGCATTTTACTATTATTGCCAAATTATATCCCTATAAATTTATATATTTTTGTACATTGCACTAGATATAAAATGGTTAAAATGTTAAGGCTATTTGATTCTTTACTAAAATATCTAATAGGTCATTACTACAGCATTGTGAAATTAATTTTACTATATAGAGTGTCCCAGGGGTTATTTTGGGTCAGAATGCCACCATCCGTGCCAGTGTGAAAACGGTGCAGCATGTGAGAGTATAAGTGGAGCCTGCACCTGCGTGCCTGGCTGGACTGGGACATACTGTGAGAAAAGTAAGACAACAAAAATGTGTGGAGGGCTGGAGTCATGCACGAAACTTACACTTTGGTAAATAAATACAAAAAGTAAATGTGCACATCTACAGTGTGTCTTCAGGGATTCTATGGTGCTGAGTGCCAGTGGAAGTGTAACTGTCTGAATGGGGGTCAGTGTCATCATGTGACCGGAGAGTGTTCATGTCCAGCTGGCTGGTTTGGTCCCCACTGCACCATCAGTGAGTCTCAGCGTGCAGAACATGACTCAGAAGAACAAAATAGATTTACAATGGAATGCTGTCTTTGTCCTGTGCTCTGAGCTAAAGTAGTAAAGCAGATGTCCAAGAAAATTTTGTCCCAGTGGTGTTCCGATGTTCAGAATCTTCTGCCATGTGGCTGCCCTCCAGCTATGTCTGTGATGTGGAAAGTTGGTCCTGATATGTTCCAGAACCACTTGTAGCATTTAAAACCATTCCAGAAAATATTTAGTGAATCTTTACTTATATTAAATGTGTGTTTGTGTTATGTTGCAGGGTGCTTAAATGGCACGTACGGTCCTGACTGTAATCAAACTTGTCAATGTCTGAATAATGCCAGCTGTGATCATGTTACTGGGCAGTGCCACTGTGAGCCAGGCTGGACTGGACCAACTTGTGCGCAAGGTACATCTTTAACCATGTATTACAACGTAAAGATTTCACTGATTTATATGTGTTGTATTAAATTAAACTTGATCTACTGTATAAAGCTGGGTGTGGTAGCTCATTAGTAAGGGGCTAGCAATCTGAAGGTTGTGGGTTCAAATCCCAGATTGACTGAAGTTACCAACGTGGTTCCTTGAGTAAGGCGCTTAGAGCAAGTCGAAGCGACAGCAGCAGCAGCAAGAACAGTTTTGAAGTTGCATATCTGTGATGGCGTTATCATGGTTTGAGTTCTAACAAGTCTACTCCTAGAATGCATGAATCAATTTTATGGGGTGGATTGCCAGCAACAATGCCTATGCCAGAATGGTGCCTCATGTGACCGGATGAGTGGGCATTGCACATGTGCTAAAGGATGGACTGGAATTGCGTGTGAACTGGGTATGAGTTAGTATGCATTTTGAATAATTTATATTATAGCAAATATTTATATACAGTTTGTATATGTATTGCACCAATTATTTTCTTTTAAACAGAGTGTGCTTCTGGTTACTTCGGTGTTGATTGCCAGAACAGGTGTAAATGTGAAAATGGGGGTGTGTGTGACCAGAAGGATGGAACCTGCTTGTGTCCAGCAGGCTGGGTCGGACAGTGGTGTGAGACAGGTCACAAACTTTCACTTATTATGTCATTTAAAATATAATGGTAACTACACAAATAGTAATGTCAGTGTCTGCTGTGTTGGTGTAGTCTGTGAAAGAGGGCATTTTGGGCCTAGCTGTCAAAAAGAATGCCAATGTGAGCATGGTGCTTCCTGTAATCACGTCACCGGGTCCTGCCTATGCCCCGCAGGATGGAGGGGACAAAGATGTGAAAAAGGTAAGTTTATTCAAATGGGGCATTTTACAAACTCTTGATCCCTTTGGTTATACTGCCCTCTCCTGGCATTCATGAATGCGTTTTGTATAAGTTAAGCTTGTCCAACAGACACGCCAGTAAAAATAAATGTTTCATTCATTTCCATTCATTATCTTCTGCTTTGATCCTGTAGTAGGGTCGCGCGGGGGTTGGGGGGGGGGTTCCCCATGCCCATCCAGTGGAGAACGTCTCGGTCGCCCAGGACAGGGTCAATCTATCTATCAATCTATCGCTGGGCACACACTCACTCACACAGACACACACTATATGGGGCAATTTGGAGAACTCAATTGACATGATCCATGTTTTTGGACTGGGGGAGGAAACCGGAGAACCCGGAGGAAACCCACGCAGACACGGGGAGAACATGGAAACTCCACCCAGGTGGGGATTCGAACCGAGAATCCCTAGCGCTGAGAGGCGAGGGTGCTAACCATTAAGCCACCGTGCCACTCCATTAATGTTTCATATTACACTAATATTTCACTTAACCTTTTTCCCCTATCTTGCAGTCTTGAGGGTTAAGGACATTTGGTGCTTTATACAAATACAAAAAATGCATATTAGTTTCATGCATATCTGAATATCTTAATAACTTGGAGTTATTTATATAAATTCCAAATTGAATGTATAATTGTATATGTATTTTGCTTCTATTCAGCATGCTTGCCAGGTTTCTATGGGAACAGATGTGCTCAGCGCTGCTTCTGTGTGCATGGTACAGCTTGTGATCATGTGACGGGGCAGTGTGGCTGCCCACCTGGCTTTACTGGAATGAGCTGTGAGCAATGTAAGTTCAACCACACTTGCTCATATTTACCATTGGCAGAGCATAAAGCCAAATATCTTTTCATGTATTTGTATGAAAACTAATTTGTAGTTGCCCTTTGCAGCATGCCAACCTGGCACATATGGACTAAACTGCAAAGGAGTGTGCCAGTGCTTCGCAGCTGACCAGCTTTGTCATCCTGTTACTGGAGTGTGCTATTGTGCATCCGGCTACCAAGGAATTAACTGTGATACCAGTAAGCATCTTCTGCTGTGTGTTATTCTTTCTAGTTAAGCGTCAAAGTGTTTACCTTCTAAAAATCTTACTACTTGACTGTTGCTCTGATAGAGTGTCCAGAGGGTCGTTATGGTCCTGACTGTAATCATGAATGCAGATGTCAGAATGATGGTGCGTGCCAACCCACCACAGGCACTTGTAGTTGTCCTCCAGGCTTTATTGGCACAAACTGTAATATCTGTGAGTGGATGAGGTGTTTTATTTTGCATGACACAAAATTAAGCAATACTTTAAAATATTATTTTACCTGTTGATTTCCAGCATAAATTAATATATTTTTATATTTTTTTCCTCCAATAGCTTGTCCAGTTGGGTGGTATGGGCAAGACTGCAAGCAGGTGGCTCTGTGTGGGGAGTGGACCAAGAATGATCCTATTACAGGCCGCTGTGTGTGTGGGGCTAATCATCAGAGCAGAGACTGTGGACAGGGTAGAATCTCACACTATTAAATTTAAATAACTTTCGATTAGTACTTAGTACCAGTACTTTTATCAATAACATCGTATAACTATTATATATAATTATTTTGCTGTTAATATTTAGCTACTTTTACAATGTTTTTTATTTTTATAAATATTTTTTTAAAATAAAAAGATATTTTACATTGCTGTAATGGTACTTTTATCTAAGCTAATGATATGAAAACTTTCACCACAGCAATATTTATATATCAATGATTAAAAGGCTTTTGGAAAAATGTTGTAGTTTAAGCTGTAATTTACATCGTTGTTTTTTTTTTATATAATGACAGTTAACATGATTTTTCTGGATTTTAAAACAGAACTACAATATAAAATTATACTTTTTCTGTGAATCGCTCATTGGATTTTTAGGTTGTGCTCAGGGCTGGTTTGAAGAGGAATGTTCTCAGCATTGTAACTGCAGTAATAATGGAATATGTGATCCAGCAACAGGACATTGCTCCTGTGGACTCGGCTGGACTGGAGACACCTGTGATACAGGTTAGGTTATAAACATATTAAAACAACAGCATTATAACAACACAGTAATGTAAAAAATTGTTTAGTTTGTTAGTCAATGCACTCATCACAGAACTTTTAATGAGTAAAAAGTTCACTTTATTATTCATTTGTGGTTATGCATATATGTAACCTCATACTGAAACTAATTTAATGTCTGTATACCTGCCCAAGATTCTAAATAATATTCATTCACTCATTATCTTCCGCTTTATCCTCTATTAGGGTCGCGGGGGGGTTCCCCATGCCCATCCAGGGGAGAACGTTTCGGGCGCTGGGCAGATACACCCAGCACAGGGCGCCAATCTATCGCTGGGCACACACTTACACACACAGACACACTCTATATGGGGCAATTTGGAGAACTTAATTGACTTGATCCATGTTTTTGGACTGTGGGAAGAAACCGGAGAACCCGGAGGAAACCCACGCAGACACGGAGAGAACATGGAAACTCCACCCAGATGGGGATTCGAACTGGAAATCCCTAGCACTGAGAGGCAAACGTGCTAACCACTAAGCCACCGTGCCGCTCCTAAATAATATTCATTACTTTATATTTATTTCAGGCTTACAGGTTTCTGAGTTTGTCCCTCTAAAAGTATGTTTTATAATAACCGATACATACATATATACTGTTTCTATACTATGTTTTCCAGAATGTTCCCAAGGCTGGTATGGTGCTAACTGCAACCAACGATGCATTTGCAAGAACAATGGTACATGTGATCGTGTGACAGGAGAGTGCCAGTGCAGTCCAGGATTCTATGGCCAAGTCTGCCAACATGGTAAGAACTAGAACTACAGTCATGTGACAAAGAACGTTTTACTGTTCATGTCACACCGAAAACCATACTTTCATCTACTAGGCATACAGAAATCCACATTAAGTACCAAATATTTCATGCATAAGACTTTTGCTCCTTTGTATCATATTAGGTCATTGACTGGACTTAACATTCACCATGATGACTAAGGCTGAGCCTGAGGTTGAAATGTAGTTCATAGATTTTTGCAATGTCTCTGAGCTTGACATGGTCTAACCTTGGGGTAAATTTGCTTGGACATGCAATATGAGACAAGAGTCAACTGTCTTAAATGATTTTCACCTGTAAATGAATCTTTGTATAAAAAAAGTATATATTGCTAAAATGATCTTCTTAATGATGCACATTATAACTCATAAATATTATGTGTATGTAGCTTGCCCAGCTGGATTCTATGGCCAGCATTGCCAACATCTTTGTGACTGCCATGGCAATGCTAAGTGTGATCCCACAATGGGTCAGTGTCTCTGCCCCCCAGGCTATCAAGGAGAGCGGTGTGAGGAAGGTTTGGAACAGATTTAAGCAATTATATAGCAGTATGTGTATATGTAGTACATAATTTGCAAAAAGATAACACTTTCTTATCAGTGTGTACACAGGGAACATATGGACTTGATTGTGCAGGGTTATGTGACTGTGATGGAGCCACACCATGTGACCCCTTAACTGGAAAGTGTCTCTGTGGACCAGGCAAAATGGGAAAGCGTTGTGACATAAGTAAATAAAAATGTTATTATTTAACATTTTTTGATCCCTGAAAAATGTTTGGATGGTGGGAGACACAAAGGGACATATAAGGCTTAAGCTGTAGTCTGTGTGATGTATTGCATTTCTTCTAGTATGGCATTTCTTTTTAATGTAATCTATTTTAATAAACATATATATAAACATATTGAAAAAATAAAAACACACAAGGTAATTAAAACATTTTTATTTTGTGAAGTTGTCTCTTGTGTATAAAGGGGTGTTTTTTATGCTTTTAAATTTGTGGGAACAAATGGAAGGGCAAGTTTTGTTCCTGACCATGACTGTTCTCCCATACAAGTCTAAAAGAGGCAGGATTCTGTGAGTTTGTTGTGGAAGAACTTGACTTACACAGAATCATTACATTTAGCCCAATAAACCTGAAATGAATTAGAATATACAGTATATTATTGTTTCTATTAAAGATGGGCCTATATTAAATGTTATGAAGGCACATGTTGATGTAATGTGTAGGTGTCCCAATAAATTTATCTTTTTTAAGGTTGTGCAGTGAATCGGTATGGTTCAGACTGTTTGGAAAGGTGTAGCTGTGGAAACGGTGAACAGTGTAATCCTCAAAATGGACAATGCATTTGTCTGAATGGCTGGATAGGACCAAGCTGCCTGGAAGGTATTCAAATATTTACTTGCTTAGATAAAATTATAAATATTACCTCAGCAAACAGCTTGATTTATGTTTCTGTACAGGAAGCATTCTTCCATTAAACTATCAGCATCACAGAAGCAAAAGGAAGTTACAGCTTAACAGAAAGTAATATGTATATTTTTAATAATTAAAAGCAAGTGAACTTTGGAATTTAACAAGTAGATGTTAATAATGTTTTATAAAAGGATTCAAAGTTGAGAAGTCATTTTAAAATACAAACTATATATTACCTATGTCTTTATTCTTTTTACACACATTATTAATTGTGAATAAAAATTGCATTACTATTATTTTGTTTATTGTAATGATTCTTTACATATACAATAATATTCTACTGGATAAAGTAAGACAGAGCAGTCATTAGGTGGGTGGTGATTGTTTTTAAAGTGGTGGTGCAATGTGTGAGTAAATCAGAAAAAACACTGTGTGTTTGTGTTTGTTTGTGTGAGTGTGTATGTAAGTGCACAAATTCATTCATTCATTATCTTCCGCTTTATCCTCTATTAGGGTCGCGGTGGGGTTCCCCATGCCCATCCCGGGGAGAACGTTTCGGGCGCTGGGCAGATAGACCTAGGACAGGGCACCAATCTATCGCTGGGCACACACCCACTCACACAAACACACTCTATATGGGGCAATTTGGAGAACTCAATTGACTTGATCCAATTGACTTGATGGTTTTTGGACTGTGGGAGGAAACCGGAGAACCCGGAGGAAACCCACGCGGACACGGGGAGAAGATGGAAACTCCACCTAGATGGGGATTCGAAATGGGAATCCCTAGCGCTGAGAGGCGAACGTGCTAACCACTAAGACATCATGCCGCCCTAAGTGCACAAATAGATAACAATTTAAATAGTATTAAACTTATGTAAAATAAATAATAAAACAGGCAATTATTGTAGAAACAAGGAGACATTTACAGGATGATGCACATAAATGAAGAATGTCTTTATTGTTCTGTAATGTTTATCATTAAATCATAGTTTTATTATTTTAATTTCTTTATCTTTTTTTTTTTTTTTTTTTTACTTTTTAGCAAAATAAAATACAGTACATGAAGGTAACTGAAGAATTACAGTGTTCTTTTAATACTACTACTACAAAAAGAACATTGAAAAGATTGATTAAAAAATAAAAACATAAAAAATACAGCTACTGGGTAAAGAAGTCCAAACAATTGACATCAAAACAGAGCAATATTAAACATTTTTAGAGAACAACCTGTCTTTTATCACTTGATTCCAAAATGTATAAATGTTTTGCTGCCATCTGCAAAATATTTTTATATTTCCTTACTGATCAGTTTCAAGCCATTTTTCCAGACACAATTTTGTTAAATTTGTTTATATTTTTATACCCCCGGCAGCATTATAATAATAATAATAATAATAATTTGTCTGAAAGAAAAAGTACTAAATTGCATAGTAGCTTGTCTACTTACATTCCTGGTTGTGCAGTAACTCTATTTAATATGTCTAAAGATGTTACTCCAAATCAACATCTGTCACATTTAAATGATAATTATAATGCCAACTAAAGAATATGAAGGGCTTGTATTCTGGCTGCATGGTGGCTACATTTCTGCTGAGTATAAAATTAACTGTAGTTCATTTCTGAACATATCACGCTGAGATTGCTGTTTTAATTATATGGAAAGTAGTGGTGCAGATGTGGGATGCAAATGGAAGACGTGATTACATTGATCCATTTTAAGCTGAAAAGTTGGTAGAGCCCTTAGGCCTAGTTTACGAACTGATCGGCTGATGTTTGCTTTTTTTCCTCTTGTGTGTACAAGTAGCTTTTTTCAGTACCTTCAAATCTGTGCGATGTTAGCTACATAGACATTTTTCATTTTGGTGTAGCAGTCTATGCTTTGGCCCTTTGTCATTCTTGAGTAAAACATGTTAGGATGAGAAGAAATAACGCAATGATTTCATGATGTCAAACATTATACATCAGATTTACCTGCTACTTACTTGTTACCTGCCATCATTATCATCAAAAAATAAATTTCAATTTCAATTTTTTGGTTCTGATCTTATACACCCAACCTAGCTCTCGATTCATGGCACTTAGAAGGTTTGCTCCTACAATCCCAAAAAATGTTATAGGGTGCAACAGTCTATGAAAAAATTATTAATTATAAACTACAAGGACCCACAAGCATTTATAGCCTGATCTGTAATGCTATAGCTTTTGGAAGATTCCGATCTATTAATGCAGTGTAGAGGAAGCTGTGTCATTAAACTTTTTTATGAGTAATTACTGTACAAGTGTAAAGGTTGGTTTTCAAACTGGATCATGTATGTTAAATGTAAACCCAAAAAAGAGAAAAATTTGGATTCATGATACCAAAATGGCTTAATAAAAAATAATTATTGCTCAGCATGCCGAATCATTAATTTTACAAATAATACACTCACATTTTTATGTTAAATGGTAACAGTAAAACACTTACAATGGTACTAAACTAATAAATCAAAGCATTGGTCTGAAAAAAACTATGAACACTAAAAAAAGCAAAAGATGTTTAGTAAGCATACTTTTAGACTTTAAAGGTGTACACAACACAAAGCAAAACAAATCAATTTAACATTAAGGCAAATAAGCAACTAAATATCACAGAGGAACGAATAGATACACTAAATAATACTATATGCATCAAATTTCATCTACAAATCTGCCAGTTCAGATTTGATTTGTGGCTGATTTTCCAGTGTTTAAAAAAATAACTCATCTTTGTTTCTACACAATTTTCCATTTTAGCAGTTCCACTTATCAAAGTCATGGATTTTATAGTCTTAAAATTACAGACAGTAGTCCATCTGTTTTTGTGCATATTTTGTTAGTTTCTTTCACTCTGTTTTCTAATGCTCACACCACCCTCACACCACCACAGTGCAGGTATTAGGTGTTTTAGGCTTGTACAATTAATTCAGGTGTAAAAGCGCTGCACACCACACTTCTTTCTTTTTGTGCCTCTTTGTAGAGGTAAAATCAGAGGCTGAACCCAAAAAACTGCATGATAACTGTGGCTGGTCACATGGGGTATAGAGGTGTCAGTGATTGAAAACCCCACGGCACGGCATCTGATTTAGTTATTCAAAAAAGACATCTTAACACATTAGTATCACCTATAAATCTTTAATATTGAGAATCATCCACCATCCAAATAATCTGATCTATGGTGTTTCTGTTAAATTCCTGTCATTTGGCAGATTAAAGAGGACTAACAAATAATGCTTAAAAATAAAAAAAGATGGATTACACTCTGTAATTGTATAACTACAAAATGCATCCATATGGTCAGTGATACTAATATAATGGACTGAGTATACATGCAAGGCAAGGAAGTGTTATTGATAAAGTGACTCATGTTTTTCTTTGGTTTTTAGCCACTGCATGCAAAACCTTTCAGATTAGCCATTTGCTATATTCTACTCAATTGATAAATATCTATTTGCAAAGGTAATGGCCTGTCTCAAAGCTAACAAACTTTAAATTGCTTTAATTAATGTGATTACATTCACAAAATATGATAAATCACTTGTAGTGTCAATATAATGATTATTTTTCCATTTGAAACAAAAAAGGCCTGTGTTTTCCTTCTTTATGAGTCACATGCACTTATTCAAGGTTCAAAACTCAGTGTGCTGTTTTTCTGTTGCTTGTAGATTGTAGTTGTTCTATGTTTGTTGAGCTGATTTATTGATTTAGTCAATTAGGGTCTTACCTTCTTCCAATTCTTAGGATGCTTTTATATATGTCAGCTAAAATCTGTGGATTATATTCATTGTGAGCTGGCATCTTCAGTATGAACATTCACTACCAGTCTCATAGGCCAAAGTCTCATTATGTCAGTGAAGAAAGGGAAACTAAACAAGGAAACTTCTCTTTAGGACTTGTAGTCCTTTTTGCTATATGGCTTGTTGCCTAGAATACTGTCCACTTCATGAATAATTGAAGATGATAACTTTGGAAGAACCTGAAAGTCAAAACATAAAAGTAAAAGCAATACAATTAATATACCTTTAAATAACATTTAAGGGCACATCAAACTCAGTTTTTGTTTTAATGTTTGTTTAGAAAAAAAAACAAAAGTATGAAGGGTTTAAAATGTTACATGCAAGACAAAATACACATGGAAAATTTGTATATATAAAATGTGTGTTTTCATTTGTCTACATAAACTGGAAAAAAGTGAATATTTACCTGAATAGCACCTATGTTTTCCACAAGTTGTTCAGTTGTGGAGGAACCAAGAAGCACTGAGCTCACACCTTCATTCCTCAAGCACCATGCTGTAATTAGACATGGTTCACAAGACAGAACCAAAATTATAACACAAAAAGCAGATCCAAGGAAAGCTTAAGCCAAGGTGTAAAACTGACAAATCCGTAATTTCGGTGTATTGGAAAAAAATATTCAGGGAAACATGGTTAAAACTGTGCTTCACAGTGGCTTAGTGATTAGCACGTTCGCCTCTCAGTGCTTGGGATTCATGTCCGTGTTGGTTTGTCTGGTTTCCTCCCATAGTCCAAAAACATGGAGCAAGGTCAATCGAATTCTCCAAATTGCCCCGTATAGAGTGTGTTTGTATGAGTGTCTGTGTGAGTGAGTGTGTCCTGGGTGTTTCTGCCCAGCGCCTGAAACATTCAACCCTTGATAGGCATGGAAAACCCCCCCGCTGTGACTGTAGTGGAAGATAATGGATGGATGGTTAAAACTGTGAAGTTCTTGTTTGTCAAATATTTGAAAGTAACCGCATATAATATCAACATTTCTATTGCTGACATAACAAATCTTATTTTATTGCAAAGCTATGATATTCTGTTTAATTTAAATGTAAATTCACAGCTCGTCACTGATTTGTAAAACCTTAACACAGAAATCACATGCTTGTAATTTATTAAAACATATAACAAAAATCAACTTAAACTTAATGAAAACATGGACATGGTGAGCCCTGAGCTCCAGGCAGGCAGAGAGACAGACAGATAGAGAGAGCAGCAGAACCAAGACTGCATTACCAATGGCCATTTGGGGCAATGTGCAGCCTAAACGCTCTGCGACTGCCTGCAGCTCTTTCAGTTTTGCCTGCTGACGTCGGCCTTCCTCACTCAGGATCTTGTCTTTTAACCACTGGTAGCCCTGTCCCAAACATACAGCAGAGCTGCTTAAAGAATCTTATATGCTTTGGCATAACAAAAAACAAATAGTTTAAGCAAATGTTTTCCTATATTCCATTTTCATTTTAAATAAGTCAACATTACTATAAAACTTGCACAGCTGAACGACTCTTACTTTTTTTTAGAGGATAGTCACTGTAGTGCCATTGTTTAGATTAGCCTCAGCAAGCCAATATATACCTATTTAGTAGTTTCACCTACTGTAAAGATGGACTTTGTAGTTTTACAATTCCAGAATGTAGTCCATCTGTTTGTAAACTGTTAGTCCCCTTTACTCTGTTCTCTAACGGTCAGAACTCCAATAGAAGCACAACATAGCAGGTATTATTTGGTTGGTGCATTATTCCTATCCCAGCAGTGTCACTGAGGTGTTTAAATGAAACTACAGTAGCACTGCTGCACTAAAACCCCCTCACCGCATCAGTGTCACTGCAGAACTGACACTAAACAATCCACCACAAATGATAACTGTTCTGTAAGCCAACAGTAGTCTAACAAAAACAAGAAAATACAAGTCTATAATTGTAAAATTACAAAGTACATCTACATGGTAGTGTAGAAAATAGAAAATGAAACAAAAAATAATAAAATAAAGATAAAAAAGTCTTTAGCTGATGAACCTCACACTCACTCACTCACACAATAATTGAAGATGCAGAGGACAAGTTTAGTAGAACTATATGGTGAGAAAACTGGGAATTAAGACAGTGTGCCAGTTCTGGGTAAATACCTTAAGAGAGGCACGAGAACAAGGGGGCACACCACTGTCATACTTCCCTGAGATTATTCCACAAGCCAAAGGAGACCAGGTCATTGCACCTACTCCTGAAAAAAAAAATATTTATAGACTAACCTCATCTCTTAGACCATATATTCCTTAAATGCATACATATAGATTCCAACCTATCTTGTGGAAGAGTTCAGGCAGCTGCACCTCAACTTTCTCGCGCTGAAACATGTGGTACTCAGCCTGCTCACAGATGGGTGGAATAAGATTAAACTGTCGGGCAACTGAGTATGCCTCCTAAGAAATAAAAACATACACAGTTAGCTATGCACTGTAAATACTTTATGACAGGATTAATAAACCCTAATTAAAAAATGCCTTTCCCCCCTCACCATAATCTCCATAGAACTCCATCGGGATGTTCCCCAGTACATGGCCATGCCTACATTAATCACATGAGTCATGGCTCGCACAGTCTCTGTCAATATGTAGCATACAAAATGGTTAGTATGGCTCGAATATCAACTAAAACATATGAATGAAAACAAGCAGGAAAGGGTACATTTTTAAGGTAAACATGTCCTACTGCAAAGGTTGAAGAACGTGTATGTTAAATATTTTTGAGGGCTCTATTGTATCTGAAGGCGAATATAATTATTTGGTTTTGATAGTTTAGCAAGACCTTTAATTCTATATTTTTATTCAAATTCAATAAATGCTAACCCCACAACTTGCAACAATATATTTTTTTGAAAACTGATGCTAATGAATTAGAAAAAAGACAAGGCTAGCAAGCATAAAAAGAAGAATTATATTCATTTCTAAACCATTTTGTAAAGGTATTGGAAATATGAATATGGCGGAAAGAAGCTAAAGCTACAGTAACTTAGAAATTCAAAACACAATACAACTTCTAACAACACTGAAACAACACAGAAACACAACACATAATCATGAAGGGTGTTGTGCTTCTCCTTCACAGAAACACAGAAATACATATACTTAAAAATATTTGTAACATTACCGTAACATTATTACCAGTTCAATTTTCAATACTGCAAAGCATGAAGTGAAACATTTACAGAGTTTTTTTTTCTTCATCAGTAAGCTCAGAGCCTGCAATGCAATAAAAATACTCCTCCCAATAATTTTCCCCCACAGAGTTCAAAAATGGAATTACCATGAAATGTAATACCCAAGATAGGAAGTAAATAAAACCACTGCCTTGATGATTCTTGAAATAAATCTGTTGACAGTGATTATGACTTTTAGAATGAACCAAGTCTGATGGCATTGTTATATCTCTTTATTTTTATGCGATGATGAACTTACTCTCTAAATAGAAATACATTTTTTCAAGCAAGCATGCACAGAGGCAGTCCACTTTCATCACACAGTATGAAAACTAATTTCAGTTAAGTTCAGATAAATAAGGAAAAAAGCATGATGGTAAATGGCATATGGATAGTTTAAAAATGTTAAACACATAATTAATATTCAGAAGGACACATCAAAAACACAGACCAAGCTTTCTATAATCCCAGTAAAGAAAAATAAATTGTGTAATGCAGCAGATAAACAATGGTTTATATGAACCACTTTAATTTTATTAACAAGTAAAATTTCTCACATCAGGTACAACAGAGGGAAATGATCATTAATGCCATCAAATGCTTTTAAAGAAAAAAGCAAATCTAAGTGAACGGTATACCTTCTATGATGAATACTCTTGTTTTTGAGGTTTTAAATGGATTTCCTGGTGACAAAAACAAAACCAAAGGTTGGAAAATAATTTAGTAAAAATGAGGAGTTAAATGAAGGTCATGAAGGTAAGTTAGCAGATGTGAAATAAGGCTGATCATGGTCAACTTGGTGAACCAATCGAAGCATTACCAGCTTCTGCCATGACCTACTAAATTAATATTTATGACAATAGCTACGCATTGCACCTTTAGAGAACGTACACTAAGATCTCCTCCAATATTACACCACGTAATAGTACTATTAGTATAGAAATGTTTGTAATACAGAAATAAAATCACTTAGTATTTTATGGCACAGAGACACACTGTTAATACTTCTTTTCCAAAACCACTAGGGTTAGAAAAATAATCGAGAATGCTCAGTTTATCTGCTTTGATATCTAATTATTACACATTTGTTTAAAAATGTTAATAGAAAAAAAACTTTACATAATGACAGGTGATGGCATTATGATAAGTAATAAAAGAAGTGTACATCAAAAACCAGTCTGTGTAGATGGTTTGTAGAATGTTCATTACTCACTTAAAGATTGCAAATAATTAAGGATTGTAGGTTCGGGGAATCTAAAAAAAAGCTTAGTCTGTGTAAAGCAATATTAAATATTATGTGATTTTTGAGCGCATTGATGGTAGTGATAGTAGTAGTGATGGTAGAGAACTATCATGCCACTCTGATAAATTTAGTTTGAAACAGCACTGACACCCAAAAACATTCAATGGCTAAAATAAGAAATGCAAGCAGAAGTCGCATATCATGTTTATGCAAAAACATTGTTCCTCAGGCCTGAAGCTCATTTCAAAAAAGATTTCTAAGAGACCTTTGAAATGTGTGTTGACATCAAATAAGTATCATCAGGAAAAAATATTGTATTTTGGTTTTATTGGAAAGGTTGCATCAACAACTAACAACTTAAAAGGTTTGTCCATGTATCGAGGTACTGCCATCAAAGTAGTATTTTCTTTTACAGAATATAAGTCTTGCCTTGCCTTATTTTAGTAAGAAAATAACTTGTTGATGGTTACACATCATTTGACACAGGGCACGACAATGCAAGATATTCTATGTAGCTATAACTATGTCATGCACAATACAGCCCAACAAACAGGAACACGAGCATGCACGCTTACCTTCCATTGGCGTGTGTGTGTCTGGTCTATTAGCAAATACAACATCAACGTAATCTAACTGCAGTCTCACTAAGGATGCTTTTAGACCTAATAAACAGCCAAGAAAGACACTAATCAGATTATACAATTGGAAAAAATCAAAATTTTAAGATTATTGCATTAGAATTACCTTCTATTATATGCTTTCTAGATAATCCTCTTTCTGTTTCAGCTCTGAAAATCAAATAAATGAATATAAATCATAGCAAACAATGATCAATTCTCTAAAATTTATATCCTGGCAGTATATATATATCCTATTGCAGCCATTAAATTTGTAAATTTATGATCATTTGTTAATGAGGACAAAAAGTGTTTTTATTTTAATGCGTTCACACATAAAATGATATGATTATTATTATAACATTGATTTTTGAAGTTAGTTATGCAAAATTATTAAAAAAAAAAAAAAAAAAAAAAATATATATATATATATACTTATATATATTCTTTTACATCACTAAAAAAAAACAAAATGTCAAGTCATTAAATTCACAGCTCACTGGCTCTCATCAGCTTTGGCTTTTAGACCTTTTTAGCCTTAACGAAAGAGCAAAACTCTGTGGGGGAAGCTACCCGCAGTGCTCTCAGGAAACGCAGGAAGCTGTACTGCTGCCTGTCTAGAGGGGCCAATGCAGGGGGTTAACAAAGCAGCATCCACCTTAACACACACCCTGTTGCCCTGCACAGTTGCTTAGTTGCCCTCTAGCCTGACCCTACATGTAAATAATTAATATCTATAACTTTAAATAGATTATTATTTTGTTAACAGTAGAAGCAGTAATTGCATAGATGTTTTCATATGTTTTCAAATTTTAATAGAACAGAGTTAATCATTACAGAACTTTCTGACATAATGCTAAGTAATCTAAAATGTGTGATCAAAATAAGACTATCATGATCTGTGGACTTAAACGAAGACTTGTCTAAGTGTTTTGCAGGGAGATAAGAGAAGAAAAGGAGAGGCTTGAGAGTGAAAAAATGCCATAAGTGTTGTAATGGTGGTACACCATATTTGGGATATGTTGGGATGTCCCACAGCCCAAAAGTGGCATTCTTTACACCATAACTGAAAATGTGAATTCTCTCTATATTGAAAATACCTCTGCTACTACTACTGCTTATGTAAAAGGCTCAAGAATGCAGAAAATAATGCTGTTTTGATCTCTAAAGTCTATAATTATAATAAGTATATAAACATAAAAACTCACTTTCCACCCCAGTAAATCTTGGTGGTAATAACCAAACTGGATCGTCTGTAAAAGAAAACATGAAAATTGTCATGAGGTATCAGGACTTTTTATAGTAATTGTTATATAAGATGCTTCACCACGCATGTTGTTTAAGGTTTTAGGCAACAAGTCAAAGATCTTTACTGTATAAAGGTAAGTGTAAAGGACACTCTGTATTACAGTTCAGCAGTTGATCAGTGACAAAATTAATTTAAATAATTACAAACTAGAAATGTTTACCCTCCCTAACAGCTGATAAAACAAATATTTGGTTGTTTTATATTGTTTATATCGTTTTTATGTATTATATGGCAATGTACATGTTACTATAAAGCAGAGAATGTTATATATGAAATATCCTGTAGTTTTTATATTGTGAAAGTTTAAAGACATGGCTTTATACCATGTGCACTATACTAATAAATTAGGTATGTACAGTACTGTACTATCTAAACAAATAATGGCATTTATACTTTTTTGTATTTTTACCACTACCAACAATATAAGAAATTAATAAATATAGTTGTTCTTCTAATGTCAAAATAATTTCACTAACAAGCAACATCTGTGCCGTTAATGAACTTTTTATTCATTACTAGAGGGATGCCAAAGCAAATCAGTAATATTCCACTGCAATTCCAATCAAAAACATGTTAATATTGTAATAAAAAGCAATAATAACATTTTACCTCCAGCCTTTTTTCTTTATAATGTTGCCAAGAACTTCTTCTGCCCTGTAAGTAAGATAAATAATTCAAAAAGTGATTAATTTTCGCTACAATTGATTAGAAAAATAATTAGAAAAAGGTAAAGTGGTTGGCTTAGGAGGAGATTAAATATAAACTTTAGCCATTTAAAAATGAGGCCATGGGAGGGAAAGTCGTAACGTGTCTACTGGGAAATCTTGTATTTTAAAGCAGCATTTTTCAGAAACAAAATATATCACATGCAGTTATTATTATAAAATTGTGGATTTATGCCACAAATAGCCGCTACTGTATATGGAGAAATTATAATTTAGATTTATTCTGTTTTGGTAATTTTATTTATCTAATGAATTTTAGGAAAACCATGTTTGTGTAAGTAAGACTGAAAGGGGCTTTATTCCATATTTAGTGTGCTTTAAAACAACATTGCTCAAATAGCTATTTTAAGAGCGCCCATTTTGCTGTGCAGAAACAAGGTTGCACAAATGTTTTATTACAATACAGATTTTTTAATTATTTTAATACCTAGTGTATTTTTTACTACTTATTTGTTCTGAAGAACAGTAAATGATTACATTGCTGTACTCCTATTTATTAGTTGTCGTTTCAAAATAAAGGAGGGACTCACTTTCCTGCAGCATACACTTCAGCTGTGTCAAACAGGTTTATTCCATTTTCATATGCCAGCGTCATCAGTTGTTCTGCTATCTGAGAGAAGATCGAGATAAAAGTTAAGCTGCACAAAAAAGCTTTTGTAATTGTATTCATTCCAACTGGCATTTTGTATCACACTGTATCTCAGTAGTGTTTTAAATAAAGTATTGTCAAAGGCATAAAAACATTACCTCCTCTGTGATTTGACCTCCAAATGTCACCCAAGTGCCTACAAAGACATAAAAAGAAGAAAAATAAATGCCATGAAAAATCTAAATTATAAACTGGATAAGGTGCAATAAAGAGAAAAAATCTTTAAAAATATGTTTATATTAAGCTGATGTACAATTTTTTATTTATTGAAGTTTAGTATGGATACAGTATCATCACACACAGTTGTTTTGTCACAATATGCTTTCTGCAACACAATTGTGAAGGATTTACTTTAAAAACTAAATAGGAAAGGAAGTGAATCCCATTAGCAGACAAAATGTCTTCACATGCGTAATGTCTTTAATTACTGCTGCAAATAAAATCAAACCAAGCAAAGATATATTAACAATAATAACAATAGCAGAAAATGTATAGAAATATTTTCAATTCTTCAAACACAGGTAATAAAGAATCTACTTACCCAACCCAAGACATGACACTCGTAACCCAGACTTGCCAAGATTTCTATTTAAAATATAGATAATAAATAAAAGCAGTTCGAATTATTTATATAATAGATTATTACTAACCAATTATTATACAATGAATAGAGCAATAATTTGCAATGCTGATTTAATTGACAGTTTTAATTGTTTCATTAAATACACTTAAAAAATGAACAAACTATGCTTAAATCACATTATTATTAGAATGCTATATTACATTACATTTACATTTAGTCATTTAGCAGACGCTTTTATTAAAAACATTAATGTTGGAGAGAAAGTCTGGGACTTGTTTTGTAAGCCCATAGCTTACAAAATAAGCCCATAGCTATATCAAAATGTTTTACAATTGTACTATTTCCTGTATACAAAAACATACATTTAGCCTGAAAACAAAAATTCCTTAATCAAAGGCAGCGAATTAGGGCCTTTGCTGGCTCTTTTATGCAGTTTCTTACAAGTATCTATGTAGCCATAAATGTTATGAATTGCCATGTGAACGCACTGGCAATGAGCACAGAAAGCACAGAAACACTGTATTTTTAATTAACGGTTTCATTTCTGTATGCTGTAATTCTAAATGCAAAACTGTGAGATAATTCAAAAATAAACCATCTCATCTAGGATTAAATTATCCTTTTTCTAAAGAGAACATTTTTTTAAAAATTATTCTTTTAAAGTGTAAGAACAGGTGAAATTCCAGTATTTATGTATTTTATTAAATTAGTGAAACATGCTTAATTATTAAGAAACTGAGGCTCCATAAAATATCAATATTGGTGTTTAAAAAGGAATAAGACAAAGAGTTTATTCTTTTTAATTTCCGAAAAACGAAGGAAAAATTTTGAAAAAAAGAAAACAGTTCCTATACTTGTAAGAAAGCACTGTTTGAAAACTTAAAAATGCTATTTCAGCACAGAACACATGACACATAAAAGCATTTGCTCTAAATTTCATTTGACTAAAAATGGAACTATTTATCAACAATCTGCAAATAAACTGTACATTCAGGAATAATAAATATATATACATGATGCAAAGGAAATTTTGCCACCCATGAAACATTAAAGTGGTCTGTTATGCTTTGAAACTATGATGGTGCCAATGGAATTGTCAATACAGGTAAGAACAGATTTAACAGAATACCAAAATTTTAACTACCATAATTAAACTTGTAAGAGTCTAACACTGCAAAAGGATGGTTTCTACAGCAGAATAAATACACATGATATACCTCAACCTGTACAACAAATTACCCAATTAATAATAATAAAATAATAGCTATGTATTTTATTTACGAACTAACTTCTCTTTGTAACTACAAATTAAAAAAAAAACAAAGAATTATTATAGACAAAATGAGTAAAGACCAACTATACCCTTAGGAATTTTTTTCTGGCCTTAATATCACAAAAAAATGTAGATAGACATTGAAAAAACTATGCAAGCAAAATGGTTAAACAGTTTAAATGCTGTAATAGATGCAATGCAAAAATCCTTGACTGCCACTAGAGTACAAATAACAATCTAACTAACACACACACACACACACACGCCAAATACTTGCTACTAAAATACTTTATTCTACACATAAGAAAACCCATTTTGATAATAGTGTAGTCAATAGTGTGGATGTGACTTGAAGTAAATGCCAGGTCTTCATTTTTTTCATACTAATTGGATTACTGTTCACAGAGGCTGTGGCTTAAATTTTGCTTGTGGATTAGGGTTTGGGGTTTAAGAATTTTTACATTCAAATATTTTTAGTTTCTCTGCAAGAAAAAATATAAATCCCTTATAAACCGCCTATGTAAATTAACCAGCATAAACATTCTGGTAATAATGTATAAGGCAATGAATGAAATACAGAAATAAAGTATATGCTTACAGACTGCTATAATTATTTAATATACAGTAATGTCCTTAAAGAAGTGATGCTTGAGATGCTTAAACCAGTAACAAAGTACTTCCCATATTTGTCTGAACAGCCCACAAACCCGCCTTGTTTGCTTACTTAGCCTTCATAATTTGCATTCGTAAGATTTGACTTTATACTCAAGTTGTGCTTGTTCTTAGCCACTGTGGGTGTAACTACTTTTTTGACATTTCTAAAATTTGATTTATTGCAGAGTGCAGCCTCCTAGAAGATCACACAGTGAACTAATTTTGGCGAAATATGTAAATAATTTATAATCTTACTGCTAAAGGACTTTATTTAATGATAAACATACTATAATAACATAATACTTCAAACTCTGGTATGTTTATTTGAACCAGCCTTGGACAGTATGAGACAAACCTACTCTCTTTTTTATATAACTAAAAAGTGTTACCAAAATTCTTTACTTGTTTTTTGTTTTGGAAAAGTGCACTTTAATAATTCTTCTCTTCATGTATCTTGCTAATTTTATGGCATGCTTTTACTAGCAGTTCTTACAACAAGGGCAAAAACAGCATGAGGAGCTTCTGATCATTAATTCATTTATTTCATGGTGATAAATTAGGCACTGCCAGTCTCTTGAGTTAATTCAGTGATCAACATATCAGAACAGAAAAGTGGAGCATGGATTAAGAAAATAAATGACCAGTCGAGTTACCATCTGTATAATAATTCTACCATCGGCAGTCATTTTATGTAAAAAAAAAAAAAATACAATTAGTATAAATATATATTAAATAACCACAGCATTTTTCTAATGGGTAGTCTAAAACATGTCTGGTAAGATTTAATTGTTCTAATAGCATATACTGTATTATAAAAGAAGTATTAAAATATGAATTATTGGTTTTAAACACTTTTGGTGTAAAATACATATTAAAACAAATGTAAAATTAAACCAAAGTTATTTGTGTCACAATGCAATATATTTTCAAACTACTTTATTTTGTGTTTGTGTAAAAAACTTATACCACAAACAGTTTAAACCACATACAGTTTTAACAATTTTAAATTGTTAAAATCTTTTACTAGTTCTTTGTATAAAAGGTCCAAAAACATCATAGTCAGTAAAATCAACTACATCTGTAAGCTATAACCTAGGCTTGCTCATAACTATATTATAGCGTTCTGTTATTTTGGTGCACTAGCAGTACCCTTTTCTTACCTATACTTCATTCCGGTCCTGATGCAGTGCTCACTAGAGGAGGGCAGGTTCTGTACAGAAATCTGGCCAAGGCTCCGTGCCACCATGGCTACGGTACGAAACTTGCTTTTGGTGCCCAGACTGGGGCTTCCAGCATTTTGCCGATTCAGACGATCCTCAGTGCTTCGGCTCACAGCACGGTGGTCCGTACACACAAAAGAAACCTGCATGGTGCCAGCAAGATACAACAGCCAGTTGATGACAGCAGGGGAAACTTCCCAAAATCTCTTCACAAGGACTGCTCAAAAGATTCTCCCTTTACTGAAAAGGTAAAACTGTTCACAAATTCCTGCCCTTCTCACTCTACTGACAGAAGGTAAAATGCAGATATGATGGCTCCCAGGCAGGCACACATGACCTAGTGCTTTCTCCACAAGCTCGGAAGAGGTACAAAATGTGTGTGCATGAGAGTGCATCCCCATGTGGTGTGCGAGTGGGAGAGCCTCCAAGTATGTGTGGGAAACTGATCACATCAAAAGCAATTCTGTCCTATCACATCACACTACTACTTTGCTCATGCCTCTATTACCCTCCACTCTCAATATTTTAACTCATATAGTGAGTAGTTATTATTTTGGGGCATAGGGGGGGGTTCAAACAAAACATATTTTTGTGAACCCAATCTAGCTTCTCTATAATGTTGCCTAATATAAACCTTCTGCTATTTAATTTCCAGTTTAACAATATACAGTAGAATTCGGGGACTCCTACATCCCATGTAGACAAAATAATTAAAATGTACTTGTCAATCAGCAAAATCTGTGGACATTCCTAAGATTATAACTGTTCCTTATTAACCAGCATCTCTACATGTATGGTAACCATGTACATTCCTGAGTCTTTTTATTGTCATAAAAACACATCTTATTTTACTTTAATAAAATATTACCAGAGATATTTTTAGAAACAAGATAGTTCATGTTTCTTCAACAAGAAATTATATTATTACTACTAGTAGTGTCAAAAGTAAATAAAATACAATTGTATTATTATTGGTCATATCAAAAGATTTAAAAACCAAAATAAAGGGTGATTAAAATGGTCCAATTCTGAACTTTATTACAGTCATATATATATTGTCTAATAATAATCTCAGTTTAAGGGTCCAAAGTTATACTTGTACTCTACGCTCTTACAAATTTCTTATTGCTTCACTGTTGCTGCACTTGCCTTTTAAAGGAACATTATATAGCTCTGACACTTCAAAGCATATCCATGAACGCTACTGGGCCATTAGTATAGCTTGTAATTATCTGCATATAATTTTTAAGGGATTTTCATATCTTTCCTTGTGTTCATCTTGCCTAGTGTTTTTGAGCAAAAATATGTAGTATGTGGTTATGTTATTGTGTCCATGGTTATATAGAAAAAGTCACAGAATATGAAATAGGATTGTGTTGGACTCCGACTCTCTAAACAATTATGTAAATGTTACTCTATCAGCTACTTATGACAAAATTGGGAAACATAATCAGAAAAACATTCTAGAGTTATATTTTACATTTGGGACATAAATATGTGTTTATAATTATGCCATGACACCATGATGCGTTGTGGATAATCTGACACACAAATGACACACTGTTAATCAGACTCATGCACCCACAGCACCCACTGTGATTGAGAGCGGTTTAATAACAATCAGCAGTTCTCCAGGATTATAAATTTGAGCTATGTGAACCACTGCACTAAGATGAAAACGAAATTTTGGCAAGAATAAACAAAAGCGTTGTAATGGATTTTCACCAGGGAAAAATAAGGGCCATTTGGTGTTTTATAAATGTCATATCTCACCACAAATTCAACAAATTAAATTAATCTGCACAGAACATTTGTAAGGTTGCTTATAAAGCTCCTTTGAGGAATAACTGTAGAGGTCCAGGCAAAATGCAGCAAATGGAATGAACCCTGAAATCCAATTGTTTATTTTTAATGTAGAATAAATTAAGTAATATATTTGAACATCCCTCCTATACATTAAGAGTAGGTCTTCTATTAAGTCCAGTTTACTCATAAAAATAAATCACCTTGGGTAATTGTATAGATCTTATTTTGCAGAAACAGCTTAGGGAAGTGCACAAAACAAAGTTCATAAATGTATGGTTGTTGAGGATGGTGTAAAAGAACTTGACTGGCCGACACCGAGCCCTGACCTCAGCCTCAACATAATTAACGTTAATGCATTTATAACCTATACTATACTATAACATATATAAACATAAAACACATTTTAAATTATATCTTTATATTTATAGCTCATTATATAAGGTATGGCGGCACGGTGGCTTAGTGGTTAGCACGTTTGCCTCTCAGCGCTAGGGATTCCCGGTTCGAATCCCCATCTGGGTGGAGTTTCCATGTTCTTACCGTGTCTGCGTGGGTTTCCTCCGGGTTCTCTCCGGGTTTCCTCCCACAGTCCAAAAACATGGATCAAGTTAATTGAATTCTCAAAATTGCCCCATATAGAGTGCGTCTGTGTGAGTGAGTGTGTGCCCAGCGATGGATTGGCGCCCTGTCCTGGGTCTATCTGCCCAGCGCCCGAGACGTTCTCCCCTGGATGGGCATGGGGAACCCCACCGCTACCCTAATAGAGGATAAGCGGGAGATAATGAATGAATGAATATATAAGGTATAACCTTCAAAATCTAGCCAGACATTTCTATTGCAGATGCACATTTCAAATGTATTAGACTGAATTATTAGAAAAGACCAGAGTTAGAAAATAATGCAGTATTGTCATAACAATGCTACTGAACATCTTTCTTTCTACTATTTACTAAATATGTTCTCTTCTTTATATTAGTAGTGGAAGTAATAGCATTTCTAGATGTATCTTCATTAATAAATTTTAGATGTAATCTCTTGATAGCATTTTATTTGTTTAAACAATGTACCCCTAAAAAAAGTAAAAGCGCTGTCTAGTATATTACTATATTATAATGTACTATATTATAGTATATAAGTTCAGCTGTTTGAATCCTATAAATGACTTAAATTTGGGCACATTTTCTTTTCGTTTATGGCTTGTTCAAAGGTTCGAAAGTTAATGGTCAAAATATGCACAGAAATATAAAACATTTAAAGCGTTTACAAACTTTAAAGCTATACAGTAAATCTGAAGCCCCTAAATACCAGGTGTGCAAAACTGCACCAAGCAAAATGCTGCTCTAACAATAAGAGCAGCTGATGAGACACAATAGTTTGCATTTCTACAACACAGCAAAAACAAACACAAAAAACAAACACAATTGCATACATTTGCTGAACCTTAAAGATGCAAAGGAAGCAAAAATCTTAAAATGGTCTGCAAAGGTGCAAGCAAAGTTAATTTGGCATCTATTTTTGTATATAAAATATTCGGCTTTTATCAGCAGCGCTCGGATAGCACCCAGGCATTCATTCTGCACAAATCAGTGCATTTTCCAGGCCAGTTCCCATTTCAGTGTACAATAAGGAGAGGGGAAACATCTACACAAATTTAGGTCCAAAAATAGCACACACTCTCGGCCTTTACAAAAAACGTGGATGAAGGAAACATTGGAAGCCATATTGTAAGATGGCCCTGCTGGGGTTTGAAGTAAGTGAACAAATTACTTCAGATTGTAAAGCCTGAGGTAAAAGAACCCTTCACTTCAATTCCTTTCTTCCTTACACACAGAGAAACTGGCACAAAGGCTGTTAAGTCTTGAGCACAAAAAGGTCTCCCTGAACAAAATGAACTTTCTTTTTCTCTGACTCTATACTCTTGTTCCAGAAAGACCGAAAACGCACAGAAATGCTGCCCATGTCATTGGACAAGCTTTAAACAAAGTGCAAAGTATTAAGATGGGTAAATAAATATAAAAGCATTATCATCACACACGTATTGTACATATCACAATACATGAATTGATGCCTGACTTCTTTGACATTATTATTATTATTATTATTATTATTATTATTATTATTATTATCATCATTATTATTATGGTCACAAAATGATACCGAAGCATGTTATTGCATAACAAATCGAAAATTGGGTAATTTATAAGCATGTATATTTTTAACTTTAAGTCAATTTCACACTTTTTGTGGACTTCTCTAGCATAATCAACAATTAACTTGCAGAACATTACATAATAACATAAATATTGAAATAATGACATAACTGGTAAAGACAGAATATGTATATAAATTACAGTTGTGTATGTGTGCATATATATTATATATATATAATGGACATCCTTATTTAGAATGTTTAATTTAAGTAATTAAAGGATTTTGCCAAAGGAATTGTCCAGTAGAGGCAATATTGCTGTATTGAGGCTTAAAAACCCCTTAAGTTCAAGAATTTAAGATGGCATTTAGAGAATCTCATGCTCTATAAAGAATTTATGACTGTTCTGCCTTTAACCTGGCAGTGCTTACTAACTTTTTTTCAGGCTGTGTTAGTCTTAGGGCTTGAATCAGATTGCAAAAAAGCAGAAAGGAGATTTAATTATATTACTTACATAAAAATATGTAATAGGCCATAGTTTACCCTAAAGCATTTCATTTTTAATTGACATTAAGTCCTTTTTATTATGGTGCTTTGGCTTCAGCTGACTTGTTTGAGATCAGTGCACATTTCCACTGGTTTAACTTGAAGGTGTTTCTGAATAGAATAAAAAAATCGTTCTAAGCCTCCGGGCTGCACAATACAGAGGAGGATCCAGGGGAGAAAGTTTCTGGCAATGGTCAGATACACCCAGGATAGCGTGCCAATCTAACTCACCCAAATACTACTGTATATGGGAAAATTTTAGATATGGGCAATTTAGAGCAGTCAATTTACCTCCTTGAATCCATGTTTTTGGACAGTGGGAGGAAACCAGAGAGCACATCGTAAACCAATGCAGACACAGGGAGAACATGCAAACACCACCCGGATAGGAATTTGTGTCTTGGATCCCTAGTGCTAAGCAAAGTTTCTTAAAAAGCTATTACAGTTGCACAAAGAAAAGCCAACCAATAATAAAAATGATCCAACAGGTGTGATGTGTATACCTTTATCCATTTACGTCCTTAAGCTTTAATTTAACAGCCAAATTAATTATTAAATATATAATAATTATATATATATACGTATATAATCTAAGAAATCTTGGTGCATACTGACCAATAAAACGAACCATTGTGGATGGTTCATTTAGGCAGAAAAATTTGAATAATTCGTAATACTCTGTTACCAAACACAGTCTGCTTCAGCATGCAATTAAGAGATGCAATCTGAAAATATCTTATAAAAAAGAAAAAGCCTTACATCAATTTTGTGTAAAAATGCTGACAAGTTGTATGGACCAAGTCATCTCAGACAGAGCAAAACACAGGTTTCATACTGTACAGTGTGCCTGCTTAACTGGCCTGTCAGTAATCCAAAATAAATGAGTATAAAACTCAATTCTAATACATTGCTTTAAAATTAATAACTGGGGGGGGGGGATAAATACTGAATATTGATGCAACACTTTGCGCTGCAACTTGAAAGTGATTACACAGCAAACCAGCATTAAGTTATATTTCTGTAAATATGATAATGCCAATTTTAAAAAAAAACTTTCCATGAACTTAGAATTGGTTAGCTAGATTACAGCAAAAAACACTAATTTTATTCACGTATTTTTGTACATTGACATTATTTCGTGCCCCGATAGTCTGGCCTTCTTACCTGTACCTCATTCCTGTATGATAGAACACACTTTCTTGCAGAGACACACCATTGCTCCTTAGGAAGTCCTCTAAGTTCTTCTGCTGGGCTGCCGCCCGTACCTCTCGAAGTCCCTTCAAGACAGCATGCTCACTGTTGTCTTGGCGCAACGGGCACAGACTCTGTTCAGACAGGTAGCGGCTGATTTCGCTGCGCATACTCTCACTAAAGGAAAGTGAGAGGAGCCGGCCACTGCTGCTGCTGCTTCTGCGTCCACTGCCGCCCACCTTGGGCACCTGCAGGGGTTCCGATGGGAAACTTTGTTGACGACTGAGATGGTGGCCTCCATGGCCAACACGCAACTCAGTCAGGCTGCTTCTGTGAGTGCCAAACATGTGCCCAACCCACAAAACAACTTTGGACAACCACAAGTGGTGTCTCAATAACACATAGACAGTGGTGTCAGTGAAAAACAGTACCCAGACCAAAAGAGCCACAAGGACAAACCCCTTGCTTTAAATAGCACCTGCCCCTTCTGTCAAACAATATTAGTTATGTATTGTAATCAGATCCAACAGCAGGGGTTACCGGCCTGTCTGGATTAGGCATAAACACCAGTAACATTCCACAGATCAGTGGATGGTGGTTTGAAGCATGGGGCATGTTCAAGTGACCAGTGAGGGCGTGGGTAGAAATCCTGACAGAGTCACTAGTACATGCAAACATGTTTTTAGTTGCATGAGTAAAGGTGAGAAGGCATGCAGGGGGCATGCACTGAGAGGATAATATTAGCTGCTTGGATTAACAACCTTCATCACTATGTACAAATGTGAAAACAGACCAGACAAATTATACCCAATCTCAAATATATTATTCAATGTACTCTCAGAGTTGAACATGAGTCATTTCTTTAAGTAGCTTCAGTTAAACATACCATCTGTCTGTCTGTCTGTCTGTCATATCTGTCTGTCTTTCTGTCTATCTGTCTGTCTATCTGTCTGTCTGTCTGTCAGTCTGTGTCACACAGTGATTATTATTTAGTGCTAACATCCTGAATGCAATTCTTGGCCATATGAAGGTTCCTTTGCTGAGATATTTTACATAGATTGACTGCATGTGTTTTCTTTACAGTCCTAAAGCCTGCTAGTGGGTGTTTGTGTTTCTGCCCTGTGATGCACTGGTGATCAGTGGTCTACATTTCTCATTTTTATTTCCATGTTCTACACTATTACATTTGTTAACTTGACATTTAAATGACATAGGTTATACACATTACACCTATATATTTAATACTTATATTCTGGATATGCTATGAATATAATTTTATGTAATGTTATTTAATATAGCTATGTGTCATTGGGTTTTAGGGGCTGGGCTAAGATTGACAAAAACAAAATAAATATATTATTATTCTTAGTAACAACTTAATCCCGATAAGTCACAGTGGATTTTAAAATAATCCAAAAGTGCAAAAGCATTACTGAATCCTGAACAGGCTGTTACAGCGTTCACACATTTTCATTATTTTTACATTGCACCGTTATATCCATAGCTTAAGCTTTTTTGTTTTTAATCTAGCTATGAGGATTATATTACAGTGGTTAGGGTGGGCAAGGGCTTTCCCTAGTATCTCAGTACAATTGGTGCAGTTGCTTGATAAACAGGTAGATAAGTGCTCCCCTCTCTAATTTTTGTTCTTTTCATTATTTTTTTGTGCAGGGTTTGCATGCTCTTTCAAGGAAACATCTGTGTGCATGCACGATAATAAAAGTGGTGTGTTGTACGTGTCTCATGCCATCTAATGTAATTTTTGGGGGTTTATTTTGTACATCTTAATATTATGTCTTAGTTTTGGTTTGAATCAAAGTGCTGTAAGCTGTATTGTTCCCTGTGGTGTGCATTAAAGTTGCTGCCCATTAACCAGAGGATAATTTAGTATCTGTGGTTTACCTGGTAACATTTTTTTGTCCTGGATAAAAGTAATGTACACAGAGAAAACAAAATAGATTTAAAAAGAACATGCAAACTCCATACAGAAATACAATTTACTGGCCAGGAATCAAATTCTTCAGTCTTCTTATTTGACGTATGAAGTATGCCAATCAAATTAAAACCGGAGAACCCGGAGGAGACCCACGCAGCCATGGGGAGCAGATGGAAATTCCACCCAGATGGGGATTCGAACCGGGAATCCCTAGCGCTAAGAGGCAAACAAATATATATATTCATTCATTCATTATCTCCCGCTTCATCCTCTATTAGGGTCGCGGTGGGGTTCCCCATGCCCATCCAGGGGAGAACGTCTCGGGCGCTTGGCAGATAGACCCAGGACAGGGCGCCAAGCCATCGCTGGGCACACACTTACTCACACAGACATAATCTATATGGGGCAATTTTAAGAATTCAATTGACTTCATCCATGTTTTTGGACTGTGGGAGGAAACCGGAGAACCCAGAGGAAACCCACGCAGACACGGGGAGAACATGGAAACTCCACCCAGATGGGGATTCGAACCAGGAATCCCTAGCGCTGAGAGGCGAACGTGCTAACCACTAAGCCACAGTGCCGCCCAAATATAAATATATATAAATATATATATATATATATATATATATATATATATATATATATATTCATTCATTCATTCATTATCTCCCGCTTTATCCTCTATTGGGGTCGCGGTGGGGTTCCCCATGCCCATCCAGGGGAGAGCGTCTCGGGCGCTGGGCAGATAGACCCAGGACAGGGCGCCAATCCATCGCTGGGCACACACTCACTCACACAGACACACACTATAGGGGGCAATTTTGAGAATTCAATTAACTTGTTCCATGTTTTTGGACTGTGGGAGGAAACCGGAGAAACCCACGCAGACACGGGGAGAACATGGAAACTCCACCCAGATGGGGATTCGAACCGGGAATCCCTAGCGCTGAGAGGCGAATGTGCTAACCACTAAGCCACCGTGCCGCCCTCTATATACATATATATTTATTTTATTATTATTTTTTTAATTAATTTCTTTATTTGTTCAGAATTTCCTTCACCAGCTTTAAAAATCGTATTGCTGCAGTTAAATGCCTGCCTTATGTTGCCATCTTGTGGTCTGACCTGCATTAATGGCATTATGGGCTCTTGCCATCTCCTATTAATTTGTCATTTTAATTTACAGATGCTAAAGGACATAAAATTCCATATTATGTCATGACATATTGTTGTTTTTAATATTATTGCGTGATATCATTCTTCCTTATCAATTACCTATGCATACTCAGGACTTGCCAACCTCCTGAGTAAAGATTGAAAACATATTGGTCCCTTTCTTACTGATGCAAAGTTTAGTTTCTAGTGTAATGTTGGAATCTTATCCAGTACACTTTATGGTATTAGGCCAAATTATGCCAGAATTTGACAGTTCATATAATGGAAACATTCTGATCCCTTTACATGCCCATCCAGGGGAGAACGTTTCGGGCACTGGGCAGATGCACCCAGGACAGGGCGCCAATCTATCGGGCACACACTCACACACCAGACACACTCTATATGGGGCAATTTGGAGAACTCAATTGACTTGATCCATGTTTTTGGATTGTTTGAGAAAACTGGGGAACCCGCGCGGGACACGGGGGAGGAAACCCACGCGGACACGGGGAGAACATGGAAACTCCACCCAGATGGGGATTCGAACCTGGTGATGAGAGGCGAACGTGCTAACCACGAACGTGCTAACCACTAACCACCATGCCGCCCCTTGTAGATTTAATTTTATATAAATATAAATTACAATGTAAAAACATATTTATTAAAATATGTTTATTAAAAACCAGTAAAAAAATAAGTTATTATTTTAAATTATTTTACACCAGCTTTGTTCTGAATCACTGAGTACACCATAAATATACAGTAATTATGCCATGTTGAATGTCAACCATTTTCTGTTTTGTTCAAATTTCTAACGGCCTCTTATGCCTCATTTGCCTATATTTTACTAAAAAAGACCAACTACTATCTGGAAATCATCATGTACATGTAGTAAGGTATCAAGCTGTAAAATATGTATTTATTTTTGAAGAGGCACGTCTATTTTTGGCCTTGTTTTATGTTTTATGTAGTCTGTGTTATGGCTTGCAATGTTTTTCAGCCATATGAAAGTTTTCCCTCTGTCAGTTTACAACATCACATTTACTAAATAAGTTAACAAGTGAGCCATTTTGAATAAAGCATTAAAGTTTGCTTATTTACACAGTTTGCTTTTGGCTGACATTTTTGACTGGAAGTTTAACATAACATTTTTTTTTTTTTTTATGAAACAGTTATAAAAACATAATTGGAGTGCAAAAACTTTTTAAATACACTGTGCATACAAATACAAAAGTCAATGAGAAGTAGAAACTATATGCACTAAATCAGAATGTCACAATAAAATATAACAAGAGGTACACATTACTGCTATTTAAACTGAAGTCATTTAATAAAAAGTCACTAAAAGCTGTGCAAGACAGTTATTTAGTACCAAATAATATATTAATAGGCATCTTTCAACAATATAAAACAATTTAATTGGTGCTCAGAATATATATACAGGCCACGGAAATTTAAGTAAGCAATTCTTTATTCCAGTTGGATATCTGTAACAATCTGATTTAGCACTGCCTATACACTACTCATGACAGGTGTGGGCACCATGCCCATGCAGCAATACCCACGCTAAAACAGCTCTCCTGTACTCACCCGGCTGTTTGACACCCGTCCCATATAGGAGTTTTGTACAACCGTGGTCATTTGAAACTCCAGAGGTAAACAGCAAAGTTCAGAATATTCTCAAGACCCTGAGACTAGCAGAGTACAACTTGTAGTGTTTTATAATTACTATATTGTCAAAACCAAAAAAAGCACCACTCCTACATCTGTGTAAGATCCACCTCTTATTGTTGATGTCACAAGAAAAACTTTATTCTTTTTTTTTTACTTGCTGCAGCACAAGCATGTCTTGCTGAGCATAGCAAATAAATTATGGCCTAAATAATTTAAAAGGCTTTTCCCCTAAAAGCTTTGATTGTTGGACCACTAGGTTGAGTACTGAGTGGCATTTTTACTTACACTGCGGTTTGCTAGTGGATAAAATTTAGACATGTAACCAAGCTATGGTTAAAAAGCACTGGGTAGATGGAAAATATATGAGGATGTCATGATGAAACACTCATGTACTGTGCTTACGTGCCAGAACACAATCCAGTCTTAACAAGAGCCAGACACAAGACTTCATCTTATATTACTCTAAAAGTACACATTCAATTAAGGACATACTTTGTATTAAAAGCTTGTAAAATAACAGTACCTAATACATCATTTTAATAACTGTTAAACAGTTTTTTTTTTCTTTAAAAAAAAAAACAAATGACAGCCAAACATTTGAGTCAGTACAGTGTGATCTACACAAATACAATACAATGCAATAAATGTTCTTTGTTTAACATTTTTTACATAAATTACTTTAGAGTCTGACAAAACATGATTCTTCTTTTGGTTCTTTTAAAATATTATCATTATTATGAAAATCTGTTTATCAGAGCAGCAATAGTCAATTATACTTAAATACCTTGTAATTGAACAATTTACCTAAAACCTATTTATTTATCTATTTATTATCATTTGATTAATGTTAAAGATAAAAATAAAAAGAACTGAGAACAATTTTTAAAAGACAGTTGAGGTTACAATCTGTTGCCTATGAAACAAAACTTATAAGTAACTAGATTTAAGAAGCTGCAACTTGAAACCCCTTAAAGTTAATCTTAAATGATCCAAAGTAAATGTGCGGTATACAGATAGTTCCAGGTTTCAGCTTTCAGCTTTCTTCAGCTGTGCCAAAACAAAATTTTAAAAAATACTTCAGATTTTTAGCAAAAATAAATGCAAGACAACATCAGTCATTGTATGGATGTGTCACAGGATGGGTTAACTGCATATTTGTGAATGTGACATTAAAAGAATATTGGGATTTTACATAGAAAAGCTTTATTTAGCAAGACAATATCTTGTTGACACAGATAGTGTGCCTGACTGGTCTGACTGTAGTCGAGATCTGTTTGTCAATGATTTAATGTTGAAAAAAATTATACGATGTAGATGTATATATTTTTACTAAAATCTCTTTTATTTATATATATATATAGATATTTTTATCTAAACTTTCCTACATAAAATCTTTATCTACGCTGTTGTATTTTGCTCTGGAAAAAGACCTGGTATATCTATTATTTAGTCAGACCTTTTTCCAGTAATGTCACAGTCAAAGTAAATACACAGATGTGATATGTGCTGATAAGACAGCATACTGAAGTTTACTGAACTTCATTTTAGTTTCTGGTGGGATTTGTTATTTTCTTCAATTATTTTCTTCTTTGTTATTTTCTACAAATGATGTGCCTTCTATGTATTGTTTAAAGAAAAAATAAAAGAACATCATGTGAAAGATCTTTACAGTCTTTGCTGTACCTGTAAAACAGAAGCTGTCTTTTTGGTTCCATATGGAGCACTGTAACTAAAATGTCAATTCAAGTATCTGCTATTGTAAATGCAGTGCTTAAATTCTTTACAGGTGTGTTCACAGGTATATCAAAATGATATAGGTCAGCTGTGAATCTAGATAGTTAATTGATTACATAACTAATAAATGTCTAACTAAGACTATGGTTTCCCAAAACTTATTACGATCACATTAGTTACAACCGCATTGATTAGAACTCATTATGAGCAATCGCACAGCATATAGCTGTACATTTATTTTAATATTGATGAGTCGTAAGCACTTTTAAATTTCGCAGACATATTCATAAAATAATTATTAGCTGAAGTAAGTAAATCAGCTTGACAAAAACAGCGCATCTAAAAGCAGACAAGAATTTAACACATTACAAACACTAAAAAGATACTCTCTCTCTCTCTCTCTCTCTCTCTCTTCCTATGTATGGTGACTGATATGTATGATAAAGTATTTGTGGTATAAATTTTTATAGGCTTTATATGAACTTTATCATCTTGTTATTATAAAGACAGAATTTAAAGTAAAAGTTGGAGAAGAAAAATATTTATTCTCCCCTCCCTTCCATCGCATTATACAATAATATTATATAATAATATATTAGACTAAAGGGGCGGCACGGTGGCTTAGTGGTTAGCACATTCGCCTCTCAGCGCTAGGGATTCCCGGTTCGAATCCCCATCTGGGTGGAGTTTCCATGTTCTCCCCGTGTCTGCGTGGGTTTCCTCCGGGTTCTCCGGTTTCCTCCCACAGTCAAAAAACATGGATCAAGTTAATTGAATTCTCAAAATTGCCCCATATAGAGTGTGTCTGTGTGAGTGAGTGTGTGCCCAGCGATGGATTGGCGCCCTGTCCTGGGTCTATCTGCCCAGCGCCCGAGACATTCTCCCCTGGATGGGCATGGGAAACCCCACCGCGACCCTAATAGAGGATAAGCGGGAGATAATGAATGAATGAATATTAGACTAAAGGACTAAAAGTCATCAGGACTAAAGTCAAAGCTGGACTAGATATGATGTGGTTGATTTAGTTGATTTATCTCCACTCAGGTTGCCCCTTCAAAAAAGGTACTTTTAAAATCTAGGAACAACATTGTCTTGCTGGTGTAAAACTGAAGCTACTGAGAGACCAGCAAACAATTCTTGGATAAAAGCAGTCGTAAGCTGCAGGCTTGGTAAAAGGCAAGACCTTTCATTTGTAGATTGATTTCCTATTAGGTATTGTGCATATTGTCAAAAGACTTATGGGCCTTCTCTCAAACATTTCAAGACGAGCAGACTCAGCACAGTGGCTGTCAATTTAAATGAGTAATGGACACATTAATATCAGACCATGTGCATAACTGTGCAAAAAGTGATAACAGCCAGGTCACCAATATATCACAGAGAAAACACACAGCAAACATATACAAACACATTTACATGTCTGTTGATTGTGAGGGGATACTAAAGCTCCTGAATATAACCCTCATATAGTGAACAATAAGACTTCACTCAGATGTACAAAAAGACTCTCTGTCCTTCAAACAGTACCACTTAGTGAACTACCTTGCTGCCTTGTTATATTATTGACAATGTTACCTGTATATTACACAGTGTGTGTTAACTTCATACATTGTTACTGTACAATTTTCCAAACGGTCGTTATTGAAATATAACAAAAAAACTTAACTTCCATGTTAGATTTGGAGTTTTACTTGTTTTTTTAATAATAAAAATACCCTTATAGAAAAAAGAAGTGCAACTACACACAAAGCAAAACAGCACAGGACAAGATCTAGTGTACGTACTATGATGATACTGCTGGTTCATTTTTTAAATAATGATAGAAACTGCATGTAACTATGATTTTTTCTGAAATGTAATTGTACTCACGTGTAGATCATGGACACAGAGCTTGTGTTTCTTATGGAGAGGCGAGCAGGAGAGTCTGTGCTGACCTCAGGATACATGAAGATGTAAACTAGGATGGGCCGAACTCTAAACAAAGAAATATGTATAAATTATTATATACATACAGTACATGTATGTATATACAGTATGTTTAAAGTAATGGTTTGAAAATATTTGACATTTACACATATGTGATGTTGGAACATTTTCCTTAAAATAAAACAATAATAAAGTATTACATATTTTGTCTCATGTGTTTGATTTAGCTCTCCTTATCCACTTTTAGGCCTTGTTTAAAAATCTAATGTTTAAGGTTAAACTCATGCAGAAAATTGATATTGAAACTTTTACAGAGTTCCAAAACTTTTAAAAACACATCAGGTTATTAACAAATGCAGGTTCTGAGAATTAGAACATCTTTTTCTAGAACATTATTATTTTGGTCAAACATTTCTCTCTGGTATAAATAAAATGTATATTCATTCATTATCTTCCCCTTTATCCTATATTAGGGTCGCGGGGGGGTTCCCCATGCCCATTCAGGGGAGAATGTTTCGAGCGCTGGGCAGATACACCCAGGACAGGGCACCAATCTATCGCTGGGCACACTCACACACACAAACACACTCTATATGGGGCAACTTGGAGAACTCAATTGACTTGATCCATGTTTTTGGACTGTGGGAGGAAACCGGAGAACCCAGAGGAAACCCACGCAGACACGGGGAGAACATATTATACATAATATGTTCATTATTAGTTAAAGTTTTTTTTCACAGCATTTAAATGTATTTAAATGATTTTAAATACGTTTGCTAATACTTAGCAATAATTAGCTAATTAATACTTTGCCTCATAGTATTTTTCTAAATATTGGACCTACAGATCTCACATTTCTTATATGGATATTAATTATTTTTCCACAAATAGATTGCTGTATTCTTCTTTTTAACCTATCTTTACAAATGGTGCAACAATTCTAGGACTTAGTGTTTGATTAGTACTCAAAATATCTCTAAATTTTAATTCAGGACAGGCTTTATTATTTATTGCAAAAGTTTCTTATTATAATTGTACACTGATATATGCCATGGTCAGCTGGGACAGACTGACACAGACAAGGGGAAAAGTGGGTTATCACTGCCCTCTTTTCAGCTAGTAGGTGCTCGTAGAATTTATATTGAAAATAAGTCTAAAGATATTATAATAACCACGAGATGGAGACATTCTTCCAAAGAATAACTGCTAAAATTCAACCACAAGCGTTTTTGTGGATTTTATCGCAGTACTATTTGACTGTTGTCAAATTTGCAGGTTTGATTTATAACTGTTAACCTGGGATTTTCATCATCATGATTTTCATCATTTCATCTGTAACAGGCTTAAAGATTTTACTTAATTTAAAAGTTAGTTTAATAACAAAAAATAACCCAAAGCTTAAAAAAAATTAATAAAAGAGTGGCTTTTATAATTAATAATTTCCGAATCAATCTAGACCAATCAGATCCAGAGACTGATGAAATGCGTGCATCAGAACTGCACGAATGAAGGAACAAATAATATGAAAGTTGTTACCTTTAAGAGTATTTACAGGTTTCCTTAAAATAAAATCATAATAATTTCCATTAATTTAAAAGTCAATTAAAAGTCAAATGTTTAAGCATGCCACATACAGTATAAGATGCCAATACTTGCTACACTCAATTGGAGATTCACCAGTGTGCATTAAATATTAAACTGAGGCTTCAAGCAACTGCACAAGGTTATTTCAGGTTCTGACTGCAGATGGGACACATACATGTCAGCAGCCAGATCCTGTTGTATTAATCAATTAATATTAAAATAAACTTTTGTGGGTTGAAAGTGTTTTGGAATCCTTTTAGGTCCTGGAGCATTCGTCAATTCTGAAAATCTAAAGAGACTGTGCTAAACTTGGTAAACGCATGTGTACACAAGATATTCCCCATCAAACTATTTGATTTTTGGCGCATAGACAATTTAAAGTTAAGCTGAAGAGACATCTTTTTTTCTTCGTGACAGTATTAACAATAATATCTTCTGCAGCTTTTGGTACTTGACTACACACACATATTCCAAAATCAGTCACAAACATCCACTCCTAACATATTTAAACCTTCAAAAACAACTTTTTAATGTCATATTTTAAATGGGAAATGTACTAGATTTAAAAAGCACTAAAAACATTAACACAACTTTAAAACACAAATCATCATCAATTGCAACTGTTTCAGTTATTGTTAATTGAAACTATTATATTACAAAGCTTTTCTTTCCACCCCATAATTTTGCAGTCATGGCTGGTATTTTATATTGAAAATCTAACCTTTGCTTTTTACTTGCGCTTAATAAATAAATACTAAAATGAAGAAAGTCCTTAATGTTTAAGCCAGAGAGTAAACAGCAATCTTTGGACTTATTTATCCCATTTATACATAGTGCATATGACTATTTTCTACAAATAATATTTGCTGCATGCGTAAGCAAACAGAAAGCAGAATCCATTGTTTAAAATAAGTTATTAAATGTATCCATTACAGAAAAAAGTATTAATACTCTAGGACTGAGCTAAGATTATTATTTTGTCTCATTGTTGAAAAAAACACCTTGTATTTAAACACAAGTCTAAAACATTAAAAATATATGTAAGTAATCAAAAGCATAGTTTTGTTTAAAAATACTTTTATATTATCTTATCTCACTAAGAGTACAGACATATTACTCAATCTGCAAAACATCAAGGAGCACTGAGATACTTAGTGTTGTGTGAAGGATACATACTTGTGAATTAAAAGATACTACTAAATGGTGAAGCAATATTTATTGCATCCAACAATGCCTACTCATCTCTTTCACTTTTGCACTCAAAAAATATTTTAAGTAATTTGTATATTATTCACCGGCGTCATGGTAATGGTAAGAATAAAAACTTTTAGAAGCTCTGTGCTGTCTGGTACACCTGCCTATAGTATGCAGAGTAAAAATTTGACTGTTTTCTGACGCAATAGTTTGTGTTCTAATTTAAAACAGATCACATAGTCTCTTGTTAGAGCTCACAAAAGTTTTGTACAAACTGTTACCCTTTATTTGTGCATAAAATAAATAAAAAAGACTGCTTCTAAGTAAAACAAATAGGAAAAAGCTACTTAATAAATAAATTAGATGCATACACACACAAACACACACACACACAATCACCATAGCTAGTAATAAAAGTAATAAAAAGCAGTACTGCAGCGGACCACATACCTCTATACTGTGCTTTTTTCCAGCTTACCCACCCCAGTTTGCCAAGTACTGCTGAAATACAGATAGCAGCTTTCCTCTGAGAGGTAAAGAGTGTGAGACAGAGAAGAAGGAGTACCAAATTAGCAAGAGTGTAAGTGTGTGTGTGCATGTTAGTAAGAAAGAATGAGAAGTGTAGAGGCAATGATTACAATTGCAGGATGTATACAATGCTTTTTTTAATTCCTGGATTTAAATCCAAACTACAGATGGTCTGTGCAAAAAGAGAATTGAGCATTTTTTTAAAAATGTTTTGCACATTATGACAACTGTAATGACGATCTGTATCTATTTTGAAGTGAAACACATACATTAAAAACACACACTGCTGAAGTGAGCACACGTGCCCGGTGCAGTGGGCAACCCCGTATATGATGCCTGAAGAGGAATTGAGGTTAGGTGCCAAGGGCTAGCCAGCCATACTAATTGGGGGGACAGGGAATCAAATTAAAGATGTTCAGTTTACAAGGCTGGTTACTTAACCACAAGCAGCCAAGGAAATGGTCTTTTGAAATATGCATAGATAAGTTTTTAATGTACTTTTGAAAACCTTATGGCAAAAAGCCAATGATATCATCAATAGCCAGACCATCTCATTCCCATAGTAAAATAAAATAATAGCATGGAATAAAACAATTTATAGAATGAAAATTAATACAATTTAAAATTAAATTTCTTTGTTTAAAAGTAGTATAATGGTACAAATATAATATATTGTTACATTAAAAGTAAAACCCATTTTAATTTATATTTAATTTACATTGTAACACCACAAACACAGAAATGGTTGACAAAGTAACTTCTGTTGTTATAACTAGCAGCCATACATCAGAGTTTTCAACTTAAGTTTGGAGGGAAGTTTAACCCACATTAAATTTGGTTAGAGAATTTGCAAATAAATAAAATTGTGCATTGATGTTACTGAGGGAAATGGGTCTTTTTTTTATTTAGTTGTTAAATCATTAGACTACCTCAAAAATATCGATACATCAAAAAAAAAATTTATAATCTATTGTAATACAAGGGACCATAATGTAAAGATAATATATTTGGGTTCATTTAGGGAAAGCATTAACAGCGTACTTAATGTCTTGTAGTCTTAAATGGTCTTCTAAAAACAGAATAGGTGAAGAGGATAAGTAGGCATTGTATCTTGCGTCTCCTCATATTTCTCACACAGGCATGATGCCAAAGTTCCAAGGTGCTCCCCGATAAACTAGGAGTGCAGAGGTGAAGTCTCACTCTCTCATGATAAGCTCTCTTTTCGGCCAGTGCTGTATAAGGTGACATTGAATTGGCAATTCTTCCATCCAGCTAAACATTCAGCACTTCACTGAAACCAAAGAGGCATATCATTGTTCATGAAGGTTGTAGCTGCTGGAGGGCACTCTGTGTCTCTCTCGCTCTCCCTCTCTCTCACACACACACTCTCACTCTCACACTCTCACTCTCTCTCTCACACACACACACACACACACACACACACACACACACAAACCATACACTAAAGACTTACCATAACTATTTAAGAACACGTCTTTATTTACAAATTTTATGATTCACTGTGACAAATATTTATGAGTTTGCAAGATTTGAACTCTCACTAGCATAATTAGCACAAATAAAATTTTTGTTATTAAAATATTATTTACATTTTTATAGAATGCTGTTGCTAAGGTAAAAGAATTATTGCTTTAGAAGCAATACCACTTGAAGTGATATATTTTAACTTTCCTTCGATTCCCTCAAAGCCATTATGTTGCAAAGCACTAGTATGTGCTAGTGGTATTCAGGCTTTGTTTAGCATTCGTTTTTATGGTCTGTGGCCAGGTTAAACTTTCCAGGTTAAGTGTCTGATTCATTACATCCTTTTAGACCAGTTTAAACCATAAATTATTGTGTTGTTATTGTTGTGTTTATGTCCAGAGGGGAATAAAAAAAAGACATATAAAATAACTTTAAAATTATGATATTATCTTATACTGGTTAACTGTGACAGCATGACAACACTTAAATATCAGTTTTATAGCTATAAATTTTTTAAGATCAAGGGGCTTGCGTAGAAAAAATTACCAATTACATTTATCAGCAGTTTATTTACCTATTTAATTGTCTTTACAAGTTTCTTTGTTCCAAGGTCAAGGCGCTGAGAATAACAGCATTGTGTAGCAGTGTATTTCCCATTACTCCTTGACCTGATAATTGAATTTCAGTGATAGGATCCCTGCTTTGGGACAATTGCCTCTGGCAGTACAAAAGAAATCTAATCCATTTCTATCTAACTAAAAAAGGTCATTCTAAAAACAGTCCCTCAATTGGAGGTTTATTATGAAATTATCTATACATCTTATGAATAGTAGTTTGGGTCAAATTTTTTTTAATAAAATAAAATTAACCTTTATTAGTCCCACCATGGAAAAATTACAAAAGAATGTCATTTTATGCATTATTTCCCTTTTAGGTCATATATAAAAGGATGTTAATACTGTTGGAAGTTATTAAGTGGGTTTTTTCATGACAGTTTAAAAAAAATGACACTATATATTTAGCTGACTTTTTTATTTTATGTGTAATTTACATGGATTATTAGCTTATTAAATCAGAAGTAATAAATGTAAAGAAAAATAAAATAAAAAAATATATAGCTTGTGCACATCAGATGTAAATTGTAACAATTTTAATATATCAGATTTCAAAGAAATGTACAACAGGATCTTGAGTATGATATACATCCTATTTTACGATTTGGTAATTCCAAACGTTTCTGAATCTGGTCTTTGGCAGGCTGGTGTAAAGAACCACGAGCCATGAAAGTGAGTAAGGCATTGGGTTCCAATGATGGCTAACTGCCTGCATCTGGAAGGTAGGGTGTGCATTCTAAATAATCTTTAACAGGTTGAGATCAGGGCTCTATGCTTTTATGCACCTCTTTTTGCACTTTTGCATAGACATTAAAACAAAAAAGTCCCTTCTCTAACCATTCCTTTATAACAATGTCTTTTCATAGTTTTTGAAATTATTTAATATTTGAATACATTGAGACTGTGTATAATTAGGTATTAAATTAAAGGCAAACTATTATAATAACAATTCAAATAACTAATTTGTGAATTTATTTAGAAATCAGTGAGGTCATTTAAGGAGCCTGTTGAGTACGGAACAGCATTATAAGAAAAGCACAGTCACTCCATCTTTAATAATGAAATGTGATGACAGTCTTCGTAACTAATACAGCAAGGGCAGCAAGTCAGTAGGGCAACGTGGATAATGTTATAGTGCCTTAAACATCAACCAGTAGTTATACCAAGATTGATATCTGCCAAATCTCTTTTGTATTTTTTAGTAGCACAAGACAGATGAATTGTGGACACTGTAAGATGCTGTTCAATATAATCATTAATGTGTAGTTTACGTCATCCCACAGTTTTATATGAAAAAATTTATTCATTCATTATCTCCCGCTTTATCCTCTATTAGGGTTCCCCATGCCCATCCAGGAGAGAACGTTTCGGGCGCTGGGCAGATAGACCCAGGACAGGGCGCCAATCCATCGCTGGGCACACATTTACACACACAGACACACTCTATATGGGGCAATTTTGAGAATTCAATTGATTTGATCCATGTTTTTGGAATGTGGAAGGAAACCGGAGAACCCGGAGGAAACCCACGCGGACACAGGGAGAACATGGAAACTCCACCCAGATGGGGATTCGAACCGGGAATCCCTAACGCTGAGAGGAGAACATGCTAAACACTAAGCCACCGTGCCGCCCTATGTAAAAATTCATCAATATTTTAATAAGAAAGTAAAGGATTAATATTAAAAACGTCAATTCAGTTTTCTTATTCAGTTAAAAAGTAGTAGACCTCAGAGACTCAACAGTGAATCAAAATTTTAAGGTAGGTTCCTATTTTTACGTGATTTAAAAAATCTGAATATTCAGCTTGCAAGTACAGGTTGTTTTAAATCCAGCCACCAGTTTTCCGTTCATCACTACAGGTAGTAGTGTGGGGAGTGTTCTGTCAGCACATCCTTGATTATTTAAAACATTTGATGTAGGTTTAGTTAATAATACTTACCTAAGCATTGCAGCTTACCAAGTTTATCTCTTAATGGCAGTGTATCATATAAACACTTTCAGACATCCCAAGCAGAGAGGTACTCCCAGCCAACCCCCATAGCGTTGATAACAAAACTTTATTTATTTTTATATTACAGTACTTTGTATAATAACTTTTACCAGCTTGGGTTATGACATAAGTATGACAAATTTGTACTATGCTTGGGTGTTTTGCGAAACTCCATTGTATTTTGTTACTACTTGCCTTAAAACAGATACCTAGCCAACTAATCCAGACGCTAATATGTTTATTTGTAAGTTCACCTCAACATATGCCTTTACAGTCATGACAAATTCAATGTGGCAAACAGAAAAGCGGGGAAGACTTTCGTTGTTTTCTACTTTTATGAAACATGGAAACACTATAAAGTGAGTTTGTAAGACCTTGCCTCCACTCTCTCTGTCTCGGCCATGACGTTAAATAAAAACACGGCCCGCCCACACTAAGAAATGATTTGCTGACAGACAGGCTCCTTCCAAAGAACAGGCCAATCGGAATCCTCCCTGTTTTGCATGCGCTTTACAAATATGACCACGAGGGGCGTGTGGCGTGTGTCTAATGGTCCTTGACACATAAGCAAACCATTGCTTTTTTAAATTCACGGTGATTAATATAATCCATCTATCCATTATATTACGCTTTATCCTCTATTAGTGGGGGGGGGGTCCCATGCCCATCCAGGGGAGATCGTTTCGGGCACTGGGCAAATACACCCAGGACAGGGCGCCAATCCATCGCTGGGCCCACTCACATATTTACATTTACATTTGGTCATTTAGTAGACGCTTTTATCCAAAGCGACTTACAAGGTGAACACGGTTAATCACAACATCCCTGGAGCAATGAGGGTTAAGGGCCTTGCTCAAGGACCCACACTGGTAACTTCAGTGGACCTGGGATTTGAACCCCCAACCTTAAAATTGATAGCCCAACGCCCTGACAACTGAGCTATCGCACATACACAAACACACTCTATATGGGGTAATTTGGAGAATTCTATTGACCTTAATCCATGTTTTTGGACTGTGGGAGGAAACCGGAGAACCCGGAGGAAACCCACGCAGACAACATGGAAAGTTCACCCAGATTCAAACCGGGATTCCCTAGGGCTGAGAGGCAAACATGCTAAGCCCTAAGCCACCATGCCGTCTGATTAATATCAAAGAGATTATATTATTGTGTTTTTAAAGGCCTTATGAAGATAAGTGTGCTACTAAATCACCATCTCCAATAAAGTGACCTTTTATTTTAAACTGATCGTTTTATTAGGTACACCTCCTCTGTTGCTCACTCACTGTCTGTTTTTATAATTTTATTTTTATTTATTTATAAATTGTTTACTGGGCAACACTGTGGCTTAGTGGTTAGCACGTTCGCCTCTTAGCGCTAGGGATTCCCGGTTCGAATCCCCATCTGGGTGGAGTTTCCATGTTCTCCCCATGTCTGCGTGGGTTTCCTCCGGGTTCTCCGGTTTCCTCCCACAGTCCAAAAACATGGATCAAGTCAATTGAGTTCTCCAAATTGCCCCATGTAGAGTGTGTGTGTGTGAGTGAGTGTGTGCCCAGCGATAGGTTGGCGCCCTGTACTGGGTGTGTCTGCCCAGCGCCCGAAACCTTCTCCCCTGGATGGGCATGGGGAACCCCACTGTGACCGTAATAGAGGATAAAGCGGAAGATAATGAATGAATTAATACATTTTTTTACAGTTTTATTGGTAATATTGATGGATTTTCAAGTTCTCCAATTACAGATTGCAATACATCCGTTTCTCAATGTAATTTGTTGGTCCATTTTAGTAGGATCTACAGAAGATATTAGGGTGGTGGATGATTCATAGTACTGCATTGATACTGACATGATGGTGGTCTGTTAGTGTGTTTTGTGCTGATACTAGTGGATCAGACACGACAGTGTTGCTCCACTTATCCACTCATACCATCATCCACCACCCTAATAATACTTGCTCTGTGGGGGTCCTAATCATCAGAGAACAGAATAAAGAGGACTAACAAAGTATGTAGGGAAACAAGTGGACTACAGAATGGAATTGTAAAACTACAAAATCCATCTATAAGTAGAAGAGCAATGAGCTGTACTGATATGTACTGGACAGTGAAAGTTCTTTGACCAACAATTTCTACACAGTCACAAAATGAAGTGGTAGCTTGTGCCATTTCAGTGCAACTACTAGTATAAAGGTCTAAAAAAAATTATGTTGAATTTTGTTGTATTACACATGATGCTCTTATTATTTGATACGTAATGCAAACTAACTTTGTAAAGGTAATAAAAGGGATGAAAACAGAAGCTCGTTTAAATATTGAGTTGAAAGAAATGTTAAACTCGCCGCTTGATGGCAGTATATATCCACTTGAATGGCAGCAGTGGCAGCATTGAATTTAGTTTCATACAGTATATGGTGAGTGTAGGCACACTGAGACAGAAATCCTAAAACACCCCGGAGGACACCACCCACTGGCTTGTTCACACAAAGAATGCTTAAAGTAACCACTGCACTGAACAGTCTTCTGGGCTGTGGCAGAAATCTAGCATACCAGAATGTTTCTAGGTGTTATACCTCAAACAAGCAGTAATAATGCTTTTAGCAACAACACTATAATTTATATTGTAAATCACTAACCACCAAAGTCCAGTGGTTATGGCTTGATTTATAGCAAGAATGTCCTGTATTTCGTTCCTTTTTTATGTGGAGTTTGTATGTTCTCCCTGTGTCCAGGGTGTTTTCTTGATCTTTGCCTTATAAATGTTGGTGTGGGCTCCTGCACCTGTATTACCCTGAGCAGTGTAAATAGATTAGATTTGATTATTGGTTGTTTTATTTTACAATTAATAACTCAAAGAACATTAGTAATGCTTCGTAGCCCTTTGCTGTCACTTTTAAACCCACATTAAATATGCATATGACTGAATCAAGTTTATGCAACTTGAATGGGAAAGCATGAAACATTAGGCATAGGCTTAGAAGCTCAAAATCAGTTTTCTATGCAACAAAATAATTAACCTAATATGCAGCCTATGGTCTTAGTTTTTATTGTTAAGATATTCTGTGGCTTATGTTTCTGAACAGGCATCTGTAAATGTATTTATTTTGCATCAAAGAAGCTTAAAGTGTGCAGATGAATGCAGTAAAAAAATCTTACACTTGGTTGTAAACCAGGTAAACTCACAAGAATAAGGTTTATATTCTAAAACGCTGACGATGCAGATTCACACACAAAGCCATTTGTAAGCTGCAGCAAAATTTAAATCAAGCATGGCAAGCAGATGCCAGAGTTGTTTGTTAGTATGAAGCAGGGGATGCTGTTACAAAGTCAAGCAATAAAAAAAGTTCAAAGTATTAAATTTTTAGAGCAAAAATGAACTTTTATTGATAAAAAAAAATCTGAATCAGAATACTTTATTAATCTCCAAAGGGAAATTGCATTTTTTGCAGATTTTGCATTAGTCGTGTTTATACATACAAAGTAGAGTATAACATTACACATTAAGCACAAAAAAATTAAACTATAAGTACTAAAAAATACGCAAAAAAGTAAAAGTAAATTGGCATGTGTAAAGTTGAGTCTTAAAATAAATGTGCTCCTGTGTCTGACCACTATGTCGTACAATGGGTGGGAGGCATTGTCCATGATGGCCTTCAGTTTAGACAACATCTTCTCTCTGACACAGCCTTCAGCGAGTCCAGCTCCACACCCCCACAACATCACCGACCTTACGGAACAGTTTTTTCAGTACCTGCCACCTTCAGTTTGCTGCCCCAGCATGCAACAGCTGGCAGGATAGCACTCGCCAACACAGAATCGTAAAAGATCCTGAGCATATTCCTGCAGATGTTAAAGGACCTCAGACGCCTCAATAAGTAGAGATTTGGCCCTTCCTGCAGAGGTTTTTTTTTGTTTTTAGTCCAGTCCAGTTTATTGTCAGTGCCTTTTTCATCAAGTCCACCACCAGCTTCTTTGTATTTGCCACATTGAACTGCAGATGTTTCAGCTCACACTATGTGACAAAGTCATCAAAAGTCATCAGAAAACGTCCAAAGGATGCAAGTCTGATAATTGAAGTTTGTGGTGTGGAGAGCAAAGAGGAAGGGAGAGAGGACCGTTCCCTGTGGTGCTTAAAAAACTTAAAATAGAACATCAACAGGTGTAGTTCATGTCTGACCGGAAAAAAGATGGATTCCCAAATAGATGGCAGTGGTGGCAGTCCTCTGCATGCAGCTGAACATAACAGATGGTCATCACTTTTACTCATTTCTAGCAATTATAAACTACAAGTGCCCTTTATTTATTTATCACTGACTCTGTATATAAATTAGGTAATATTAATTACTATTAATTAGTAGAAATTACTGCAGATCTTGATATCAAAAGGGATATCATCAAATTTCCCCTTTAAACATGTTATGAACAATTGTGCAGATGCAGCCAATATGTCATAATTGTAATCTATTATTATTTATTATTATTTTTGCTATCTGATTTTGTTGCTCTATTTCATGTGTAGTCAACATGTTTGCTCTTATGACTTTGGTCATGGTAATAGGTTGCAAATGTACACAGTGATATAGAAGACAGAGAAGGGAAAACATTTCTGTTAAATCTTGGCTTGGTTTATATGTTCCTTCACACCTGCTGCAAAGTGAAGGATGCTCAGCTGTTGATACAGTACATGAGTGACAAATTAATGGTATGTGCTAAATTTTCCTTGACTGGTTATACTGTATGTATAATGTGTTTTATAATATTCTGTGATGATGCAAATGCGTTTAATTCACTGTCAATAACTGCTAAACAAGCCAATAACCCTAAATTACAAATTATACTTAGCGGAGTAAGTCATTACAGAGCTTGAATCAAAACTGAAATCATTAAAAGCTGTGTCCATATATATATATATATATATATATATATATATATATATATATATATATATATATATATATATTTGATAAAATACTAAAATAATGTCAAATGTCAAATAAAAATTGTCAAATGTCAAAATTGGACACAAACATCATTTAGTTTAAGTGCTTCCACCAAGTGTTAATGTAACATTTTAACATAATTTGCTACAAAACTGTAAAACTGTTTTAACTTTTAAAGGTAATATTGTTTTATAATGCCAACACCTTGGCATTTGACTGTACATAATAATGTTTACTATTAAACTTAACTCTAGTCATGAATAATTGAAATGTTTCAGAGACATGTGAAGATACCATTGCTTGTTTCAAGTGTTTCATGAGCCTGCCACTAAGCTTTGTACCTTGAATTAATGTATATCACAAATATAACATCACAAAATGCACTTTTTTTAACCATGATTGAGACATTTTTATTTTATTTTGTGAGACATATTTATCTTGATTATTCAATTTCATACAGAATGCAAAATCATCTGCTTATCAGCATAGCACTGTATGTGTGCTTATGCTAGAGCCAGAGGTCTATTAGTGACATGCCACCATATTACAGACACTGTGGCCTTATTATGGTGATGGAGAAGATGTAGGCGAAGGGGGAGGTTAAGAGGATACTGCAGATTAAAAAAAGAACTGTAGCAATACACTGCCTGCTTTTGTAATCCCGGTTTCCAAGGGAAAAGTATGTCCTGGGGCGAGAGCAGTCAGTCAAAAACAGCTTGTCTCATTATAGATACAACAACTTGTTTTTAGATGTACTGAATGCTGAAGCATAGAAAGGCGACCATGTGAGCAAGGTCATATAAGAAAAAACATTACGAGCCATTTTGGAGAACAAATGAAGAATGTTATAAGAACTGGAACAATAAAGATATTTTGCAAGAGTAATCCTAAATATAGAGCATATGGTGTTTTTAAATACCATTATCCTGCTAAAAATAGGTACTCAATATAATGTGGTAATTAGGGTGAAGACTACATTTCTAAAAGTGGTACAAAAGTGAAAAGAATGTACACATAAAATGCCATGACATTTAGAAAAGCAAATGGTGGTTAATAACTTAGCCATATATAATTACCAAATGATTCGACCTTAAGAGGAAAATAAGACATACTTAAACAACATGTCATAATATTTTAAGAATGCTATTTTTACAAATTGTTTGCAGTACATGATCATACAGTAATTTTGTCGGTCAATGCAAAAATCATATGTACGATAAGTATTATTATAAATATAGCCTATGACTGCATAACTAGCATTTATAAAATAAATTTTCAATTAACATAAAATGCAAAAAAAAACTGCAATTGTTTTTTAAAAAAACTTTACATTTTTTGTTAGTTCATTTAACATTACAACCACAATAACTGTAACAAATAAGGTCTTTAACATTGACTATAAAAAAATCATCCACAAAAAAAGATCTTTGCAAGCGAGGATGGAACAAGGTATCACAAAACCATTTCATTGAAAAATAGCCAGTTTTAAAGACAGTGTTTCTGTCTTACACTCAGGTAACATTGTTTCAGGTAAAATTATGCTCCCTTGATCAATATAAAAATACCAACATATAGCCATATGGTAAAAACATGCTGGAGATAATGGGAAATTTTTGGTCGGAAAAAATAAGCCTTCCAAGGCTGAGATCTTGGTTTAACTCTTTATTAATGCTCACTGATGTAATCCTATCCTGTTGGGCCTAGAATTATTTATTTTTGTACCTACACATTACAGAGATTTCTAAACTTTTTAAAGAATTATTATTAATATTATTATCAATATTAAAATTCAAGTATTGTTAGAAACGCTCGCTCTTCCCCGGGATATCGGCTAGGCGGAAAGAAAATGCGTACGCTGTTTTGCACCTGATGAGCGTTTCCCAGGAACGGCTACGCGGAAAGAATGCGTACACCAGTCCGTCGGGTGAAACACTCCATGGATACAACCTGAGTGGGGATATTGCGCAGCGCTGTACCGTGGTTGAGCGCGGAAGGAGAGTTCGGAGACACTGGGATAAAAACAAAAACAGGTTTTATTATTAAAAATGGTGTAGGGCAACCAGGGGAAAAAAAAGGGGGAACAAACGAACAAGACTAACACCTGGTTAATACCACAAACAAAGACGTGCACGGGGGAAAGGGAATACGGAAACTAAATACAAAAACACCCAATCACGTGCACAAAAACAATCCAATCACCCAACGGAGCCCATAAGTACATTACTGAGGGACAGGTGCCCCAAGCACCTGTGACAAGTATAAACAATACCACTGTATTTTTACGATTAGCATTTGGAGTTTCAGTTCATTGAAAAACATTGTTGGAATCTATAAGTTAAATATCATGTGCCACATTGTTTATATTACTTTTACTATGTCACAGAAAAAAATGGGTAAATATCTGATAACAGTCATGATTTAAACTAAATCAATACATAAAAATCTGTTTGTTTAAATAAGCATAATTAAAGCAATATAAAATATCCTTAGGGCAAGTACATATTCCGCATACTACCCATAGCATTAATTTATTCTTTATATACACACGTGACCCCTACAGTCCATATTATATCTCAGGTGGCACACCACTTTTTCTTCAGTGTATGCGCAGAGATATTGACCTTAGAGGTGCTTGCTGATTTAGTCATAAAGCAGCTGCATCAAACACGCTGAGACGCTGAGGGTGCTGTTCATCATGTCAAAACTCAGTGTTGTGCTACCGTGGTGTCCGTGGCTAGACCCAAAACCCACTTTTCACAGATGGCCAGTTACAGTATGTGGATATTATAGATGATTTTTGGCACTTTTTTCTCCTTATAAAAATGTTTGATCATTAACTGTCAATAAAATGTAATTCAGTTGATTAGTCACAAAAATATTTTCATACTTTAGTCTGCATGACCTCTTTTCCTTCCACAATTTCTCTTTGTATTATTTGCAGAAGACCAGCTGTTCAATGATGACATCACAGTGGTTTACAGCTGCATTATTGGGGTGACAACAACAGATGTTGGTTTTTCTGACAATTGAAAATTTTCTTCCCCACTTACAAGGACTATAAACCACAATTGAGGATCCTGGAGGAAAATAATTCAAACACATTATCTGCCCTACCCTGAAAAATAACTTGTGTTGTGAGCTCTAGCCACAGTGCTGCCCATGGGTCGCTTCTGTTTAAAGTTTTCTTATTTCTTTTCAAACATGTTATCAGCTGATTTATTCTGAAAGAAATAATGCTTATTGATTGATTGATTGATTGATTGATTGATTGATTGACGTTTCTGCTACTTTTTCACACACAAAAATATGCATTTGAAGATCATTCTCCACAATCTTTTAAAATAACTTCTGTTTAAATTTGAGGTGGGGAAGCAAATCCTCAATCCAAATTGGCCTCCACACCACAGCCCTTGGATGCAGCTGTTGCTGTAGGCACTCGTTATACATGTGGGACAAAAACATTAGCCAAAAGTAGGCAACTTTTCTCATTACACAACTTTATACTTTCTGGAACAGCATCACAACCTTGTATGCCTCATACACATCTGTGTATGCAGCGTGAGCTGTGTCTGGCCTAAATGATGGGGGAGAAGGGATTCTCAGCTGTTGTAGTTGTCAGGAACCTGGGAAATCTGTCTCTTTCTCCCAAGATTCAAAATTCAGAGTAGCGTTATTGGCATGACTGTACTTAGAACAACATTGCCAGAGAATTACAATAGTAAAATCAAAATATAAAATAATAAGAATAAATTAAAATAAAAGAAATGAAAAAGTGACAAAAGTTGTAAATTAAATTTAAGACTTTTTCTCAAATGACTCAAATATACAAACAAAATACAATATATACATTTGTTTCTTGGTATAATTATGGTCTTTGCTGTGTTAGAGTGCTATTAGCTGAACTTAATGCAATACAAGAAAATATGAACGATCTTAAGGCTAAAAGTCCAGAGCTCTTAATCTTCTAGTTTCTTCTGCACAGCATGATTGAGAAGTTTATAGCCCATGGCATTGCTAACTGTGATTTCAAGAGCAAATGCTCTAGTGACTTGATCTTCAACCACAGTTGGGAACAATATTCTTTAAATCAAATAAATTTGGAAAATCAAAGTAAAAAGGTGTGAAAAAAAACGTTTGCCGAAAATATGTATTACCAAATTTTGAGTGAAAAAAGTCAAATATTTGAATATTAACTATCTATATTAACTAACTATATTAACTAATTAACTATCATGTGAAATGTCATCAGATTTGTCTTTTTTGGTTCTAAGAAATAAATAAACATTCAATGCAAAAAAACATTTAATAATGCTCTAGAACAATGTATGCCAATTTCTTTTGCAATGATTGTACTTGACTATGGACTGTGGGATAAAACTAAAGCTCTCAAAGGAAACCCAGAGGGAAAAGGAAAACTCCACAGCACAAGGAACCAAGCCAGTGTAAGAATCAAAGCCAGAACATTCTTGTTGTGAGAAGACAGCACTAACCTAATATACTATATATATATATATATATATATATATATATATATATATATATATATATATATATATATATATATATATATATATATAAGCGGCACGGTGGCTTAGTGGTTAGCACGTTCGCCTCTCAGCGCTAGGGATTCCCGGTTCGAATCCCCATCTGGGTGGAGTTTCCGTGTTCTCCCCGTGTCTGCGTGGGTTTCCTCCGGGTTCTCCGGTTTCCTCCCACAGTCCAAAAACATGGAACAAGTTAATTGAATTCTCAAAAATTGCCCCCTATAGTGTGTGTCTGCGTGAGTGAGTGTGTGCCCAGCGATGGATTGGCGCCCTGTCCTGGGTCTATCTGCCCAGCGCCCGAGACGTTCTCCCCTGGATGGGCATGGGGAACCTCACTGCGACCCTAATAGAGGATAAGCGGAAGATAATGAATGAATGAATGAATATATATATATATATATATATATATATATATATATATATATATATATATATATATATATATATATATACCCTTAATGTAACATTAAAAATAGTTCATACATTTACTTTCATCTCACTGGAATGGAACAAACCATGGCTACAGTTAGGGTACATATAATAGTAAATAATTTACCTGGGTTAAATTTCAAATTATGGTTAAGAATATTTGGTGAATATTTCAGAGTGCAGTAAACACATAAGTACCAAAATGGAAGGAGCTAATCATAACAAAGCAGTAAGCCACATTAATGTGTGTATTTGGTCTAATTGAAAACTTTAGGCAAGTAATCACACCTACAACATGTATTTATAACCTTTTTTTACAGAGAGTCTTAACAATTATGGACGATATTGTAACTATTTATTTAATAAGAAATAATGCTTGACCTGTGAGATCTAAAAATATAGCACAATAATAATATCTAGTGGCATATTGTAATGAAATCACATATTTATGTTTTTATTTATTCATTCATCCTATAATAATTCATTATAGCCTGTGCTGTAAATCACAGTTATCTGTTTTTCACTGAAATTGTAGGTTTAGTCATTTGTTTAGTGTGTTTAGTGTTTAGTAAATAGATTATTATTTCCAATTATAAGAATCAAAATCTAATTCAATCCAAACATATGCTGTTCAAAATTATTTGCTATTATAATTTTTTTTCAAGCAGTAATAACACGGTTACCTTGTTACAATGAATGAATAGTAGTAATACATTCATTTTTCAAATATTAATAATTTCAATGTACATCGCAGAAAAATGAGATAATCAGGTGGAAAATGATTAATTTATGTCTTAATTGCACACTCGTGCAATGTTTTGTGCTTGCCTTCTGTCTCTGGAGGCGCACAATTCCCTTAGCAGTAACAGCCAGTGGCTAAGCCTCCAGCAGCAGCATGGCTGAATTATTCCAGCTCCCAGCAGTCCGCTGTGCACTCCCACCCTTTTTGACTCACAGTGTGTGAGATGCCAAAAGAATGTGGGCAAAACAGGCAAGGCCCGAAGCTGCTGCCTGAGACAACCTCAGTGTTAATTTCCCTTTTATCTTGTGTGTGAAATTGGTGCTGGTGTGGCACTGACCTCTGGCATTATGAGGTCAAGTGCTGAAATCTGATGTGCGCCTCTCAGGCAGACGGGAATCACACTGACAGTGTTCACAGATAGAAGACAGAAGGCTTCAGGAGAGAGTGGTGGCACTTACATTGCCTTACAATGTAAATATGTGTTATTTCTGCTAAACAAACTGATTTACCTAATTGTCATTATACAGTAGCTTTAATTATTTTGGAAGGTCACTGTCAATGGTGGTTTTACAGTAACATATTACTGAAACTACAGATTTATTTACTGACACGTTTACTTATAGTAAATAGAAAATATACATAATGTGTCAAGAGTTTAAATTATTTTGCATATTGTCTGTTTTTCCCAGCTAAATATGAAACAGTTGTTTTTCTGCAGTTGCCCAGAATATTTCCACACTAGCTGTCTCTTGCTAGTACATGGTCTTCTCCTGTACTACTAAAAACCCCTGCAGCTCTCTTTTTCAGTGAGATCTTAATATGTCTTAAGCCAGATGAAAAATTTTAAGTTGTGGTAAGAACACTTCAAAAAATGTCCAAAGAATCTACCTGATTCTCTAACCATTATCTAAAGTCCATATTTTAAAATTGTGCTTGATTATACCCTTCTTTTGTCCGAAATTATTTACAACTTGAAAACTCATATTAATGTTTAGCTCTCCTATCGAGATGTTTATAAAAAATAGTCAATTTAAACAGAAAGGAGAGAAAAAAGAAATAGATCACTGTTAGATACAATTTTAAGATAAGGCTGGATAATTTGGCTTCTACAGATAACTGCAGGGGTGTAAGAGGCTGAACAGTGCCAATTTACTGTTTATATTTGTTTCATATTCTTATCTCGCCTTTTGAAGGGCTTTTCATCTCTGTTGATTTCCACTCTTTTTTAAAATTATCCCCAGAAGGTGCGATCACAAGCTAGCAAAAAGCTGAGCGACAGGGTTTAAAGCGACGGGGAAAATACAAACATTTTAAAGTGTATTTCATGGTAATTATGTCAAGTTTCATGGCTTGAACACTGCACTGAGGCACCGCCTAGATGCCTTAATTTGTATAGAAATTGTAATCATTTGTTCATTTCAAGGTGAAAATTGCATTTTTTTTTAATTCATATTGTATCCAGCAAGGCCATTATCTACCAAAATTGTCTCTTCATATTAGAGTCTATGCCCAGGCATCAAGCATGTTAGCTCCTGACTGTTTTTTTAAGAGGACACTTTTATGTACATATCTATTCATACAATGCGCTGGGGCGTGTACATTATATATTGTTTACCGAATTTTTTCTCTATTATTATTATTTTTTTTTTATTTATTGCTATTAACATGTACTCACTTGGAAGCCTGAGTGTAGGGTTTTTAAAAGCAAAGCCTTTTTGATCAAGGTTGAAACTGCATCTTAGACTGATAAGCCTGTTTGAATCCTCATTCATTTTCTCAGGTGTGCTGGTAGCAATAAGAAAGGATCGTGGATTGAGAATGTGAAATGGCTGGCACTGGAGAGGTAAAGATCATTTAGCTTGAAAGCGTCAGCCGCCTTCCTGTGAGACTTTAAGACTTTTTAGTAGGGTGTATTAAGTGGTTCTGAAAGTGAGTAGGGTTAGCAAGAGTTCCAGTTTGCTCACAGCTTAATTTTGAAGTGATGCTGGAGTGTGGAGATTAGAGACTGAGGGCGGGGGGAGGGGGGATGGGGAGGTATATGGATGAGGCTGCCTAAGGAATACCAGGGTTACTATGGAGGCCTATAATCTTGTATTTCAGTGCCTGGAGACGACAAATGAAAGGCTTGGCTTAGAAGAGAAAAACTTCCTGTGAATTGAAGGGAGGAATAAAATTGTCTTAGCCATACTGACATCGACGGGGGGTGGTTGGGTGGGAAGAGAGCATCATTGTGTGAGAGTGTAATGTGTCAGAAAATGAAATATATTCAACAATAGGTTCAGCTAAAGGGATACAGTCCTTTCCTTTAACAATCCCTTTCTAAGTAGTCTACTTACCAATCCAGGTTATTAGGCAATCATGCGATCTGTCGGTGTAAGCTGATTGTGAGAATGTAGAATCCCCTCAGTAGAGATCAGACAGGCAGACTCAGGTAGCCTACATAATGTATCCTGGAATAATTATGGGATTTAAAGAGATGTTAGCTTTGTAAGTGCTTTCTTTGTGACATTTTCAAATGGTTGACACAGTAAAGTCTCTACATCACAATAGCCTTTGGGGTTGTACTGAAAAGGGAGTGGGGAATCAGACTTCTTCAGACATGTTTTAATCAAGTCACGGCATTTTTTATGCTGTTTTGATGGCTGTAAATACACATGGGAACACAAACCCACTAAAATGCTCTAAAATATGTTGCTTTATGGGTAATTAATAATAATATGTGTACTTTTAAGTATATATACAAAGTATGCTTTTATGTTTGCTCTTTTAATAATGAACACAATTACATTAAGATAAATAGAAGTGATTTATTCACAATATTGCACAACCTCAGGTGCTTAAAAAATCTTTAATTCAGGTGCTCTTTAATTCTTTAAAAAACGTTTAATTCAGAAATGTGTTCATTTAAAACAAAATTATTAATAAACATCTGTGATGTAATCTAGTCCAGTTTCTAATTTAAACATTGATTTTAATATATATATTTTAAGCAATGGGACATCCGCTTAGTGTTCATCGGGAATTGGCTTGTTATTTGTATTAATCTGTATTTCCATTAAATGTACATGATTTTAAAATAATGTTAGACATTGTGAAGTGGCCAGAGGTGTGCATTATTGTCAATAATATCACAAACGGCTCAGCCAATTAGATTCAAGGTCCGTAACTACCTATTTTATATGGCTTGCTAGTTCCTGACAGTATATGATGCTTAAGACATCTTCCTAAAAATAACTCACACATAAAAACAAATAACACATAGCAATGCTGACATCATGTGACTGCTGGGGGACACAGATGGTTTATAGCTTACTATTAATACAGGTTTTCTTGATGTAAACATTAAGCCTATTTCTGTATGTGTTTAAATAATCAGTGTATAATAAGTCAGACAAGCCATAGACTTGTCTGACAATTACAAAGTATGAGATATAATGGCCCAGGCAGTGACATGATGGTCAGCTCTGAGGCACAAGGCCTCAGGCTACTGAGCCATTATACAATCCTTCTGTGAAGGCAGTAGCACTGAAGCATCTCTGTTGTGTCACCGCTTTTAAACGCCTCTTTATTCACTCTTGCTCGGCTCAATTACTGCCAAGTATTTTTAGCATCTTAAATCACTATGACTGTCAAGATGCTCTTGACTTCAAAAGCACTGAAAACACTGCATTGTTTAGAAGAGGATTAAATCATGATTACAGTTTATGGTGGGATCAAACGAGTATGCATGATGCATGCCAATATTTATTTTTTTTGTCAAGAATAGTGAAGGGAAATATTAGGGATTAAAATGTTTATGTAGTCTGTATCACTCCCGCATTTGCTGAGGATTGACATATTAGAATTAGGAATTAGCAGTAATGTTTTTAATGCTAAAGTTTATTACCAGATCTTATTTTGTTCTTTGTTGATTGTGTATTGAAGAAACAAAGCAGTGATGCTTACAGAGTTTTCAAAGCTTTAATCATTGACAGTTTTACAGTAAAGACACCAACAGGCTGAATGTAGGAATGCCAATACAAGTTCCCAACTATGCTATAATTTCATACAGCAGAATAAATTATACCATGATAATATACATACATACATGCGAAAAACAGAATAATAACAAAGTAAATTACAAATGTTAAAAAAAGAAAGAGATGGGTTGCAACAAATGAAGATTAAAACCTTCAACTTTGTAGCAGGTGCTACATAAAATAGTGCTTAGAATGTTTTAAAGGTAGATCGCATGATCAAAATTAGTGGCTTTCGTGCTTCTTTTTTCATTTTCCCTTATTTTTGTCTGTTTGAATGTACAAAGTTAATATGTAACAATTTTTAAAGTATAGTTTAATCTTGATTTTTGTCCGATTGCTACCGCCATTTAATGAATTCCAGGTCATTTTGTACATTTCGACCAAAAATTTAATAGAGGTGACATACATTTATTTAGAGGACAAAGAAAAAGTGTTCAGGAAAAAGGACCTATAGATGTTCTCATCTGCCATAGGAACGTACTGCTTGTAAGTAATTTGAATCTAATTATTCACTTATTACTAAATCAGAATGGGGAAAAATATTTTGCAACTCTGCTTTGTCAAGTTACATCTGTATGTAAACATATATAGTAATTGTAATACTATATATTTTTTTGTCTTTATAATATACATACCACATTAATGCATCCTTGACAATGGTTCCAGTCAAAACTAGTGGACACATATACTGCTTTACAAAATAGTACCATGGTTCACAATATCCTAAAAAGATGTTTAGGATCTTAAGTTATTTCAGTAAAAAAGTAGTATGTGCGTCACCCTTTGATGGAAGTTATTATTTGACTAATCAAGGCTGAAATGCAGGGTTTTAATGCTAGGTACCTTGGATCTTTGCAATCCTAAATTTAAGTGTTTCACAAAAGTCTTCATTACTAATATAGTACTTTAACAAAATTGTATCTATACAATTAGATATTCACAAAGTTGCTTAGTAAATTGGATGCTGTGAGCAGTGATTTATGTTTTGAATAACATAGCAATGAACTGATTCTTTGAATAAGATGTGCTAGTACTCTTGGAAAGCATGCTGTGAGACCAGACCCAGGCGCTGATAGCACTGTGTGTGGACAAAAAGAAGCAGTTTCATGCATCACTGAAATCACAGACTGAACTTAAGTCCCTGTGTGTTGAACCAATAGGTTATAGAGATTCTGCAACTGCTGTAGGGAGAAGCTCAGCTGAGGGCACAATAACTACTGGCTGCCAACAAGCTTAGAGTAGCCAGACCACTGACAAGCATTTGTACAGCACTTCAGCTGAAGCCCTGAGCAGAACAGCAGGCAGTTTAGTGAATTGCATTCTAATGAATTTGTCCAAACTAATCAAAATCAATTTGTGTTTTCTCAACAACTGCAAGAGGCTGGCTAGAGATGACTGTTTGCAAAGAAGCGCAAGGTCAGAACGGTCATCATTCCCATGGTGCTGAAACAGTCCATATCCTGACATCCTGATGGAACAGTGCCATGAGTCCAGCGCTACTGCATGACATTGCTGGATGAGGTTGTGAATATATGTGTGTTGACTTCTGGCTTTGCATTCTTCTGACTTCACTCTTTTCATCGTTCTATAGAAAAGCAGCAAACAAGAGCTAGGAGTAGTTTTGTTTCAGGAGTTGGCAAGAGAATGGAGCTGTACATCAGCAATGTCAACACAAAATTACGGCTCAATTTAGAGAAAAAAATGCCTTGCATTTAAGTAGGTGATCCTCATGCTCCACCTGCTTTTAAGAGCTTTCACCCACTGTTCAGGTTACATCTTGCTTCAGTTGCTCTACCATATAAGATTGCCAATGCATTGATCATTCATTGGTATCTGGCCTTAAAAAATGTCAAATTTCAGTTGGTCCACAGACTGGTGACACAAATTGCTACTGACAATTATTTATTAAATTATTTAATTATTTATCTGGGTCAAATTATTAAGACTGCAACCTTTGAATTGTTGGTAATAAAAAAAACGTTTAGCAGTAATTTAAAATATATTGTTGTGTATTATTTAAATTTATTATGCTTAGAGAAATATAATAATAAAGACATGAACATCTTAAATTGGTCACAATTAAATATACCACTGAATATTTAATGATTATAATAATTGATTCACTTTAGTCTTTTAATAAAAATAATAAGACATCCAGGTGTTGTCTCAAACCTGCTTTAATCTTATTTATAAAGACTGAAAATTTAGGAAGGCTTTTGGGAAACACAAAATGGGCAAAATTTATAATTTTTATATCATACATCAAAGTTGTTTGGGAATCACTAAGACTGGATATTAAAAGAAAACCCCAGATTAATTGAAATTTTGAAAATTCCCATTACAGAATTATTTAGTAATGAAACGGTTTATAAAAAGTCTGAGTAAAAATTCAAAGGTTTGAATTCTTTTTTGGTAGTACATTTTGTGGTAAAAGATACATATTGGGTAATTTACACTTTCAATGGCCTTTAAACAAAAAATTTGAAAAAAAAAAAAAAAGCTACAACAGCACAGTGTTTTCAAATGCTATGCATTATGGCTTCGTATCATATTATCTCATAAAGATATTCAGAGCTCAATTTTTCTCAACTTTTTGGCATCAAACATTTTAGAACTTACTGCAACAAATTAGATCATCAAATCATGTGTATGCAAATTAAAATGTGGTCCTACAACATTACAAAGGGGGAAATAAATACTATCTGTAAATAAGCGCATTTACATTGCAAATTGTGAGGTAAGTATTGATGTTACATAATTTACAACAAAATTTACACAGCTAATCTCAAGCCTGCATATGGGTAAATAATGAAAGTGCGAGACATCAGTGGAATGTTAAATGAGAGACTTTAAAAGTCCCATCAGATTTGTTAAAAATGTTTTGGAATTAAGCACCACATATTTTTCAAACAAAACTGATGACTGTATCTTGCCAGCAGTTTGAATAGCAGTGTTAAGGCATTATAATTTCTAACTTCTGAGATTTCTCTCAGTTACTTCTACATGTGGGAATAAAAAAGATGAGTATTTGGAAATTCCTGGAACTCTTTTTTGCCCACTCTAGACCTCAGATACCCTACTGACTTACCTAGACCACTTGGAATGTCAAACTTAAGATGAAACGTGATGGTCATAAAGCATGCATTATCTGCTGCCTGAGAACATTATAACCTCTGTCAAGGCTTAATAATTTTCCCAAAATTGCAGAGTAGGCATAAGAGAAAAGAATAAAGTAAACATTGTTACAATAAAAAAATAAAAAATAAAAAAAAATGACCACAATGCTGATATCAACTGCAATACCACCAGTTTTAAATCATATTAACATAGTCCAGTGTTTTGAAATGAGTCTCTGTGTATAAATTAGTTGCTAGTGTGCAGGACATTGGCCTGTCAAAGTAATGCTTGTTTTCTGGTTTGAAATCCTTAAAGTTTTATTGTGATTACTGGAATAAGAACAGTAGGGCCAAAAACAACATGTCAAGTAGCTGTGTATTAAAAAGCTTTTCTTAATCTGTTATAAGTTAGAAAAGGCTGTCTTTGATTTCACAGCTTAAATTTTTTGCTTCCAAATTAAATCTGGTATTGTAGATAAAGTGATGCTGGTGAAAGAAAGAAGCAATAGATAAATCCATTAATAGGCCTGGCCAGTCTCCACCTGTAGCAGTCCCAGCACCGCAGAGTGATCCCCAAGTTTCATCCTCCTTTGTGTGGACAAACTCACATTCTTTGCCAAGTAGTCCACAGCAGCTGCACAAAAGATAATCAAAATAAATATCTTTGACATACAGTATAAGCACTTATTCCATAAACAAAAAAAAAAAGAAAATGTATATTAAGCACTCATTTCATAAGGTAAGTGAAAAAATAAATAAATCATAACAGCCAATGCACCGCTGACTAATACCTTGCTGATGGCTGTTCAAAGAAATAAATGAACCACCTGTTCTCTGCTGTCAATCTGGTGCATAGTCCTCGAAACCTCATTAACCCAGTCAAACTCTGTCTTTTACATTCCACACTTCATCATCTAGCATCAGATCAGAACATACTACTCACCTGGAAATGACTGTTTTTAATTTATTGCCAGCATAGCCTGCGTATGTAGATATTTTTAAACTCAGAATGTTTTTCTACTTTGTAATCCTGCACCTTTCCGATAACAGCAAACAGAGGTAATTCAAAATTCTGTACACCAGTTCTGCAGAGAAAAGATTTTGGTCTGATAGGCAAAATCTGATTCAAATACTGATATACACTAATGGTGTGAGTAGCACGGCACCAGAGGGCCAGCATCTCCTGAAACTGATTCTCAGATGTTTCTCGGAGATCTTTATCAAGAGCATGTGTCAAAAATATCCTAAAGGGTAATTCAGCAATAAAGGCCGAATAAAGTCACCACACCGGACTGTAGCAGTAATGTGAATAAATCCTCACAAGGTTTGAATTTGACTACTCAAGTTAAAGACAGAACTTTGGAATAGATGGGAAAGAACACAGGAAATAGGCAAGAGGTCATAGAGACAGATCAAGGGCAGCATGTACTGTCAAAGGAAAATAAAAGCACTTTATATTTTATCTTCCATTTTAAGAATGTACCTTCATATCTTAAATAATACTAACATTGTCCTCAGTAAGTACTCATAATGATTTAATGATTAAATATTAGGTGCATTGTAACTTTATTGTAAAATATAGTTACATTAAAAAAGATCACCCATGTTTACTTTTAAACAATAAGGAGATGCATTCATAATTGCACCCAATACACTAAACACAAAATCAATAAAGATTAATTGATTATGTAGCAATATGCTGGTACCAATGCATACATTTTAAACATGTACAACTGTCAAGGTTTTGACTACAGGGAAGATTGGTGCATATGACCTAATTAACACTGATACTTATTTAAAAAGATAAAAACAATTATTTAACAGAATTAAAATTGTGATTGTGTGATTTATGAATAAGAGTCAAAGTCAGGGATGGAGGTGAGGTGATGAATCTCACATGTGGCTTATTTGTGTTATTTGTCTGTGTAGTGACTTAAAAAGATGTGAAACTCAAAAGAAAATGTCCTCATTGTGTCCTGGCATGCTCTAAAATATTTAGTGATTATTTTAAACTGTAATCGTAAATATTATTTTAATATCCATGTTAAAACTTTATTCCATTGTTAAAAAACAATGTAATTTTAGGCACCTTTAATGTAAATCCATGATGTGTTAAGAGTTTATAAAAATCAATAAAATTGTTTGTAATATTAGTTTTGCTTCCAGGGTATTTTATATGTAAAATTAAAAAAAATCTGTTTTTCAGTTTTGATATTTGATGGAAGCATAAAGCAAATGTAATATTTTTCATGCTTTGAATGCTTACAATTAATATTATTAACAGTTTTAATGTATTATTACACTAATATTTTTTGGAATAACAATAAATCAACATAAAATATAATGAACAGTAGTTTTATCATCTCATTGTGCTTTTCCAGTACACGGGACAACACATAATCTGAAGAACTCAAGAACTAATTAAATATCAGGCCTTAAAAAACATCTTACTAATTGTGTACTAAAGCACTTGTTGTATTTTATGTTGTTTATAAATCAATTATATTAAAGTGTTTTCGAAAGCACATCCCTAACCTTTAAAAGTTCTTAAAGCTAATTTATCAGCAAATGTTCCCTAAGTCCGGCAGTGACAGTGTAATGCTTAGTGAACTTGAAAACAAAGTGAAACCAGTGAAAACAAAAGGTACATCTCAGTCTTTACATGTTACATGTCAAATGTTCAGGTTCATGACAGTTGGCTCTTTAAAAAACACACACACACTCACACACACACAAACAAACAAAATAAGTATTAGTTGAGCTTTTTTAGAAAGGAGGTGGAGAATGAGTTATGATTTTGGCTTGTTTTGCAGCCTAAAGGTCTGATTTATGGAGTTTGTTTTTCAAACAATATTTTTCCATTCCATTGTCAAGCAAATAATAACACAATGTATCATGTGTTGTTATTTATCTGAGATTGTATTTTTAAATTTTCAGACCTTCTGAGAACCAGATGTATTTTATTATGTCCGGATACATAGGACCATAGATTTCCGTGACCAAAGCTTGTGCAGCACAGGGAAAAAACAAATAATCTCAAATTAACCCCTTTACACTAAAATCCACCTGGAAGTTATTCATTTAATTGGACTTCCATTCAAGCCACCAATATAAAAGACGTATGTGAAACCAATCACATGTTTTACATGACTTATATAATATTTGATTTTGATTGCGAACCAGTAATTGCCAGAAATGGATTTTGTTAACACTTTATTAATTTTTAAATAGAGGCTTGTACTGTTTAATATTAAAATCATTATTATGGAACTCAACTTATTTAAACTTACTGCCGCAGACACACAGTTAAATACTTGTAGTTTATTTTTTACATGTAACTCTGATACATTTGTTGCTGCACTTAAGTATGGTATTTAAACCTGATATGGCAAACAAACTTTCAATGCTTTCAAATTTTATGCTTATGTTCACTGCATAATTACAATCCCTGTTTTTTTTTAATTATATGACACAGATTTCCATGTTCTCCCCATGTCCATGTGGGTTTCCTCCGGATTCTCCAGTTTCCTCCCACAGTCCAAAAACATGGATCAAATCAATTGAGTTCTCAAACTACAAAGAAACTACAAGGACATTAACTATCTCCTCTTGGATTTTTCTTTCTTCTGTTTAAAGGTATTAACTACTAGTCGCCCAGATCAAATGATGACCTGCCTTCTGTATATCAAAATCTTCAAATGTCCCTAAATTTCCTACATATTTAAGAGTTGCAGCACATCATGTAGGGCTTTTCTCACACCTGTATTTCTTTAATGAGTTTCATGTTTAAATTTAGATTTTTCTAGAATGCTTTTTATAATAGTACATTGTCTCAATAAAAGATCTGTTTAAAATAATATAAAAAAAAATAACTAGATAATATCTTAATCATTTCAGTGCACAAGCAAATAAACTAAAAACTAATAAAGGTTCACTTTTAGCTCGACCCCAGTATATTTCTGTCAAATATGGTTAACAATTCAGATTCATGCCCCTTTTAGCAAGAGATTAACATTTCAGGTTTTTTTGTCAGGAAGTACTGCCACAGCTGGTCTAACATGTTTAAACCAGTAAAGTACCTGAACACAATAATCATGGAATCAAATGTCAACAATAATGACAAAGGTTATGTACCCAGTCCAGAGAAAATCAACAACACAAGCCTTCATGATTAGTGGGCAAAAAAGCGCCTTATGAGCATAAGCCTGTTGGCATTAGCTGCTGGGTTGTCAACTGTGTCAAATGGTTGGAAGACCCTTTGATAATGCTGACTAGTAGAGGGAGTTATTTTCACCTCTTTTACTTCTTTTGTGGTATTTGGCAGCGCCAGGGCGGGGCAGGCTGATTGTGCCCATGAATGCCACCAGATGTCTGTCAACATGACAGCAAGTGAAGGTTAATACATTGTTGCATGAGGAAGCATGCATAGAAAAGAGGCTGTCAGGAGCAGAGGAGTATACGGTAGCAGACACATACCTGTGGGTGGGCCAGCTGTCCGTACCGGAGATGCTTAGCCTGACAGCTGGCAAAGTAATCACCAACGATTAAACTGTGCTCTCTCTCGCTCTCATGTCGAAAGCATTTTCGTCCTGTCATACCAAGTTTACAATTTAAATCTGTCTCCAAACACACATTTTTCTGTCTCTTTTTACCCAGGTGAGGTGCCTGGCCCAGGCTCGTATGGTCCTTGCCACAGAGAAGAAGATGGACTCTCATCTGCTATCTGGCCTGATGAATTTTAATGACTACCAAACAGATATGTGTTAAGATATTAACATATTTTATTTTAAATTCTTTTTTGGAATGCAAACCTATAGACCTTAATATTGACATGGTTGCTATAAGATGCTCAGGTTTATGCAAATACACCTTATATACATATATTTCTATTTTATTTATACCAATTTAAATGCTATTGGATGCTGGAGTCTATCCCAGCACTCAAAGAAAGGAAAGGAAAAGTAGGGGAAACACCATAGAAAGATCAGCATATTAACATCTATTGCAGTTTACAAGACTACACGTGTGTACATATTACCAAAGGAGTAAAGCATTACATAATACATAGAAGATACTGTACTTACTTTGGCTGTACTGGCTGTACTGATAGCTGGCTGTGACGGGGTCCACACTGTAGCTTGTGGAGCTGTAGGCGGGTGGGCAGTATGACTGAGATGAGGACAGACTTTCTGCTGTTTTGATGGGCTCTGAGCGTTGGCTACAGCTGCTTGTAATGGAATTGGAGGCCTCAAGTCCACTGTGAAGGGGTGAGATAGAAAACTCATGCTGTGGCTGAGGGGCAACGGCGCTTGGGTTGCTCAGCATACTCATAACCTACAAACAAAATGGACATGTCTAAGCTGCGATACAACATAAAATGGTACTTAAAATGATTAATTACATATTAACAAGCTCAGACAGTCTGAAACCTTGAATTGGCAAGGGTTAAGTGGAACTACAAGACTGTTCTTTCAGGCTATCCCAGGGGAACATTTAGTGTTTTAGAACTACATCAGAGAAAAGTGACTGGATGTAAAGAGGGAAGCAAGGAAGAAACAGGGTTTGTATATAAACGCACACCAGGAGTGTGTCCTGAGGCTACATTCATAACAAGCTTTAGGGCGGGTTAAATTAAAGACCCCCTGGCATTCAGACCTCATGAATAATTAAAATGTTTCAGAATATAAATGCTCTTATTTCATCACCATCTGATATAAAATATCGCTTTCCTTTTTTCATTGCATCCAGTGTGGTGGTTTTAATAGTTTCTTTCACCGAATATTGTTAAATTGAGTGTGTGTGAATTTATGACTTCATTTGTGTTTTATTAGCTTATTGTGTTTTATTATTTACCTTAATTAAAAAAAACATTCAAAATTAAATTTTGTTTAAATCTATACATCTATATATTTTTTTTACTAAATTAGCACATTTATTTATTCTTCTTAACTATTACGACACAATAGTCTCAAGAGATTCCAAACCTACACAGGAGCCAAAGAAAGCAACTGTGATGGGATGGCAATTAAAGTTTAATTTCTGTAAAAGAAAATAAATACTAAAATTTATATATATATATATATATATATATATATATATATATATATATATATATATATATATATATATATATATATATATATATATATATATATATATATATATATATATATATATATATAAAATGAAAATCGTTTAGTACATAAATGATAATAATAATGTTTTTGATATTTCTAACTAAAAAGCCTTCTTGTCAAAATAATGTTTTTATATGAATTTTATAAAAATGTCTTATTATACTGTTCATCGTGTTTAAAATTTGTTTGCATTCAATAGACTTTTTTCATGCAGAACATTAAATTACATTGTTGTTTTGTACTGTATTTTCAGTGAAATAAAGTATCTGAACACTGATACATGGTTTGCTTGTGTTTTTTGAGTTGCAAAAAATCTCTGAAGAGGAGGAAACTAAAAAGAGTTACAGAGAATAGAGCTACCTCCAGAAACGCCTATGTCTGCCACATGCTTCTTATCCACAGCCTGACACAAAGCATCCTCCTAAACATCAGGTTCCCGTTGGAGCTCGCTACGCCCCACTGGCCTTTGGCCATCTCAGGCCCCAGCCTGCTAAACTAATTAGCTTTTCACACAGCTAAGAACAAACCCAAGCCCACATGCACAGCCCCAAAACACATATTTCTTGGGTGATGGTAAAACTTATCCATTTTTATTATTAAGGTATTTTTCTTGGCTAAAATACACTATTGGATTTCTAGACACATACAAAAAAAGCAAAAACAGTAAAAACTTTTTTTTTAACTCAGTAGTATATTTTTAAATGGTGTAAACTTGTAAATCATCTATATGGGCACCATTTCTTAAATAATTTTTTGACAGCCTGGAAAGCTAAAATTTCCTCCAAAAGATAATAAACTTGTGATATCCCATAATCCTTAATATTCTGTTAAACCGACATGTGGATGTAATTGGAGGTAATTTGGAGTAATAGCAAAGCTGCAGCGGGTGAGTACTCAAACACTCTGCAGGAGTGGAGTTTTAATCAGATGAGTGGGGACGTTGGCACGACGGGTGTCAGGGCAGAGTGCTGGGCTATAGCTGAGCAAGCGCTGGGTGTCTGACACCTCTATTCAAAGCTGTGCTTAAGCAGCCTGTATCCTTACTGATGCCATTATACTGCTAAAATATGAATTATTTAAATCTTTATATTTGCATACCCTTGATATTGGTTGAAGTTGCAAATTAAAAGTATCTAAGCATTAAGTAATGTAGAGACCAGTATGTAGATTAAACAACAATAGTCGTTATGGGATATGGATGATAAACCACTACCCAAACTGACAGACATGGGCAGCAAGTCAAGTATATATTAAAGTACAACATATTAAATGAGCAAAAATTCATATATATATATATATTATTTCCAAATTGTATTGTAACTTGTATTTAGCAGTACATATTTGGGTAAAAGTCCCATATCATCCCTGATGACATAAAAGGGGTTTCCCTTGGTCAGTCTGGGTTGTGATCAATTATATCCGCATTTTCTACCATTGCTGAGAGGAGGAGGGAGTAACTGCCAGTTATCCTGCTGGCAAGCAGACCCCCAATCAGTCAAGCTTTCAAGGAGTGAGAAAGAAAAAGTTCGGAAAAGAGGAAAATAGATAGCCTCTGGAACGTACAACTTCCTCTACTGCTTCAGAACCTCCCACCTTTAAAATACAAAAAAACTCTTACCCCCTATCTCTCTGTAGGACAACTGCATCAGTAGATAATGCTAAGCAGGATTCAGTTTAAAAGACATGGCTCCAGGCAGCCATCCCAATCTGCCCATCCCCCATTTCTTTAAAGATGGACTTTGAAATGAATTACAAAAAAATATGTTTGTTTGATTCTAGTGGATGTGGTAAATAAAAAATATGTATTTATAAGTAAGTATAAGTAAATATTTTGTATATTTAGTCACAAATGTTTCTGCTTATATTTATTGTAAAATTCCTTCGGGTTTACAATCAAAACCAAACTGATTAAAATATCATAAAACTACCTTTTAATTATGAGGTACAATTTGAAGTGCCCAAATAATGTCATTTAAATAAACATGCAGGGGGGGGGGGGGGGGGGGGGGGGGGGGGGGGGGGGGGGGGGGGGGGGGGGGGGGGGGGGGGGGGGGGGGGGGGGGGGGGGGGGGGGGGGGGGGGGGGGGGGATATATATATATATATATATATATATATATATATATATATATATATATATATATATATATATATATATATATATATATAATAAAACAATAATGAATGAAGGATAAACCATCAGGAACAGTGGAGCAAGGATGAACTGAGTACCCAAACAGTTGCATGCAACTTATTACAAATTAATAAAATAAACAAAAGTGATGGTAACTAAAATAAATAGAGACTGAATGGACATGGTGATAAGGGAATAAACACAGACATGGGACAATAAATTGAAAAAAAACAGAAGAGGGTATTAATTATTTTTAACAAATGCAGGTAAAAAATGAATCATTGGACTTTTATAAACCAATTTCATGTTTCCTTATAATAATTACAAAAACAGTTAGCAATTCCATTATTGTTAATTAAGAAAATAATGAGAATTTACACAATTAAGATCCAAATCAGTCTTTAAACCAAGCAAAGAAGACAAGAGTGACAGAAGAAAAGAGAAGAGGAAAGCAAAGTGTCCTGAACGACATGAAAGTTTTTGCCTAGGGGCCAATCTGCTTGCAGAGCAGATAGGACACCTAACCACCCACCCCATCCCCCAACACACACACACACACACACACACACACACACACACAGCTTTATTCAGGTTAGACAAGGTTTCCAGGAGGGCAGGGACAGGCTCTCATTTTCACAGAAAAAAGTCTCTTGAAGGAGATTTGTTGTGTAACTAAACAAGGGTCAGCTGTACACCCCTTAGCAGCACAGAAGGTGTGAGAAGGTTATCTCTGCAATGCAGGACTCAATTCTGATCCACACTAAACATTTTATAAACACACCCACACACTTTAGCTACTGTCGATATTTGGGTGCATTGAAGCATGATTTCAGTGTAAATATATTTTAAATATGTCACACTTTTCCAAAGATACAGGATTTGTCAGATTAGCAAGCCAGCACAATGTGATGCTGAGAGACATGAACATGAGGACATCTCACTCACACACGATGACATTATATTTTCAGAAGAATAACTGATGCAACGGAGCAGTAATTAAACCAGGAGATCATGCCATTCTTCAGCAGTCAGATGCATTTCAAAGAGCATCCATAATCCTCCAAATCCCAACACCCCCATCTACCAGTAAATGAAGTCTATTGGAAGGACTAAATACACAAACAAACTGAAAACTGTTCAGGATGTTTACGAACCTGATGCAACTGCTCTTTCACTTAGAAAAAAAATAGAGAAAAATATTTACACAGGGCTCTTTGCTCATCATGCAAGATCAAAAAATAATAACGTGTCTAGCATAAAACTGCCAATATACTGGAAAAGATTTATATTTCCTTTTTATTGTTATAATTATTCTGCATATTTCTGCAAACAGTAACTCTATTAATACTAAATAAATAATAACTGCAATAATAACTGTTATATTGGACATTAGATTTATTCTGTTGCTTTTGTTCAGTTTTGTGATTTTTATTTAACCATTTTGCCTGTTTTTGTAGTATATTATGTAAAGAATTTTAAAATTTACAAAAATATATTTGTTCACAATTCCAGGTTCCATGCATGACATCATGACTTTTACAGAAAAAACACGATCTTGTAATAAAGACAATGTTAAATAGTAAAATATTTTAATGAAACACAGTTATAAACATTTATTAAATAGTTTTGGCCTCGTTTGAGTTTGGCTAGATTTTTGTTTTACTATAACTATTATTTTCTATTCCTTCCCTTGTGGCAGGGAGCAGATGACAGCAATGATTTCCTCTGCTGTCTGTGTGTCACTGCACTAATGGGCCACAGCACCTTAATTGAAAATGAAAGGGGGCAAAAACAATCTTCATGAACTGATGCATGAGGAAAAGAACGGATAGTCAATGAAACAGAGAATATGGAATAGAACAGGAGGAGTGGGTACGAGGGAGCAGAGGAGCTTAGGGAGTTTTTAATTGTTTTAAATTAGGTAGGTGATTGGCAGTGGGCAATGACAAGCTGGGCCCTGATGAAAACGATTAGCATGCCGCCAAACAAGCTGTCACTTCAAGAAACACGCAAGCTATTGGGAAATACTTCCCATATGGCTCCTTTAACCCTGTATGGATAACACAGATTTGTAAAGGATTACTTAATCCGTGATTGATGTAAAAGAAAAGACTGGGTGGTCAAACCAGAGAACATTTTTCATATCAGCTGTGTGGCAATAATTCCATGTCATCACCTCAAGCAGTGCTAAATCTTTTAAGCCGCACCTTTTTGTGCTACAATTTTGATTATGTTGTATGTGTGCACTACAGATAAATTAGGAATTCTCATTTTTGTGTAATCCATTTTTTTAAGCAGACAAAAATGTGCCCAATATTAAGTTTAAAGGAATGTTGAGAACATTCAGCATTGCACAAATAATTATTATCCAAGAAAAGACAACTTTATGATAGAGGAATTTGTAGATGTGCTTCAAAAGTGTATATTTATTTTAATATAACAATATATTTAAAGGTATACCACACATTTACAATGTTTGCTGCACTATTTAGAACATTCATGAACTTATGCATATTTTTAAAAAAGTAAACAAGTGAACATTTTTCTTTGCTGTATTAAATTTATTACAGCAGGGCCATTCACCAGCACAACACTCTTTAACAAGCCTACACAACATCAGCATCATTGCAATGCTGAGTATAATCCAGCACCCAAATAAGACCTGCTCTGAGGTGATCCTGAAGAACTACAAAGTGCATTCACAGTTTATATGGTTCATATTGTAAACCTATTATCAAATTATTGTCACAAAACAACATAAATTAGTTATTTCCCTTTTCAAATCCTTAATACATGTCATGTCCTAAAATACTGCTCCTGCTCCCTAAATACTAGGTCTCTCACTAACCAAAGGTTAATGCATCCCATTGCGATGACGTGCAGTTGGGGAGTCTGCTTCAATCCGATTACCTTCTCCAATATGTTTGCAGCAGAGTGGGATGAATTCAGAGATGAGGAACAAACATACCCCTCTGACCTCTCATCCTAGCCATATCAGTCTGCCTGCCCCGCATGGTTGCCCAAGCCAAATTAAATGACTGCCGGAATGATTTTATAAGCACGTATTGCAGAGTAAAGCACGTTAACTGGGTCCAAGTATAATGCAAGGTGGATGCAGTGGTATACAGTGGGGGAGGATTGTTTGCTCTGTACAGAAGGCAACAGATACAGTGAAGAATGTCAGGTTAAATTGTTCTTGACAGTGCTAATATCTGCCCCTCATAGGGATAATTACATGTAAATAAACAGCGAAATGGTTCTCAGCTGGAGACTATAAACAAGAGAAGCACAGTTAGCAGCAGCCAGATGGGGTCTCCAGTAGTGCTTAGTGAGGAGGGCAGAGGAAACAGAGCAGAAAAGGAATAGTAAAGAAGAAGCAAGTGATTCGATAGCCTATAGCAGTCACAAAAACACATACACACACACACACACACACACACACACACACACACACACACACTAAATTCTGAGTGATTTTTAAATAAAGACTAGTGCATAAGGGACTGCAATGTAATTATTAAATGCAAACTAAATATTAACATAATTTTTTAATATACATATTATTTGTAGGCATTCACTAAAACATCAGTATTTAAGTAATACATCTTTAAATGGGTTTTATTACATAATGGCATATTTTCTCACAAGTAATGGTCCTGCATGAAAAAGTCTACTTAAATAAATTTATTATCAGCAAAATACACTGTAGTAAGAATATGTGAGTCTCAGTGTGGTTCCTCTGGCTAATCTATTCTTACCTGTGCATCATTAGATGGTTAATAGTGAAGCATTTATGTTTAAGTAGCACATTACTGTTGCAGCTGCTTGATTTTTTTTTAAAGTACTATTTTAGCAGTTATTTAAATTTATATTTTAGTTTTGGGACTTTTTTTTGTAAAATTATTAGATTATACATGATCATTTATTTTTATTTCAAAAATATTAGTGACTGTTCGGTGGTGTCATCTGAGAAATCTGCTACCTGCAACTATCATGTGGAGCTTCATTTTAACTCACTCCAAACCAATAGGAGGAAAAGCAATGCGAGTGAGAGCGCAAGATAGAGAGAGTGAATAAATTTGTGCAGAAAGCATCCCGCCACTGGCTATGATTTAAAATCCCTGATTTCTTTGGCAGCATCCAAGCAGGACTCATCTCATTTTTGTAAAGCTTCTTACTTTTTAATTCTAGCCAAATTGAAACAGCACCCATATATAAGATGAGTTTTAATTAACCAGAATTCTCCGTCTCTGCTCTCAAACTATGGACGTGATGTAAATATGTGCATTTCTAAAGGCTTTCGAGTTGTTGATAGAAGATGCTGCCAGCTGCCTCCTGAGAGGCTTAATACAGCAGCTTTCATAAACAGCAATGATTTTGGAAGACAAACTCATTGACATGCAGGTGCACAATATCTTGTCAAAAGCAATGAATAAAAAGGCAGAAGGTGTGAGCCAAAACTCAATCGTATTTTGTCTTTTCCTATAACCCCTCTACCCCCACCACATAACAGTTTCTTTTTTGGCAACCCCTGTGCGGGCTTCTTAAATATAATTCATCCAGTTTAAAGTGGCAGCGGTGCTAATGGAAGAGGCGAGAGAGGTTTGAGTCCCCCCTCCCTTATCTCTAGCAGACAGTTGTCAGGAATCACTGGAGAGGCCTGGGCAAGTGTGTGTGCGGCTCAGGCACTGAGGCCTGGGGATACAGATCAAAGGGAGCGCGGGTGAACGCTGCTCTGCCTCTGATCCCCCAGCGCTGAAACCCAGCCTAGGCGCTCTCCCTTCCCAACATCAAATACTAGCCAGAGTTCCTTCATTCCAAAACACAAATCTCCCAACTGCAAAAATTACATTCTATTCCACCACTCGCCTCCATTGACTTCATTTTCATTGCATGTCTGTACTTATGTTTGTCCATATTTATTTTTACTGCTCGGTTGCTCTTGGTTTGGCAGACATCACTGGTTGCTATCATTAAAAATTACCAACATATAACTTAAAATATATTCAACATCTATTCACTTAACTTATTTTAAAAAGCTTTAACTTGAACCTGAAAAATCCTGCCAAGGAATATGCATATTGAAATGAAAACTTTCAGCTTCTAGTCATCATCTGCACATTACACAAGTATGATCAACTGCTTCAAACATGGAATATCAGGTGTAAAAGCTGTTGTGTTGCTTAAAACAGCAAAATTATATATTATTTGAGGGAAACTATTAAGAGTGATAATGTCCATGTCAACATGATTTTAGAGATGTGGTGGGAAAGTGCCTGCTTGGCTAAGGATAAGTGCTAAGTGTGAGCAGAAAGCATGCACCTGTTGGCCATGCAGGATTTGGTTACAACCTGGCAAGCTGCCATGTGAGCATGTTTACTGTGAACCAGGAGTTTCCCTGCATTCCACACTGCTAAAATAGTGGTCTGTCGCCACCTCGATGAAAGAGTGTTGCACATAGGCATTAGACCACCGACTTTAACAACATAAACTTAAGTGTGCAATTTTGTTCTAACAAAATATATAATACAATGGTAAACTATTTTTCCTAAACCAGATGTGAGGATAATAACTTTGAGCAAACTGTACATATTAATCTACATACTAAAGGTTAATTCTGTTTTTATTTGGCTAGTTTTACAATTTATGGCTCAAAGTTATGTAATAGTGTTTGCATTCCTTATTAAAGTGAATGCATTAATATCAATACTAGCAAAACTTTCTGACAAAACTGTTTAATGAAATACATAATTTATGATCGCTTTTCAAAAAAAAGTTCAACCAAACCATCATTGGTCAGAAATTTAGCAAGCAAGTAAATATAAAGTATGCGATTTCTTTTATATACCAGGATGCAAAAAAAATGTTATGCTGTTGACCTGTCGCTGGTTTAGCTTGTAACCCCCAGGATGCCAGAGCAGTTCACCAGCATAACATAACACCAATAGTGATCAATGCTGGTCTATGCTCTTTTTTTCCAACAGCTGGCCAGTCGGGTATTTTTGTAAAACAACACCAGTAATAGAATATTCCACAAATAGTAAATTCCAATGCATGCACAATGTTCAGGTTGGGCATGGCCTTGGGCAATAGGACAGTGTGTGATATCATGGACAAAAATCCAATGGATACACTCCAACATTTTGTAAAAATATTTCTCAAAAGGGTGGAACATGTTGCAAAGGGGTGCACATCTTAGAATTGAATGTCAGCTTCAACAAACACTGGACCATCATGCAACAGCTAACCCCAGTGTCTAGATTTTTAGATACATATTCTAGATATTTCTGTCCATATTTTGTGTGACTATATGTGCATATGTGTGTGTGTGTTTTGTGTGTATTATCTGCCTTTTTTTTTTTTTACAAAATTAAACTAAATTAATGCAACAGCATTTTGTATACTTCATGCATTTTGTTACATATAACCCACCTTTATCTTAGGAGTAGACAACTCTTATTGGTTACTATAACATCACATCAACAAAGAATTAAACATGTCTTGACCAAGAATCACCTAAGCATGAAATCCAGCCAGATTAATGACTTGTGACAAGGAGTTCCACCAAGCCAAACCCTTTTCTTTGGACGAAATATTTTAGAAAGAAAAATAGTGCCGTTTCTTTTCATAATGATTACAAATAATCGTTAGAATATTATCAGTATCACTGTCCTAAGCATTACATGCACAGAAGATTATGTTTGTAAAGTAAACAGGTTTAATAGGGATTAGATTTTGTGAATGAGAAACCTAAGATACATAGCCATATAAGAACAGATTCATTAAAAGTTTTTACACCATATATATTTCTTATATTTAATTTAAATGTTTTAGTTATAACTTTAGAAAGTCCACTGTCATTTCTGCATGTGCATCTAATTAATTTTATTTTAAATGAAGGACAGAATATAGAACAAGCATTTATTATTTGTCTTGGAACATACAGGGGTGCAAAAGTAGGTATATGGTTTTTATTATGAAATAAGCCCAATAATAATCTTTATTTTCCAGTACTATTCGACATCCCATATTTAAATTAAGGCTTTACATTTCTGGCTTTAAAATTGTGAAAATTTAATTTTAAATTTCATGGTTATCTGAAAAAGAACATGTAAATGATTATTAAAATAATATATAAAATAATTATTAAAATAATAATAAAGAACTTGGTTTACCTCTTACAACTACTTACCTATTTTTGCATCCCCCTGTATTCTCTTCATGTTTATTCTACTGTAATCTTATAATTTCAATTGAATATTTTGGCTAATACAAATAATGTGATAGTGATTAATTACAAAATTGTAAGGTTTTAATTTTTCAAACATGGACAGGCCTAAAACATTTTGTCATATTTTAATAATAAAAATACAATACTGCATGAAATGAAGGAAATTTGTGTCGATGAAAAGGAAATAGAACTTTTAAAACATATTATGGTGCAAATCGAACCATACAAAAACAAGCTTGTATGTGCTGGCTATATGGCTTCTCCGCAGTTTAAAGGAACAGAGGCATTTTGTGGGGCACCGTTAAGTCTTTTATGGCTACTGATGCATAGTGTGATGGTTGGCTGAACTATGATACTCCTGTCAAAAAGCACATTAATTTTTTTCACAATAAGGGTCTGATGTATTAGCCACATGTGCCATGTGAAAAAGGTTAAAGGGTAAAAAGAGGCTACCACATTTACAGCATAGAGATGAAGGAAAAACAAACCTCAAACATATTTAACCTCACAAGCTTAATGAGACAATAAGACATCTTGTAAATCGCTTTGGATAAAAGCATCTGCTAAATGAATAAATGTAAACAATTCACGTTTTATTTTTTAGTTATTTCAATTTCTATTTAAGATCTGAAAATTATACAAGAGGCTCATATTTTTATTATTGCAATAACCTGACGAATATGCAAATTAGCTATTATTATACTTATAATAATTATAAATATAAAATAATTATAAAATCATGTGATTGAGATTATATATGCAAATTACAGTTAATACATTCTAGTACAATTATATTATATTTAGTGCACTAAAACATGAAGATTCATTTAAGTTTGTTAATTATTTGCCTTCTAATTTTATATTAGATTATTTGGGGAATAAAACTAAATGCCTTGTTACACAAAAATGTTGCTACACATATGAGCTTTTTTTTAATAAATAGGAAATAATCTTTGAAAAAGCCACATGACAATGATGTAAATTCTATTCTCCATCACTTATTTTGCATGAGAAAATATGCACTTCCACATGATCAATTCATGTATTATATATTTATACAGGTTTACTGCCCAAATTACTTCTTAAAGCCAATCCCATCCAATATGAATAACAATCGCACATGCCTTGACTGGTCTATTATCCCTGAATTCTGCACTACTTCAGTACATCTTGAGAAAATCTCCTTTACGCCACAAAATCCCTGTCCTTCTTTGCCACAGAAAATGAGTAACGGCATATTTTATATTTATTAGAAAATTATGTTGTGGATGCAATGAAATACCTGGATGGCCAGAAATATAATTCAATAAAAATATAACAATTGCTGAAATATGATAGATGGTGATTTCATCTTGAACATCTGTTACATTAACTTAATCCTATTTTATGTTTATGTACATATTTAATTTGTTTAATTTATATAAACTTTAACTAAACTTTTTTCTAACACAATCTTAAATATTTTCAAATTTAATTATTATAACGATTTCTTAATAAAAAAACATGTGAATAAATATAAATACATTTCAAAATCCTGTCTTTAAAACCCCTTACCAAAGTTACCAACTAGCCCTACTAGACTACAGACAAACTTAATTGCATAGCAGACATCGCAGAACGAAAACCTCTATATCTTCTATAGAACTATATATAGTTCTATATCTTTGAAGCACTTCATAATTTCACTTGAGAACCTCTTTGCCATCTGCAAAGAGAGGCATATTTAAACACTTTGGTCAATGACCCTTACTAACCTGTGGAGAGAGGCCATTGTTGACAGGGTTCATGGGGTTGCTAGATGCTGACTGGCTCATAAAGGTATCGGTGTAACTGGAAAAGCCGTGCCTATTGGATGAAAGGCCATAGGCAGAGCCACTCTCACTTGAGAGTCCGCCTTGGTGCATGGTAGAGGGGGGCAAAGGCTGTGGCCGATGTACCGTGCTACTGACATCTGTAAAAATCAGTTACATACGCACCTTTAGTAACACCATGAGTTATCTATAGAATTCACACTTGATGCAATACATCCACAAACCTACCCTGTGATAGAGTGGAAGAGGGGTAGCTGGGCTCCGGTAGCTGATATGTTGGCAGAGTTGGCATGCCTGTTGCTGAAAACCCTCCTGGCAACAGGTGGTTAAATGCTGCAAGCTGATTGGCACCAGCTTGTTTACGCCATCTGGCTCGTCGATTGCTAAACCATACCTGCAAGAAAGAAAAAACATCTGACATATAGTATAAAACACGATTGTGCATAAAATAAATAAAATTCATCCTCTTACCACACACACAACAAAAATTATTTTATTGTTTCGATCAGTAGATTTGACAACTGATATTACAAGAAAAAATGCAATATCTTTTTCACAAAAATCTCAAAATCTAATTGAATTTGAAACATATAAAAGGAGGTGGCACTGATAACCTGTGTTTGTGGTGAGGGCAAAAACCCTGCCCCTGTGAATGCAAAGGAATGAATGACATTGCTATTCTTTAAGACTTTAATACACTGGCAGCACAGTTAATCTACTGTTGTTTTTTAAATGGGCTCAGCTTTTGTGAGTGTTAGTGAATGAGAGGGACAATGGTCCCTCAATGAATCAGGACACAAAAAGAGGGTGTCCCTTTTAAACAGGGGTGCCCCTCTAGAATGATGCTTTCAGCCAAGGCATTGATCAAGGGGCTTGAGCAGACATACTGTATTTGCAAACACTCTTTATCTCTCCTTGTCATTCTGTTTGGCACCTTTTAAAGCTTTGCACCCAAAATAAGACAAAAAAAGTGCATTCTTTGCATTCCTAAAAAAAAAAAAAAGTTAATATTTAAAACTAAAAAACACATATCATATATACTGCTACATTAAGTGAGTCATTACAATTTTATTTTATTTTTAAACAGTAAAAATGAAGTGTTCAGGTTTAGTAAATAAAATGCACTGAAGATATGACAGATTCATTATCTAATTGTTTTTCCCAATGTTTAAGTCTAAAGGCATACAAAAACAAAATGTAGTCAATAGTTACTGTTGTTAACAGAAAATTAATTATTGGTTTTAATTTAAGAGTCGGAAATATGGTCTTAATGACATGGTTTTACACTAAATCAAAACTGACAGTACTAACACAAAGATCAACTTAAAAGAAATTTAAAATTACTCAAATAATAGTGTAGTGATCCAGTGTATACTTATTCATTTTTTTCCCATTAAGTCCCTAATGTTTCAATTATATAATACAATTATATTCAATCATATAATAAGCCATCATTTCTTTGTGGTGCATGCTGTTAGCCCTGGGTTAAAACATATTTAATCCTAAACAAAAAAATCTAACAATGGTAATTTTAAGGGCAATATTATCCATTTAATTAATTTAAATCTGTAAATAAATAGTATAAATGTCATAGTAATAGTATGCAATAGTATAATTTATATATATGAATTATTTTTTTATAACAAAAGTTAAACATTCTGTTTTATACAACATATATCTGTTGCATTCTGCATTGTTTTAAACCAAAATCAATGTATAAACTGCTGATTGAGTTAAGATAAAAGTAGAAGCACCATACTTTCAGATGATGACAGTGCTGAAGGACCTGTTCTCTCACAGTATTGAGAGGAAGTGGAAAAATTCAATATACACTCAATCACTTGGCTGAGTAAGGTAGAGACAAAGAGAAAATCAAATGGTGAACAAATGTGATTGTACTGTGCGTTTCAGCACAAGAGAAAACGGTTGAAGCCAGCTGGGGTACGCTAAGTCTAGGATAGGACCCTCCACTTTCCTATATCAATCAATTCTCCTTTCACTCTCATTCTGCAGCAGTAGCAAGGCTATATATCTTCCTGGGATTAACGGTTCTGTTACATGGGTGGGGGGGCAGACAGTTGGCACTGTGGAGAAAAACCTGGCTAACCTGATTGAATTTCACAGCAAAAAGTACAACATAGGATTGCCTGAGAGGCGTAAAAAGGCCCACATCAATCTCTCTGTGTGTAGAAGGCCAAAGTGCTGCTAGCCAGGTCAGAGTCGGGATGGATATTTGGGGTTGACACAGATGACCATATAAGGCCTAAGGTCAAAAAGTGATAACATTCAACAAAAAAAGGCACCTATCCAGGAGTTTCTTCCAGAACCCCAGCTTTTACTACACCCATATGTGACAGATGGATTAAATAATGGTAAAGTGTGTGCAAACACACACACTCAGTCATGCTTCGCCATTTATGTAAGGTTAGGATGTTCCCATTTTGCATGTCTTGTTAGAATTAAGCTCAGGATTATTGAATCCAGATTTTTCTGGGATCGATTATGGCTCATGTGGTATAATTCACCAACTTGGAAACTAACACTTGTGACCTAGAAGCCTAATATCGAGACTGGATCAAAGACAGACAAGGGAAAACAAAACAGCCCTAAGTCTCTCACTGTAAAGGGGATGGAAACAGGGAAATTATCTAATAACTCATTAAATAACTAATTAAATAACTTAGTTTATTAAACATATTTAGTATAACATTACACACTTGGTCAAGATAAATTCAATAATATCAGTAAAGATAGGTAGATATGCTACTGTAGATGAAACCATGTTGTTAACCAGATATGGATTGGTCAATATTGTTGGTCATTTTTAAAGCAGGAGAAAAAGTAAACAAACGTGTGACACTGACAGATGATCAGACAGATTAATGAATAGACCATGAACTGAAGGTTAAAACACTGTTAAAACACTACATGCTCACTGGATCATTGCATCATTTTCCTGTAGTGTTTTTTCTGGGCAACACTGACAGACACTCCCCCCCCCCCTTTCGCTATCTTCCTCCCTCCCTCTCTTTCTCTTTCTCTCTCTTTCTCTCTCTTTGACATATGGAAACTGTGTCGAAGCAGCTGTTCACAAGTGGGTTGACATTGAGGCTGCAGGGTCTGCCAAAAGCCAAGAGGGTCAGACACCTTCTCCACCGCAAAATATATGATCCCAGCCATCCTACTAAGAACCCACACTGGCCAAAGGGACAGTTACTCATAATTGTTTGTGTGTTTTCTAATCATATGGTATTTATATTGACTGCTATTTATATTGATTGCTATTATGATTCATGCTATGCTTCATCTAAACATAGATGACTTATACATTAGACAATAGCTTATGTTTGTACATGAGTAATTTGCTTCTGTTAATTGGGCAAATATATCAAGAAGAGGCGGCACGGTGGCTTAGTGGTTAGCACGTTTGCCTCTCAGCGCTAGGGATTCCCGGTTCGAATCCCCATCTGGGTGGAGTTTCCATGTTCTCCCTGTGTCTGCGTGGGTTTCCTCCGGGTTCTCCGGTTTCCTCCCACAGTCCAAAAACATGGATCAAGTTAATTGAATTCTCCAAATTGCCCCATATAGAGTGTGTCTGTGTGAGTGAGTGTGTGCCCAGCGATGGATTGGCGCCCTGTCCTGGGTCTATCTGCCCAGCGCCCGAGACGTTCTCCCCTGGATGGGCATGGGGAACCCCACCGCGACCCTAATAG